>LR812521.1:21964704-22037204 GCA_903798195.1 Danio kyathit | reverse complement strand
AGAAAAAAGTTCCCTTATCCAAAGTGTGACCGAGTATTCTATAAAAAGTCATCTGCATTGCGTTTCCACTTACGGGGCCATGAATATGAAACGACTTCATCTTAAGAAAATCTTGAGATGGCAGTCAAGACTGAGGTATCTCATCACGCAAAAGCAAAAAACTTTTCAATTCATGGTTCTTAATAAAGTTGAACGTTTGTGTTTCTCAAAGCCCCTCAAAGAAGAACCAACCGAGGCGTTCCAAAACGATTACATTTCTAAGGATTACATAATTACAGATTACTCACACAATGACAGTGAATTATTCAGAGCACATTGATTCGACTTAACTATATCGATTTAGACTTTTGATTTCAATGTCTTCAAAAAGTAATGTTGAGTCATGAAATAGTCATTGACTATTATTCTAATCCGACCCAGGACTCTCTCTTCACCATCGGACTCAACAGCATTCATAGCGTTTAGTGTCACTAATACCAATTCAGCAGCCATAAATTGGCTTTTGTCTATCTTAATGGATGAGGGCGCTGGCAATCGAGTGCTACAACATAAGTGGCACAAAATGATGGCAAAAATAAGAGCATTATTCGGGTAATTTTTACCTGCTGGCACTTGTAGGTAGAAATGACTTATTTTTAATATTATTTCATCTACACAATTTTTAACTACAGGGGCTTGTAAATAACACAATACTAGTACAAACCAATGACTGGGAGTCAGTCATAGGCACATTTTTGGTGGTTCTACTGATAAAAAAAAAAATTCTAAAAAGAAAAACATCTATTGCATGTAATATAAATTGAGTGATATAAATATAGATATTACAGTTTTCAAACTGTGTGTGTATGTATGTATGTAAATACATTTTTATTTGTAATGCCATGGCATCTTGGGAAAATATACAGAAGGTTTAATGTACTTATAATCTTGTAGTATCAGTTTACTATATTTGCCACTTTCAGGTTGTGTGTTGGGGACAATATAAACATGCTAATCCTAAACATACACATTGTGTATTTCCGTGCTTTTCTCATTGTCAATTCTACTTGCGTATCTTTCAGAAGCAAAGCAAAAGTGATGCAGCGAAGAACAAATGTGCAGGCAGAAAAAAGTTCCCTTGTCCAAAGTGTGACAAAGTATTCTTTAAGTCATCTGCATTGCGTTTCCACATAAAAGACCATGAAAGTGACAGACCCTCATCCCAAGAAAATCTTGACATGGCAGTCCAGACTGAGGTACCTGTTCACACAAAGCACAATTTAGTCTGGATCTTTTCAATTCATGTTTTTTATTAAGGTTGAACATTTTGTGTTTCTTTTAGTCTCCCAAAGAAGAAGCAATAGAGACTAAAAGAACAGCAATACAGAATTCGAAAAGACTACGGAAAACTTTTTCCTGCCCTTTTTGCAATAAAGTATTTGCTCGTGAAGGATGGTTGGAGCCACACATTCGAAGTCAGCACGGGGCAGTAAACATCAAGAAGCGTCAATATAACAAAGTGCTTTTCAAGGGAAAGAAGCGAAGGTCAATGCGGATTTTAAAGGTTAGTTTTGAGATTTATTTTTGAATATGTTGATGTTACAATGTACTTGCCGAGACAATGACTGTTTTAAACTTTTCTGTATAATAACCCACATTCCTTTTGTATTGATCGGTAAGCAATTGCGTCAGGTAGCAATTGAAGAATCAAAAAAGGTCACAAGCGAGACACAGGGAGATACCGAGGCGGCGAAACGGGAAACGGAAGAATCACAAAATGTCCTAAGCAAGGCACAGGCAATCACTGAAGAGTCAAAAGGTGAAACGGAAGCATCAAAGGTCAACGCTAAACCATGTCAGTCAAGAAAAGACTCCAGCCCAGTTGTGGTAGTGTCCAAAATCAATGCAGATCTTATTAAAAAGGTTACAGATCAGTCAAAGAGTCCTCATAAAGACACACCAGGATCTGACGAAGGAATGTCAAATATTCAAAATCAGATGAGCTTTTCATGCCTAGATTGTGGCGAGTCATTTTTTTATAAAAGGAAGTTCAAGCGTCACAAAATGAAACACATGGCAGCTAAATTGCAGGTTTTAAGGAAAAGGAAAAGAGAAGCAAGAAGATTGGAAGAAGAGCAAGCAGAAAAGAGATTGAAGGAGGAGGAAGACAAAGTGAGGCTTAACAGGATGTCGACAAGCAATCACGACCCAAATACTACGGTATGTGCCTACCCTAACCCGAAGAATGATCTGAATAAGTTCTTCACATTTCATAGTTTTTAATAATTCTAAGAATAAAGAACTGCCTGAGGATGTGGCCATCATAAAGGAATGACTGATTCTAGAACAAACAAAGCAGAGACCAATAGAAAACTAAAAAATAAATGGCAGTAAACTTGTACACTAAAATATAGTAATAGTGAGGTCATCGGAATAGGTGCCTTTTGTTTTGTTTTTTAATTGAATAGCAATTTATTGTATTTGTATACTGACTGCAAGGCTAGTAATGTCTTTCTAAAGTTTCAACCATTGGCTTGAGAAGGTGCAATGCAAGTTATTGGATTTAAATATTTATTTCATACATTATACATAATTTAACTTCATATGTAAAAACATTTTTGGTAAAGGCACTCATTTCATAGGCTAGCCCATGCACAAATATGTATTAAAATAATCTTTTTCATACCCCCTCAACAGACATGTCAAGGATCGCCAAACAAAGATTCATTACCAAAAAGCAGAAACAAAGGTCAAGAGCAGCTTCCCTGCCCATTTTGTGGCAAAATATTTGCTTATGAAATGCGGCTGTTGGTGCATATGCAGATTCACTCTGGTGAAAAACCATACCCGTATCGGCAGCGCAAGAAACGTTTTTATGGTGACGTGAAAAAGGGCAAACTCCAGAAAAGCTATAATAAGGAGGTAGGAGAGACTGATCATTATTTCCTAGATAATTTCATCAGGGTGATCTTCTGTTGAAGTCATTATAAGAATGGTTGACTGTCGGTTTCCCCCAATACAGCCTCTGGGGAAGAACTGTGACGAGTCTGGACAGTCCGTCGGTGAAGAAAAGGGGAGGGAGGACCCTTCTACAAATCTGAGCAGCCATGAAGCTTGTGGAGCACTGGAAGACAATCCTGGCAGCCTTCTACCTCAGTCACCTATTGAGCAGCCTGCCATCTGCAACAACAACAATGAACAAAACAAATCTGAGTTTGCCAAGGATCTCATGGGCCACTTCACTTTGCAACCCAGGATTGTTCTGCGACCAATTACAACAGGTTCCAAATATTCCATCTTCAATCCTGGGGATGTAATATCAGGGCACTCTGAAAAAAGCGACATTGATCATGAAGAAACATCATGCTCAGTATTGGTAGATGATACACTAGAAGTTGGTAGTGCTGATGGAGATAGTGATGTAATGGAGGTGGAAGATACACCAGAGGGCTCCAATCTTTGCACGATACCAGTGGAAAGCACAAGTGATGGCAATCAGAACAATCCTGAAATACGTTGCAGTGTTAGTCCTGGGAAAGTTGAGGTTTCTGTGCTTGCTAGTTCTCAATCGAAAGTAGAGCTTGACAACTCTGGGGGCTCACCGGCCATTCAAGAGTCTGAGACAAAAAACTCAGTTGGTCGACAAGAAGAGGACCGAAACCGTAATTTTCCTAGTGTAATTGCTGGTGAAAATGGGCAATCAGAATGTGGAAGAAAGAATTGTGCTTGGATGTGTGATTGTAATAGTATTTCGTCAATGAAATTAACCGTAATGCCAGAGGCCAGTGATTTAGATTTTTTGTTCAAGGAAACTAGTTCCGGCGCCATGCAGGATGCTGACTCTGAATTAAGTTGTGTTGTCATCTCGGATGGTGAAGATAACGATGAAATGCCTAGCATTTAAAATGAACAGTTAAAGATGGCCAGCGAACTGCACAAAAATCCTTCCAGCGACTTGCCATCTAAATCCATCGAGGCTATTGATTCCACATGTGTTCACACCAACTCTATTGGCAGTCCCTCAAAACAGTCTGATGTTGAGCTCGTATCTCATCAAAAGGAGGATCAGAGCATCTCACCAGTGACCAGTTGGCATCTACTGTGATCAGGCAAATGGAGGATGACCCCATGAGTACGGAGGAGATAGTGGGTCAAATATCAGATGTGGTATTTGCTGGTCAAGCATGTTAGTGTGAAGTTAAGGCTGTTGTCAATGCGGATGAGGGAGAAAATAAACTGGGTGTAGACAATCAGGTATGCAATAGTAGTAGCGTGTAACGTACAATATGGACTCAAAGGCAGATCTTAATCCGTCTGTGAAAACAAAGAGATATGTAAATGGAGAAATCATAATTTGTATTTAATTTGAGAGTTTTCTTCTGCGTTTTTTCTCAACGTCAGAATGTTTTGGGCAATTCAACAATGAGTATTTTGTACAAACTGTGAATATCAGCGAGTTATTTGTAAATAGTTCTGATGGATGTGGAGTGCTACTTTTTTCACAACCTGTCAATCCTCAGATGGTAGTGACGACTGCTGTAAGCAGTGGAGAACGAAAAAAACGAGTGCATTGTAATGTTAGTTTTACTTCACCTTATGCACGATCACTCAAAATGACCTGTAGTAGTAAAGTTTAAGTTGTGAGAAGACTATACAGAAAGGAAAGAGTTATTGAACAGTTTTGCCATTAAAAAGAAATTTATGCAACCTGGAGTCTCTACGTGGTTTGTGAAGAAGATGTTGTTCATTTCATTTTGAAACAGGAATCTTAACAATGGAACACATTTTGGAAACATGCTCTGACATGTAAGCACAATGGCATCCAGCAAAACCTAGGACACTACTGATGCAGAATTGGGAATTTATTCTCAAGATATCTCCAGCTCTTCTCTCAGCTGAGAGCCAACTAGTGCTCCTTTATATAAACCTATCAGATTCAAGCAATCACCCTATTTCATAAGGCAGATCTTGCCTAAGTTTTATTTATTAGTAACAGCCCATAACAGAAGATTTGTGATCTGCAATCTTCAAGACCTCCATTAATGTCAAATCCTTCATTTCAAGACGTCAAACCCAAAGATGTGGAGCAAACATCTTACCCTTAAATCCATGAGTGTGATCTTCAAGAAGCCTGCGAGGAGGTCACTGATGGGAATGGCAATGTCTGAGCTGTTGAAGCTCCATATGATTCAAGCATATCAGAGGACAGAAAGCAGAAGAGAAACCAAGTCTACCAGATCAGCCATCTGAGAAAGAGGAGTCAAAGAAAAGTTGTTCAAGTTCTCATTCTCAGGTTGTTTGCTTTTTAAATTTGATTTATTTTTATTTGATTTATTTGCAGTGCAAGCTTTTGTTGCTTGCTGTTTGATTTCTGCTGGGGCATTGTACATGTAATGAAAAGTGACAATACTGTAGTAATAGTATCTATTAAATCACCCTACAAAGCATTGATATATTGAGTTATGCTCCTAAAATGATAGTTCACCCCAAAATGAAAATTCTTTGATCATTTACTCATCCTGACATTATGGCCCAATCCCAATTCTATTTTAGATTCCTACGGCTACTCCATGGCATGAAGGGGGGATGAAAATATTCCACTAATTATTCCCTGCCACTTTTCTGTCATTTGGTATCAGAATTTAAATATGTTGTAGAATATAATGTAGTAGTTATTATAACTGAGTGAAATTTAGCAATTGTTTTAAACATTACTTTAAAAGCGTAACCGTAAAACATGAATGCCATAATGTAGTAAACAGATGCTTGTTCATCATAAAAATAATTGCTCGCTTTGGCAGCCATGTTGGTAACTGGTGTATTTAGGGAAATTTCTCATACCCCTTCATTTGTAGTGTGATCCTTGAAAAAATTCATTTGAAAACCTATCTGGCATTTCTTTCTGTCCATATGACTCCTACCAAAAAGAGAAATCAAGGCACCCCTAACCCTTCACGTAAATGCCTGAGATGGAGAGAAAGGCAGGGGTGTCCACACTCAGTCCTGGAGGTGCGGTGTCCTGTAGAGTTTAGCTCCAACACTAATCAAATACACCTGAACCAGCCAATCAAGCTCTTACTAGATATACTACAGTAGAAACGTCCAGGCAGGTGTGTTGAAGCAAGTTGATGGTAAACTCAGCAGGAGACCGGCCCCCCAGGACCGAGTTTGGACACCCCTGGGCTAAGGGCTAGAAATGGGATTGGGCCCATATGGTCCTGACTTATTGACCTTATTCGGCAATGTGGAAGTGTGCTCGTTTTTGCGATTGATTTAGAACTTCCGATTTAGTTGCCTGTGAGAGAAGTGACTAGGAATCATAATTGGCAGAAAAGGCCAAACTACTTGCTCTACTAACAAGTGTGTTCATGACTGTACATAAAAAGTAGAATATTATTATAAGAAAATATCAGATTACAACATCAAGCATCATAACAAGCTGTTTTTAAGGTCTAAAAATCAATGGAAGTGAATGAGAATAAGTCTCAAGCTAAAAAGATTCCAATGGCTGTGCCCACTCAGACATGAAGAGTAAGGTCAATAGGAGTTTCTTTATTCTGTTGCATGTTGGCGACATACAATTGACAGAACCTTTTACCGTTTTCTCCCCTGTTACGGTGAAAGTCAGTTGTTAATGTCAACTACTGAATTACCAATTAGTTTTGTTCAACAGAAAAAAAAACTCTGTTTAATGAGTAAATTTTCATTTTTGGGTTGACTATTCTTTTGAAATCTGGATGCATTTCCTAATTGTTGTTGCTTCTGTGTGTCAACAGGGTCCTGAATACCAAACCACTTCCACTGATGACAACTCCACAATGTTCAAGATAAACCACTGCTTCTACTGCAAGCAACCACATTATAATATGATGGCTCATCTTCAGTCCGTTCATCCAAATGAGCCAAAGGTGGCTGAAGCTCTCATCTTTGACAAGAACTCGCAGCAAAGAGACAATCTCCTCAAACATCTTCAAACTAGGGGAAACGCCTTGCACAACACAAATTTAGTTGAAAGCAGTGCAAATCAATTACAGGCATTTGGGTTGTTTGCATCAGACTGCCCAGTTGATGATAGTGTTTATTGCATATACTGTTTAGGGTTATTTAACAAGAAGAGTTTTGCTACACATTTAGAGGAGTGTAAGGGCAAATCTGTTCACAGTACAGAGGGTGATGTATTACAATTCAAAGATTGTACTGTAGATGAAGACTGCTTTGAAATTAAGGAAAATTCTCAAAAACCAAGCACTGGACAAGAATTAACAGACTGGAAGAGTAAAGAATTAATTTACCCAAAGTGTGACAAACAAAATTCGAAGGCTTCAACGTGGGATACCAGCTTTTTCAGAGTTCACCCAGAAAACGATGCTTTCAAAAATTCATGTGATGAGTTCAGTCCACCGCACAGTGACCAATCTGTTATTAATGACACAAGCAAGAGTAGTGCAAAAGCCCGAACTTTTGGAACGAGGAGGAAGAAAAGGAAAAATCAGGTAAATACTGTTAAATTAACACATTGTTAAGGACTCCCTACTAGATTCTTCACATAAAGAATCTGTTGAATAAAATGCTGCATTTCAAGACGAGAAGGCATCAAGGCATGTCTACTTTACTTCCTGTCTTGGAAATTTTGAAGGCAGGATAGATCTGTTGATATCCCACAATCCTGTGCAATCCATTTCTGGAAGTTTAGCTTAAAATGGCATCACGAAGCGACTCGAAATCAAAATTATTAGCCCTCCAATTAAATTTTAATTCGAATTATTTTAATATTTCATATTTCTAAACAATCGTTTTAATGACTAATTTCTAAAAACTAATTTCTTTTGTCTTTGCCATGATGACAGTGCATAATATTTTACTAGTTATTTTGTGAGATACTACTATTCAGTTCAAGGATGTACTCACACTAGGCACGGTTGCCTTGAACCATGCCCGGGCGTGTTTGTCCCTGCTCCCCCTCAGCCTGGACTCACTGCAATTTTACCGCCCGAGCACGCTTATGTCATCGATGATTCGACTGTTCAGTTAGGAAGAGAAGCGTTCTCGCTTAGTACAATATAGATTGCTTTAGTTATATTGTTTTGTATAATTTTAAGTCGTTTGAGATGCGATGACGGTCAAATATTTAGCATTGTTAATAAACGATGACAGTTTGCGTCAAAGTCCCCCTTATTCACACTACAAGTGACTCGCAGCGGCAATGTGACAAGCAACCGTTCATTTCAATGGAGAGTGAGTGACTTCCGGCGACCTCCGTCAACGTGAGCGACTGTTGGTGACCAGGTGGGCATGTCGAGCGACACAACAAAGTTGAGAATCCTTCAACTTTATGCACCTAGGACCTTCGTAAGCGACAGCCAATAGGAGCACCAGTAGAGCACACATGATCTCCTCTTATTGTATTCTCCATGCTGTAGACCCACACAAACCTGCGTTTGCTGCAGGTCGCCACCCAGACAGGCAGCTACAAAGTCGCTGCAAGTGTGAATTAGGCATTAGCCAAGTCATTTCACTCTGCAGCCATCTTTAAAATGCCGTATGGCAGTATGCTCGAGCATTTTGTTTGAATGAGGAAACATCAAATTCTCCAAGATTGCTTAAGCTTACGATTAAATTTCATAATAGGAATAGCCAATAAAATTAAACAACAACTGTTTTAGTTCCATTTCCAAATTTTCAAAACACACACATCTGGAGAAACTCACATCTGGACCAAGCCCCTCCCCCAGAGAATCCTCGATCCAATGATTGGCTCTTGTACTAGAAAGCGGGGCTTCATTTGCCATATTGACCATTACACTTTTAAGCCAAAGTCACACTAGAGTTTGAGCTTGCGAAATTCTGTCGTATGGTGCTGCGAAAAGGGGCGGGATTAAACAAGATGAATAGGCATTTAAAAAGCGAGCGATTGCTCCATGTTTTAAATTTCAGTTCAGAGAGGTCATGTTTTGATCCTGCATTGGTCTCACGCAGTCAAGTGATGCGATTTCGCAGGTCAGAGTTCACCAAGCTTGAACTTTGCACCGCAGCAACCTGCGAAACTCCGACGCATGACCCTGCGTTTCCGGTCTGACGCATTCGCGTGCGTATGAATGGAAGTCTATGGGGAGTAAAGTCCAGTGTGACCGCGGCTTTATCCATTCAAAACTACACGTGTGACATGTCTTGTGTATTCTATAGTCTTATTTATTATTCTTTTCAGTCCCTTAAAGGGGACATTGTGTCTTCAGTTTCACACTTAGGCGTGCTTTTCACGCACACTACAAGCATACCGCGCCAAAGCCCAATCGAACCATGCTTCAGACCACCTCTTCCAACCGGGCTAGGACCGGCCAACCGAACTGTGCCTGGGCATGATTAGGAGCACTCACACTTGTAAAACAAACTGGGAAATAGGGTAAAACTCATCAAAGCACGAATTGGATAGCCTTGTGTGTGTACACCCTAAAATGCAATTTACAGGCTTAACTAGGTTAATTAGGTTAATTAACAAGTTATTGGATAACAGTGGTTTGTTCTGGAGCCAGTTGGGGAAAGAAGATTGTAAGGGGGCTAATAATATTGATCTTTAAAATGTAAAAATTGCTTTATTCCAGCCACACTAAATAAAATTAAGAGTTTCTCTAAACAAAAAAGGAAATACTGTGAAAATAAATACCTGTGAAATTCTTTGCTTTGGTAAACATTACTTGGGAAATATTTGAAAAAGAAAACAAATTTCACAGGAGAGCTAATAATTTAGACCTCAAATGTATGTTTTTGATCAATGTTTTCCACTTTTGATGGCATTTCTAGTTAGTAGGTTAGTATAGTAGTAAGCAAATATTCCTTTAGATATCACCAAACTCTATTTAGTTGAACATGATTAAATCATGCTGTCTCAGAAATCAGTTTTATAGGGTGCCTTTTAGCAGAAATGCTGCCTCTAAAGTCACCACCTGATAAGTCAGCTGCCCAAGCTTTTGAATGCAGCGTTTATATTTTTCGCGTTTACCTTTAGGAGTATCTCAGCCTGTCAAATGTTATGATTTAAAATATAAATAACAAAGATCAGCAGTAATTTTATTTAAAAAAAATTAATAATATTTATTTTTTTCTCTTTTGTAGTCACAAATCCCAAATGATGGCTTGCTGGGTGAAGGAGAGATGGCCAACTCGAAAGTACATGTCTGCCAGCACTGTAAGGCTGCTTTCTGCAGTCCGTACACGCTGCGCAGACATGAATACACCCATACAGGTCAGTAAAAAATGAATAAAACTAAAGCAAGCTAGCCACAGGATAAGAGGCAGGATCATTATTTATGCTCATTCTCATACGGGCCCTCTTTTTTTTTTTTGTTTTTTTTTTGGGATTTCCACCCAGGTGAGAGGCCATTCTGGTGCCATCACTGTAATGTGGGCTTTATCCAGAAGTATCGTCTTTTAAAGCACATATTTGCATCCCATGGTGAATTTATTCAACAAATACTTAAGCTGGCTAGTCAATTTGTATTTTACATTTTGATCCATTAAAGTTTGTATGAACTGCGCTTATTTTTGTTGTCAAGGGGACGTACCATCTAGCTCAGACCAAGAAAAACTGAAAAGGGCAAAGAGAAGAACTCCTGGTGGAGAGATATCAGTGGAGGAGGAAATTATCCTGGAGGTAGAGATTATAACAAAGAAGCTTAATTTGGATAAGAGAATTGCAATTAATTTTTATTTATTGACAGCCTACAGCAATAATTCCTGAGAGTTTAGCAGATGCTGTTAACGAAGACACTGGGGAAAACATTCAGACACTACAGACTACAGAACAAGGTAAAGCCATTGAAGTCCGTTTCTGACATGAAGTAAAATATGGATATATTTTGCAATTAATAATGATTTACATTGTCAAAGTATAATAAGTAGTAATAATTTACTTTCTCATTTTTATGAGATATTTTCTTATAATATTGAAAAACTTCTCATAATGACTACATATAAATAAGTCCTAATGAGATGGTTATGAAAGCAAGTCATTCTGAGAGAGTTTCTCGTTATTATGATAAAATATTTCATTATTATGAGAGTCATTAATAGGGAAAGTTTCTCATTATTATGAGAAAGTCAATGTTATAATAAAGTTTGTCATTATGAGAGTCATTGTTACGAGAAAGTTTACGATTATGAGAAAATATCTCATTATGAGAAATCAATGTTATAAGAGTTTCTGATGAGAAAATCTCATTATGAGGAAGCAAGTTATTGTTATGAGTTTCTGATTATGAGAAAATATCTCATCAGAAAAAAAGTCATTGTTACGAGAAAGTTTTTCATTATGATAGTTTCTTATTATAAGACAATAGTTTATTATTATGAGAAAGCAAGTCAATTTTATGAGAGTTTCTGATCATTATGAGAAAGCAAGTCATTGTTATGCGAAAAATTTTGATTATTATGAGAAAATATCTCATGAGAGTCAATTTTATGAGAAAGTTTCTGATTATGAGAAAATGTCTCATTATAAGAAAGCAAGTCAATGTTATGAGAAAGTTTCTCATTATGATAGTTTCTTGTTATTAAAAGAAAATAGTTCATAATTATGAGAAAGCAAGTCAATGTTACGCGAAAGTTTCTGATTATTATGAGAAAATATCTCATTATGAGAGTCAATGGTATGAAAGTTTCTGATTATGAGAAAACCTCATGAGAAAGCAAGTCATTGTTGCACAAACGTTTCTGATTATTATGAGAAAATATCTCATGAGAAAGCAAGTCAGTGTTATAAGAAAATATCTCATTATTAGAAAGTCAATGTTCTGAGAAAGTTTCTGATTATGTGAAAATATCTCATGAGAAAGCAAGTCATTGTTATGAGAAAATATCTCATTATTAGAAAGTCAATGTTACGAGAAAGTTTCTGATTATTAGAAAATATCTCATGAGAAAGCAAGTCATTGTTATGAGAAAGTTTCTAATTATTATTGGAAAGTATCTCATTATGAGAAAACAAGTCATATAAATAAGTTTTTATTATTACAAGAAAATATATCATTATTATGAGAAAGCGAGTCATTGTTACGAGAAAGTTTCTCATTATGATAGTTTCTTGTTATTAAAAGAAAATAGTTCATAATTATGAGAAAGCAAGTCAATGTTACGCGAAAGTTTCTGATTATTATGAGAAAATATCTCATTATAAGAGTCAATGGTATGAAAGTTTCTGATTATGAGAAAACCTCATGAGAAAGCAAGTCATTGTTGCACAAACGTTTCTGATTATTATGAGAAAATATCTCATGAGAAAGCAAGTCAGTGTTATAAGAAAATATCTCATTATTAGAAAGTCAATGTTCTGAGAAAGTTTCTGATTATGTGAAAATATCTCATGAGAAAGCAAGTCATTGTTATGAGAAAGTTTCTAATTATTATTGGAAAGTATCTCATTATGAGAAAACAAGTCATATAAATAAGTTTTTATTATTACAAGAAAATATATCATTATTATGAGAAAGCGAGTCATTGTTACGAGAAAGTTTTTCATTATGAGAAAATATCTCATGAGTCAATGGTATAAGAAAGTTTCTGATTATGAGAAAATATCTCTGTGAAAGTATGTTAATGTTATAAGAAAGTTTCTCATTATTATGAGAAAATAGTTCATTGTTTTTAGAAAGTCAGTGTTATGAGAGCTTCTGATTGAGAAAATATCGCATTATGAGAAAGTCAATGTTATAAGAAAGTTTCTCATTATTATGTAAAAATATGTCATCATTATGAGAAAGCAATCATTGTTACAAGAAAGTGTCTCATTATTATGAGAAAATAGTTCATTATTATGAGAAAGCAAGTCAATGTTACGTGAAAGTTTCTCGTTATGACTTGTAATTTTTTAACTTAATGAAAAAACAGGCTTTCTTAAAGTTCCTGTCATGCAAAATTAAAAAAATAAAAGGTTTTTCTCCTCTTGCCTTTTTTGTTTTTCCTAACTGAAGATGTTTTTTGTTTCAGACACAGAGGCAGTAGAGTTTCACTGGGAAGAAGAAGCAGGACATGGCAAAGTCAACGACTCTGACACAGATTGTTGGAATTTTTTGTTTACATCTTAGTGTTGTTTTAAAGGTTACTGCATAATTGTTTTATTTGATTTGTAAATATAATTTAACCAAGTTAATAATTTTGTCTATAGTTCAGATCATATTCTGTTTAACAACTGAGGATGACACTAGGTTTGGAATAAACACAGAACTTTAAGTCTGTTGGTCTTTATTTGTCCTTTTGTGTGTTCATGATACTCAGCATATTGAGATCTGTTTCAGTATAAGTCTCAGTCCAAAGTTGAGTCCCTAGTGTTTATAATTATACAGTCTGGCTCAAAATGAGTTTTATGCTTTTCAAAACTGCATTCATTTGATCAAAAATAAGCAAAAACAGTAATAAGGTTAAATAGTATTACTGTTAAAATATTACTGTTTTATTTATTTTAAAATTCACTATTTTAAAATGTGATTTATTCCTGTAATGACAAAGCTGAAATTTTAGCAAGCTGTCACACAATCATTCTCATTTTTTCTTATACAAAATCATGTAATTAGATTATGAAGAATGATGAAAATCCTGTTTTTACTTTACTGCGTCCTTTCCGCGAGTTATTTACAATTACTTTAAAAAAAAAAAGCACACTCGGCGATATGAAGCTACTGTATGCGTGTCTAGGACATCCTCCTGGAAAAAAGAAAGAATAGGTCGATAAACTATTTGGGAGATTTTAACTTGAACACAGCACGTTGTCCTCCTGTCCTGTGAGCGGCGCTAGAGATGCTCCAGTGAGCATATGAGCCCGATTTGTTGTGTTGTTGGTGGTTTGATTTTAAAGGGGGAACTACCACGAGCTCGTCTCTTGTGTTGTTTTCGCGACTCGCCTTGTCTGCTTGTTTGTCCTCTGACTGGAGCGAGTTAAATAAGGCATCAGAATGACTAAACTGGACCGCCTGAACTCCTTCATGACCGAGCGCTTGATGGCGGCTGTGAAGGAGATCATCTTCACTGTGGGAAAAACGGTCCGCGAGTACGAGGAGGAAACGGAGCGCGTCAGGAGCGAGAACGAGCGGCTGAAGGAAATGCTTCGAGACTCCGGGCGCGTCGCCGCCGAACACGCGAGTATAGCTGGTATGAGCATTAAATAATACATAAATACGATATCATGGCGGATGGATTTTGTTCAGTTATGTTTTAAACTGGTGTGTGGGGACATATTTCGGTTATGATCACGTTATTATTCGTGTTTAAACAATAACGTTACTCTTAAAATAGCGCTAAGTTAAAGTATCCAATTAAAGCATCAAATTGAGCATTTTGGCTTTTGGTCTTTTATTTGCTAACGTTAGTTTAGTCTTAAATGGTGACAACTTGTCTCTTACTAAATATACAACGTGTATATACACTGTAGCATTAAAAAGGCCAAAATGCCCAATTTGATGAGTTATTTAATTGGATACTTCCACTTTATGTGTGTGTGTGTGTGTGTAACCGTGCACAAAGTTAAAGCTTCACCTCCAGAGCTGTGAGGTTAGTAATTGATTATATGTGCTTTTGTTGTGGACTATGGAATGCCTTTTTCACCATTAAATAAAATAATAATTTGGAAGTTATAATGATATTAGAAACTTTTTTTTCTTTCTCATAATAATATTTTATCTTAATGAGAAACTTTCTCGTAACAATGACTTATTAATGAGATGTCTTGTTATCATTAGATTTTTTTCTCATAAGGAGATACTTTCACGTTATGAGGAACTTTCTCAAAATAATAACTTTCATCATAGCAAGAAACAAACTTTCTTTAAATAATGAGCAACTCTTATTTAAACTCTCAATACTATTAAGAAAAGTTCTCATAATAATGACTTGTAATGTGATATTTTCCTCATAATAGCTTATTTTTTTCACTTTCTTATAATAATGAGATACTCTTGTATAATTGTTCTCTCATAATAAATGACTTTTTTTCTCATAATGAGATTCTCTCGTATAATTACTTATTGTCTCATAATAAATGACTTATTGTCTTATAATAAATGACTTTTTCTTGTAATGAGAAACTAATTTCTCATAATAATGGCTTACTTGTAATAATAATGAATCTCTTAAAATAACGAGAAGCTTTCTCATTTTTTTAAGCTTCTCATAATGAGAAACTTTCTCGTAATAATGACATGATAATTAGAATTTTTCTCATAATAACGATTTTCTAATAATAATGAGATATCTTTTCGTTATAATGAGGCACTTTCTCAAAATAATGACTTTTTTGTCTTAAAGAAAAAACAGACTTTAAATAACGAGCAACTCTTGTTATTTATTTCAACATAATAATACAGAGAAAAGTTCTCATAATATTGGCTTATTTTTTAAACATTTTCATTATAATGAGAGATGTTTCTCATAATAATGATTTTCTCGTATAATGACTTTTCTCATAATATATGACTTATTTTCTTGTAATAATGAGAAATAACGAGAAGTTTACTTTCTCATAATACATGACTTGTAAAAATAAGAAACGTTTCTCGTAATATTGACAGAATAATAATGAATAATGATGAAGTGTCTTAAAATAACGAGAAGCTTAGTTTCTCATAATAAATGACATATTTTCTCGTAATAATGAGAAATGTTTCTCATAATAATGACTTTCTCATAATAATAACAAGACAGTGTCTTGAAATAACGAGACGTTTTCTCATTATTTTCAGCTTCTTATAATAATGAGAGATTTGTGTCATATAAGACAGAATTGACTCACTCATGGACATTTAGCTAAAGGAGAAGCTGCTCTAAAAATGTCAGTATTGCAATAACATCATAAATGTGAACCATACTTTTACAATTTCCTATTTTAAATGTTACGAGACAGGTTTTTATCTGGAGAGACCTTTTTATTATTTGACCTACTTCTTGCATGCGCAATGTCTATATGCACCTTATATTACTCTCCATTATTACTATGATTGTAATGAGAAACATTCTCGTAATAATGACTTTCTCATATTAATGTGATGTCTCGTTATAATGAGGAACCTTCTCAAAATATTTTTTTTGTCATAACGAGAAACACTTTCTTCAAATAACGAGCAACTCTTGTTATTTCAACTGAATAATATCGAAAAAAAGTTCTCCCTAAATATTGTAATGACTTGTAACAATGAGATATTTTCTCATAATAAATGACTTATTTTTTTGTAATAATGAGAAGCATTTCTCAAAATAATGACTTGTAATAATAATAAGTGTCTTGAAATAACGAGAAGCTTTTTCATTATTTTCAGCTTCTCATAATAATGAGAAACTTTCTCGTAATAATGACTATGTTAATTAGATTTCTTGTGATAATCAGAATTTTTCTCATAATAATGAAATATCTTATAAGGAGCTTTCTCAATTTTTGTCTTGATGAGAAACAGACTTTTTTTAAATAACGAGCAACTCGTTATTATTTCAATTTAATAATACTAAGAAAAGTTCTCATAATAATGAATCATTTTTTAAACATTTTTATTATAATGAAAAACTTTCACAAAATAATGAGATTTTTTCGTATAATGACTTATTTTCTCATAATAAATGACTGTTGTAATAATAAGAAATAATGACAAAGTGTCTTGAAATAACGAGAAGTTTACTTTCTCATAATAAATGACTTATTCTCTCATAATAAACGATCTTGTAATAATGAGAAATAACAAGAAAGTGTTATTAAAAGTTAGTTAAAAGTTTAATTTCTCATAAATGACCTTGTAATAATCATAATATGCTCATAATAATGACTTGTAGTAATAATCCTACATTTGATGTTATTGCAATACTGACATTTTTAGAGCAGCTTCTCGTTTTAAGTAAATGTCCACGAGTGAGTCAATTCTGTCTGATATGACATCTTGTATGAATAACCTCATCATGTCATTATTACAAGAAAATCTCTCATTATTATGAGAAGCTGAAAATAATGAGAAAGCTTCTCGTTTTTTCAAGACACTTTCTCGTTATTATTAATATTACACGTCATTATTATGAGAAACGATTCTCATTATTACCAGAAAATAAGTCATTTATTATGAGAAAGTAAGCTTCTCATTATTTCAAGACACTTTCTCGTTATTTCTCATTATTACAAGAAAATAAGTCTCATAAATCTCGTTATGAGAAAGTTGAACATTTAAAAAATAAGCTATTATTATCAGTCATTATTACAAGAAAATATCTCATTATTACAAGTTGTTATTATTATGAGAACTTTTCTCAATATTTTTAAGTTTAAATAACAAGAGTTGCTCTATTTAAAGAGTCGGTTTCTCGTTATGATCAAAAAGTCAATATTTTGAGAAGAAAATATCTCATTATTATGAGATTTTCTTTTTTTTTTTAACAAGACATCTCATTAATATGAGAGTCATTATTACGTGAATGTTTCAAGCACACCGGCTCTTCATCAGACAGTGTTGAAACGTTAGATGACTTGTATCAGCCTTTTTTAATTTAAGAAATGGCATTTTTGGAGCTTTGGTGTTGCCGCCTTTTTGAATAGAATTTTTTGCACTTTTTGCTGAGCACCCATTTAAAGTAATGTGCGTGCTTTTGTGCATTTTTTTCCAATATATACAACCAGCAACTTTTAATTGAATAGTTTGCTAATTGCATTTAAAAGTCCAGACATCAGCTAATGCATGGTCATTAAGTCATTATTTATGATGAGAAAATTTCACATTGAGATATTAGAAGGTATCTCATCATAGTGACTCACATAAAAATAATAATAATGAGGCATTTATTATTTACACCATTATATATAATATAGTCATTAAGGCAGTTTAGCAAACCTTATGCCTTACCTTTTTAAAAAATATATATATTTATGATGCATTATATGTATGGATAACAAACCTGTAGTACGCTTAAATGATATATGCATTAATGTGGATGTTAATATAGTTTAAAGATATTGCTCTTTGTGAATACCTTTTAGTTTTTTCCTCTTTCTTAACATGAACCCATTTTTATGATTTGTTTTTTTGAAAGCTCCAGTGCAATCTTACCAGCCCGTCTCCCCCGGGCATCCGGGATGGATCTGCAGCCAGAATGAGGAGCCAGAACCCTTTGAAGAGATCCAGCAGGACCAAAGCCAGACAAACAGCGAACAACATGCGCTCATAAAACCAGAAAAGCCAGAATACTCTCCTGATACTTACCGGGAATCTGTAGCTTTGCCATCTAAAGCTAACAACAACAGCGAGAGCTCACACATGTGCCTCAATCACACAGACACGAATCCCACCGAGGATGAGATGACAAACTGCCAGTTCCCATCTAAAATCAAAGTAGAATTCATGAACTCCAACTTGTGTTCGGGTGACGCAATGGGAAGCAATGAAGACGCATATCAGAGCTGGTTGCCACACAGTCCAGAAATCCCTTCGGACCACTACAGAGCACAAAACCCAAACCAGCCAACGTACAACAGCAGTGAAGCTGTTGCGACATTATCTCAGCACAGCAGCTCATCTCATGATGCTGGTCACGTTTCATATCACAACATACTGTGTACCAACAGGAAACACTGTAACAGTAAATGCTGTGAAATGCAAAAGAGGACAATCGCCAAATCCAGCCCTGTATGGAAGTATTTCTCTCTAAAAGAGGGAGACTGTAGCAAAGCGGTGTGCCTTATGTGTAGGGCCGTCATATCACGTGGTCGCAAAGAGTACACCACATCAGCCCTTCTAAAGCACCTTCGGATGAAACATGGTAAATGTTGACTTTAATCATATTTTATATACAATATATGTGCTGTAGTACAATATTTACCATGCCTGAATGATAAAATTAGAGGAGCAAGATGTTATCTTTGTGTTGTTCCTGCAGGAAATGCGCTAATCTTTGGCAGCGCTAAGAAGAGGCGAATGAAAGAGATTACAAGAAAGATTGTGTGAAAACCACTGTCAGTCAGCATGGACACTGGATATTGCGCATCACGGCCAACCGTTGAGTGCTTTTATACTAAATGTTTCATCAAAATCAACATCATATGCAGTGGGTTTCCGAAATGTTTCTGTAATGTAAGCCATTGTTTATATGGTTTATATAAGTCTTACAGCTTGGAAAAACCATCAGTCACACTGGTGCAAACGATGACATGACTATTGTAAACAGTGATTCTGCACTAAATACACTGAGATGTGACATTAGAAATGTTGCTACACAATCGACAAATCTCTGCCAGTAAACTGATGCCTCTTCAGTTTTACACATGCAGACTTTTGCAGAAAATTATTGAAATTACAAGAGATCGTGTGTGAACAGGCCCTTTTTAAAAGTACTGGAATTTTTTTTCTTAATTTTGGCAATTTTTCTGAATGAGTAGTTGTAAAATTTTTAAGTAAATTGCCTGAATTCTGGAGTAGAGTCTGTCTGTGGACTGCAAGATGGGCAGAACATGAAGGGGCGTAACTTGTAGTACGTTAGAGGCGTAACTCGAAGTTATGGAGTCCCACGTGTCAAAACTATGTTGTCGGCAGTGGAGTCATTCAGGTTCTTGGGCACCACCATCTCTCAGGACCTGAAGTGGGACACTCACATTGACTCCATTGTCAAAAAAGCTCAACAGAGGCTGTAATTTCTTCGTCAGCTGAGGATGTTCAACCTCCCAAAGGAGCTGCTTAAACGGTTCTACACCTCCATCATTGAATCAGTCCCCAAACCTAAACCCAACCATCACAGTTATTAACGTCTACACCTTCCCCAAACCTAAATCCAACCATCACGGTTATTAACGGCTACACCTTCCCCAAACCTAAACCCAACCATCACAGTTATTAACGTCTACACCTTCCCCAAACCTAAATCCAACCATCACGGTTATTAACGGCTACACCTTTCCCAAACCTAAACCCAACCATCATAGTTATTAATGTCTACACCTTTCCCAAACCTAAACCCAACCATCATAGTTATTAACGGCTACACCTTCCCCAAACCTAAACCCAACCATCATAGTTATTAATGGCTACACCTTCCCCAAACCTAAACCCAACCACGGCGACGGCGAGTAGTCTAACTGTCATGACAAAACGGATGAAGTCAGCGAGTGGAGTTGCATGGTGGAGTTGCTAAATGAATGAATATAATAATATTTCAAATAACTTGGTTGTGGATAAGTTTGGAGAAAACTTGTAAAAATGTTCTCTGTTAATATTTCCCCCATCTTGCCTACAACATCTTGTTGTGACATCTCGCATGGTTCAATGGGATCTACACGTTACGCCCCTTCATGTTCCGCCCCGTCTTGCAGTCCAAAGACAGACACACTTGGAGTTCTGCACATTTTTAAAATTTACTAGTAAAGTTGTTACAGTGAATTATACAGAAATTTACAAGTATTACTGTGTGAAAGGGGCTACGGTGTTAGTCTATAAGTGCTGTAACTGGTGATTGGATGTTGATTTCAGCATTGTATTGTTTAAAAAAACAATATTACTTTGCGTAGAATTTGGGGCATGATTAATAGGAAATAAATCTGTAATAAAAAGAGATTACAGATACTTTACAGAGTATTTTACCACCCTTCTGAAAGCTTGGAAATTTGGGATTTTGTCTTTTATATTACTTTTTTTTAAATAAAAAGATTAAAACATTTTGAGAATATTTTTTGTTGTTGTTTCAGTCTTGTATTTATAGACCTAAAATGTGAATAAGAGCTTTATTTATGAGAAAATAAACCCTGTATGTAGGTCATAATAATAAGATGTTTTTCTAATCATGACATGCTAATAATTTCTTGTAATTATGAGTTCCAGAGTCAGATAATATACAGTTTTTACAGTATAAAATCATTATGCCTATGAGAACTGTTTAATTAAGAATTAGTAAAATAAGTTTATTTAGGAGTAAACAAAGCCAGAGCCTAGCAAGAGATTACCTTGTAATAATTATTTGTGGAATGCTAGAATTAGTTTTTTTTATATTATGACTTACAGAATAATAACTAATCATTTTAAAAAGAAAATGACACCATCACAAAAGGCATTTCATGACAAGAAGAGGCTTTCTTGAAACAATGACTTGTTTCTGACAATAGTTACCCATGATAATGAGTCACCTTCTCATAATAAGGGATTGAATTTCAATAATAACTACAGACCTTGAGATTGTTTCTCATAATAAAGAGGAAATTTTCTCATAATAATTTCTTATTATGAAAACCTAATCCATTATTATGAGAAACTTTGTCATTGTGAGATTGTTTCTCATAATAAATGGCTACATTTCTTATAATGATGACTTGGTTTATCAAAATGAGACTCTTACAATCATAGTCATACTGAAAAAAGTCATATATGGCTCAGAGATAACTGCAAATAACCACGTCATAGGACTTACAAGAAAGTGTCTCAAACTATCTTGAACCATTATTTATAACAAGAAAATTTCACACTATGAGATATGAGAAGGTATCATCACAGTGACTCTCATAATAATAATAATAATAATAATGAGGCAGAAGTGTGCCTCCATATTTCATTCATAAGTCATTCAGGGAGCTTAACAAACCTTGGAAATTACCATTTTAACCATAGTTTCAAAACAAAATATCCACTGTGGTCAGTAAAATATCATCATTTACTCACCCTTGTTCAAAACTGAATTCCATAGTATTTGTTCTTCCTACTATGGATGTCAATGTTTACTGGTTTTTAATATTCTTCCAAATATCTTGATTTATGTTCAACAGAAGAAAGAAACTTGGTTTGGGACCACTTGAGGGTGAGTAAATAGCGAGGAAAAGATGCATTTAAACAGATGGAAACAAATGATTAATATTTGTTTATGATTTTATACTAGTTATGGCACTTGTGGTAATGGTAAGAAACATGGTTACAGGAAAGTATTGGTAACCTTTATCCACTGCCTTCCTTGCAGTGTTATAAAAAAGATAGTTCCCCAAAAAATGAAAATTCTGTCAACATTTACTCACTTCAAAACCGGTTTCTCTTGCTTTTTTGTTCTGGAAACCTGTAACTGTTGACTTCCATGGTATTTGTTTTTCCTACTATGGATGTCAATGAGTTTTTACCTTTCTTCAAAATATGTTCTTTTGTGTTCAACAGAAGAAGAAACTCGGTTCATGAACACTTGAGGGTGAGTAAATCTTCATTTTTGAGTGAACTATCCCATTAATACAGCATTATCATGAAGTAAAAACGGTATTTTCTGTACTTACTACTCCTCTCCTGTGGCAGGCGCTGAATCACTGCTGAAGCCGGTTTGTTTCTGTGGTTAAAGAGGAACGTATACGTGGTCATATGACCATAGGGAAGAGTGTTTACATTGTGTCTTACTGTACTCCGAAAATACAATAGTAGTAATTAAAAAAATCCTCTTCAAACCGTCAGCGAAATGACAAAGCTGGAGGTCATCAACACGTTTTTGACGGAGCGCTTAATGGCGGCGCTGAATGAAATCATGGACATGATCGGCGGGACTGTCCTGCAGTATGAGAAAGAGCTGGGCAGCGTGCAAAAGGACAACGAGTATCTGAGACGGAGACTCAAGGAGATTGAGAAAATCGTCGAGTCGACTGGTACATCGCCTTTTTTTGTAAATTATAATGTATTTCTGCCATAGACTGCGGTTTATTTACTTTTCTTACATTACCATGGAAACCATAGTTTCCACTCACACCATAGTAAGCGTACATCATAGGGATATTGGGGACTTTGGTTGCATTGAGGTAAAGTTTTTATATACATTCAGACTTTCTCCACAATAAAATAATTTCAGAGAAGTATTATTTAAAAATTCTAAATAGGACAATTATATTAGCACCCAATGACGTTCAAAGTAACGTTACAACATTGTTCAGGTCAATTAAACAGTGCTAATGTTGTTTTGAAGTCATAATTACATGCGGCTTTCAGACCAAATAGTCAAAGTAACTAGGGTGGTAAACAATATAACGTTAGAACCCGTTGAAATGAACGAATGTGCACAAATAAACCCAACTTTACCTCAATCATGGTTACCCATAGATATATACACGACGGTTACCCACATGAGTACAATAGTTATAGTATAAATACTACCGTGTTTTAGAAGTATATTAGTGTATTGTAATTTATATTTTTAGCATGCCAGCTGTAGTATTAACTATGTTGAACTGTTAAACCGTAATATATTTAAGTATTTACTACAGTAAACTTTGATGTGCGTTATTGTAGTATATATTTCATATATAGTAGTATAGTATATGATATATAGTAGTACAGTATTGGGTAATTTGGTTGTTGTATTACCACAGCAGCTATAGAATTGCCACAACAGATTAATTTAAGTGCTTTAGTATGGTTCAAAGTCAAGAGAAGTCCTATAAGTTACTACAGCATTTTTTCTCATGTTGGCACAAAAAAAAAAAAAAAAAAAAAAATCAGCCACCTATAACATAAAAACTATTACATTTTACAATTTTACTGGTTAACAGTTAATGGTTTGTTTCTAGTGTTGTTTGTAAACAAGAGCTTCTGTGAACGTTTCTATTTTTGTTTTCACCAGGAGGTTACTAATCACTACTATGGTAATTTTGTAGAAAGAAAGATGTATGAATTTAGTTACTGTTGTTTGTTTTAAGAGCAGTTATTTAGGTTTATTTACAATCTAGTACATTAAAATGTTAATTATAAATGGTGTTTATAATTAATATTCATTAATATTATTGAAATTGCATAGGGATTATAAGAAACAAAACATAATAATTTTACTTGTTTACAGATTTTTGTTCTGCACAATCAAGGCTCTGGCTTTATTTTAAATAACATATATTAAGATATTTGTAGTCTAAATCATTTACACATTTTTTTAATTAAAATTTTAATGAAATCTTAATAAACTTGGGCATGTTTTAAAGTTGTTATATTTAAAAATGCAGTAGTTTTAGTTAAAACTTGAAAGACTACTGATGAACTGACCAGATGAAATCATAATATGAAGCCGAGTCTGTAAACATCGCAAACCAGGTAATTTTGTGTTTAAAATATATCTGATAGATGTCTCTGCTAAAACAAATATAAAATTGGGCTTACAGTGTAAATCTAAAGGAGGTCTAAGAATAATTCAAAAATACACCAGCCATTAAATACACAGATTAAACAGAATTGACATGTGTACTCATTCATTCCTGTGTATTTGATAACTAGTCTATTTTTGGACTATTTTTAGATGTCCATTAGATTTTTCCTGAGAGCCCAAATTTAGCCTTTATTTTATTTTGGTCTTATCTCTATGTTTAGACGTCTATTAGACATTCATTAAATGATTTTGTATAACACTTTCATCAAATTTACAGAATTTTGGCAACAAAAATAGATTTTTGTAGTATATTCAAACCTTTAAAATGAGGGTTTTTTCCCATCTGACCTCCTTAAACCTTTCATCTTTTACAGCTCCACCCACCTCAAACCCTGCACCATCATCTCCACCTGCTCATCTAAAGTGGACTTCTAGCACCGAAACAGAAACAGTGCCTACAGAGATCTATCAGAACCACGTACAGAACGAACAGCTCACCAACACAAAAGTGGAAGAGTTCTCCAGCCATGTGCTTCTTGTGACCGAATCAGAGACTATCCCTGCTCCTCCAATTGCAAACCCACTGGCACAAACAAACGAAGACTTTGAAACGTGCACTTTCGACAAATATTCTTGTGACGTTAAAACCGAGCCTCCGGAAAGCCTGCATTCACCGTCCACAAACATCTATAGTCCATTACCACATTGCACATCTCAGCTACCAACTACTACTGATATCCTCCATGAACCTGATCCTAAAGTTTTCAACACATCCAATTGCACAGATTCGGAATTAGCTCAATGTAGGAATCTAAAGCCTAAATCCTCGCCAGGGTCCATCAGTAAACACAGCCCAAGTGCAAGCAAGACCACGTATCCTGAATCAGGCGTCAGCTACAACAACACTCATCAAAACACAGACTCGGGATCAGTCAGGAATGACGCTGTTAGCAGTAATGGTCATCTAGGGAATGCAAACATTGCGGTCAGTTCTCTACGCCACATGCCATTCGTCAGACAGAATCGAGGAAGAGGAAGAAACAAAGGTCCTTTGACGCATGCATGTCCTCAGTGTGGAAAACTGTTCCCTCATCATTCCCGGCTAAAGGTGCACATGCTCATCCATACAGGAGAGAAGCCGTACGTCTGTGGCCAGTGTGGAAAACGCTTCAATAACGATGGGACTCTGAGGAACCACAGTCGTGTGCATCTGCAGCTGCGTCTGTTTGACTGTCCCGTGTGCGCACGCAGCTTTAAGGATGCCTACACTTGTCGAAATCACATGCGTGTTCATAGTAGGTGAGAGAGCGGTGTCTCTGCTTCAGAAAGGCTAATTAACTTGTTTAATCCCACATTTTTTTCTTGCAATTTGAATTTTATTGATTAAGGCAGTGTTTCTCAACCACGTTCCTGGAGGACCACCAGCTCTGCACATTATCCATGTCTCCTTAATCAAACACACCTGATTCAGATCATCAGCTCATTAGCAGAGACTGAAAGACCTGTAATGGGTGTGACAGACAAAGGAGACATCCAAAACATTGCAGTGTTGAACATGAGCTTGTGGTCCTCCAGGAACGTGGTTGAGAAACACTGCCCTAATCAATAAAATTCAAAACTGTCTGAGTATACTGTAGCTGTTTTTGTAGCCTGTGGCTTTAAATGCAAATGAGCTGCTGTTTTCCCGGCTACTGTTCCCACGTGCATGTCAGCTTCTCCTGCGTTACAGCAGATAAACAGCAGTCAGTGATAGACTCGGATGAAGCTGAAATACAGCTCATTAGTCAAAAATACCAAGTAAGTTTATTTGATGTATTTGTGGTGGTGTTTACTCATGCCTTTCTGAAATGATGAGTCACACACAAATGCCATTTGCTGTACACACACACACCATACCTGTCAACCCTCCCGTTTTTCCCGGGATTCTCCCGTATTTTACAGTTCTATCCCGCTATCATCCCGTGAAGGTATTTTCCCGTATTTCTCCCGTATTTTCAGTCTTTCTCTGAAGCGCGGCAATAAACATTAAAGAGCAGAGACTCCCTATACGCAACCCATACCGCCAAACCACCAGGGGCCGCCCTTTGCTCTTATATGTGCGTCTGTTCTGTGCTTTCGCTTTGTTTTATGCATGAAAACACTGTGAAATAAATATAAAAACGGCGGGATTTTCTTTCCTTTTATTACAGATGCCGTCACCTTCATATGCAGTCTTCAAAACAGTCATATATTGGTGCGTGACTGTCAGCTGATGCGCTCCATAGTGATAAATAGAGGCTGTTTTCCAAACAGATTCTGTACATGCGATTTGAAACGGAGCGAAAGTCTGGGTTTTGGGTGCGTGTTTAAACAGACATATACACATAATTAATAATAATAATATCTAAAGATGTCGATCTTGGTGAGGTTTTTTTCAAATACAACTAATTTCGTCCTAAATGAGCATAAAAAGTTAAGCAAGCTATCGAATGCTTTCATTATAATTTTAGATGCTTGCATTTTTAAAGTGACACCTGTTATTTAATGTAATCAAAAAAATAAATAAAAAATCTAAATAAATAAGAGATTCATTCGCTGCTCTTTAATCAGAATGTGTAAGTTATACAGTGAAGAAACGGCTAATGAGATTTGATAGCTTGATTTTATTTCATTAGCTATTAATATTAATAAGCTGTTTGCTAATGTATTTGCTGCTAATGTACACTATTTATTTTTGCTTTTGTAAATAATAATAATAAAACATATGGTCCCACTTTATATTAAGTGTCGCTTATACCTGTGAACTTACATGGTAATTAGATGTGTAAGTAGTATGTAACTACAGTGTATGTACACACGTTTACATAGTATTTACTTTTGTATTACTGGTGTAACTACACTCATGTAACAACCCACTGAATAGTATGTGTAAGTACAAATGTGTAACAGGACATTGGTAACAACAGTAGGAAAGTACACATCTGTAACAAGAATTATGTAAGTGCATTGTGTAACAACAATATGTACTTGCAGATGTTTTCCCACTTCCACACCTGTTTGCAGATCATGTACTTGTGAACACTGTATGGCAGAACTAATGCTGCATTAGAAGGTTTCACTTTGTGATACCAGTGTACTTACATGGTAACTCCACAGGAACTGTCCACTTAATATAAAGTGTAAAATGGTCACAAATTACTGTGTAACTTGTAGAAATATCTTCTATGCAACACTTTAATAACAGTGTAGTTACATGGGAACTCCACAGGAACGGTCCACAATATAAAGTTTAAAATAAAATTCATTTTTGTTTTGGCCTAGTCCCTTTATTAATCTGGGGTCGCCACAGCGGAATGAACCGCCAACTTATCCAGCATATGTTTTACACCGTGAATGCCCTTCCAGCTGCAACCCATCTAAGCCGAAAAGAAAATGAATGAATGTATGAACAGTAATTTGTGACCATTTTACACTTTATATTGAGTGGATCCTGTGGATTTACCATGCAAGTACACTTGTATCACAAGGTGAAACCTTCTAATGCAGCCATACAGTGTTCACAAGTACATGATCTGCAAACAGGTGTGGAAGTGGGAAAACATCTGCAAGTACATATTGTTGTTACACAATGCACTTACATAATTCTTGTTACAGATGTGTACTTTCCTAGTGTTGTTACCAATGTCCTGTTACACATTTGTACTTACACATACTATTCAGTTGGTTGTTACATGAGTGTAGTTACACCAGTATACACAAGTAAATACGCTGTACCAGTGTGTACATACACTGTAGTTACATACTACTTACACATCTAATTACCATGTAAGTTCACAGGTATAAGCGACACAATATAAAGTGGGACCAAACATATTACTGACCATTTAACTGTTTATTTACAATGAAACAGCTCAAAATCAACATATTTAGTAATTTTGGGATTTTTTAAGGAGGGTGGGGGGAATCCCTTATTATGGTGGGCATATCCCTTATTTTCACATCCCAATGTTGACAGGTATGACACACACACACATACATATATGCGCGTTTACTGATAGCGGTTAAGAATTAAATAGCTATTTAACTTTATTACAAACATGCTCTGTTTTAAAAACGTTTTAAACTTGGCATTAATAAACAAACCAACTGACCGACCACATTGAAAAACATCTAAAATGTCGTTTTGGTCATTCTAAAATCCCACAGCTAAAGTCTATCATCAAAGTGGTTCAGTATTATTACCTCCCAGTAGAAGAGGTCTATAAATTCCTCTAGTTGCAGCAGAGAAGCAGGATCCAGATAGAGCTAGATGGGACGACCCAGAATGAAAATGTTTTTCAGAAAGTCACTGCAGAAAATTTGGCACAATTATAGCGGTAAACCCAACCACTTTAAGCAGTACTACAGTAAACTGCAGTGAAAATGCAAACAGAGTCGCGCAAAACCAAACCGTATGAAAATGCACAGTGAAAAAGTGGCTCATCTGGTCATGTAATATTGATACATTTCATTCAAAACAATCTACATTTTTCATTTAAAATTAGTATTTCCTTCCCAAAGCCACCAACGCCACTTTCAGAGAAAAGAAAAAAGTTGGGATTAAATGGATTAAACAAGTGTTGAGCTACAGGCAAGACTCGTGGGAAGGTTTCCCTGTTGATCGGTGAACATCAGTCAAATTATCTGCTCTATTAGCGGAGACGTCTAAAATGTGCCATGCTGGGAGACTCCCGTGGGCAAGATCGAGAGACCGTAACAAGTCACAGGATGATTTTCATGTCCTCAGAAAACCTTTTTGAGCACAGTGTGTTTTGTGGCGTTGTTGAAATTTGTTTCATGTTCCTGTTGTGTGCTCTGTCTTCAGATCAGTAGGATAAAACTAAACAAGTGCCAGTATTGACAGCTGTTTTCTGCTTTTTTAATATGCTAAATTAAAGAGTTTGATTTCACGGTTTTATGGCGTTTGTAATGTTTTCAAGTTTCTGTTTTGTCAGTTTGAATGAAGGCCCACCCTTTTAAAAATGTTATCGTAAGCTTACTTAAAGGGGAAAATTAACATTCAGATATCATTTGGTATCTGCTATCAACTTGGACCATAGAGAAATTGCACAAGTTTGCAATGATCAGAAAAGCTATATCGGTGTTTCTCAACCACGCTCCTGGAGGACCACCAGCACTGCATGTTTCGGATATCATCTTGTTACAGGTCTTTTAGTCTCTGCTGATGATCTGAATCAGGCGTGTTTGGTTAAGAAGACATGGCCTGCATCCGAAATAGCATACTTCCATACTATATAGAATTCAAAAAACAGTACGCGAGAACTACCCGGATGACCTACTACTTCCGGCGAGATTTTGAAGTGCGCATCCGATGGATGCTACACTATCCCGTGATGCACCGCGAGAATTCATGAATGGGAGTAAAGCGACGCACTGATGCGGGTAGGTCACGTGATCATGACAAAATGGCGGATGTAGTACGTTCGAATTTCAATTATACTGCTCACATTCATACTATAAAGAACGTACTTTTCTAAACGGATACAGCCATGGAAAATGCAGAGCTGGTGGTCCCCCAGCAATGTGGTTGAGAATCACTGTGCTATATATTTCAAAATGATTTTTAATTTATGCCAAAAACCATTAGAATATTATTATTATTATTACATGTTCCTTGAAGATATTTAGTAAATTTCCTACTGTAGACCATTTCAATGTGGTCATTTCATTGGCTCATGAACATTTCCTGCTTGTTATCAAACTATTGCTAACTATAACTAACAAGAGGCAATTCAATCATAACTTAATGTTAAAACAGCTATCATTGCAATATTAATCAATATGCGGCTCTTTTTGGATTCTCGGAAGCTATAGAAATTAAAAATGTGAAACAGGAAATACGTTGGGACCATTGTTTTTGTTTACATCCCTCAAAATGGTCTGTAAATATATCAAAACTCCATTTTTGATTAGTAATGTTCATTAAGGAGACTTCCGGTTATGGTGCACTCTGGTTAGTCACACAAATTTAAGCTGATGCCAACGTTCTTCAACTTAATCTTAAAAAGGTGACCAAAACGAACCCATAAATGATATACAATTAAGCAAACACTCCTGCAAGCAACTATAGACAACATGGAATAAGTGACCAAGCTAACGGCTAATGATCAGAGTGACGCTGATGGGAAAGTAATGTTCATTAAGCACTTAATTTTTCGTAATATTTACAATTTTCAAGTCAGATTGAGGTTTTCAAACAGTTATATCTCGGCTAAATCGAAAACATTGCAACTAACCATCTTTATTATCCATCCAAGCTTTATTGAATATCAATTTGAACTGTTTTGACTTGTTTTATGGGTCACATTTTCTCACCCTTGTGTTCCTCTAAATCTGCATGTCATTTCTTTGTTTTCTTCTGTTGAACGTTTTATATTTTGAAGAATTTCAGTAATCAAAGCGTTTCAGATCAACATTACATCCTTTGTGTTTTTTGTCCATACTGAAATTGGCTGATAATGCAAACTTGCATTCTTGAAAGTATTTTCATTTATATTTCCACAGAAGAAAGAAAGCCACGCAGTTATGGAAGTAAACGAGGCAGAGTAAATAATTTTTGTGTGAATAATTTAGTTTTTATTGTATGCTTAAACGTTTCAGGCAGGTTTTAACACTGTGGTAAAGTATATACAGATGAAGACAAAATGATTGTGACTTTATCACAAGTGCTGTTTAACGGAGAAGATTTTTCAACATAATTTCTAATGACTAGTTCCTTTTGTATTTGTCATGATGACAGCATATAATATTTAGCTAGTTATTTTGCAAGATACTAATATTCTTCTATAATAAACTTAATTTGCCATTTGAAGGTTGAACTGGCTGAATTATTAGGTTAACTAGGCAAGTTTGGGTATTTAGGAAAGTCAGTGGACAACAGTGGTTTGTTCTCTAATGATTAGCCAATGAAAGTAAAATAATTTCTTAAGGGGACTAATAATATTGAGCTGTAAAAATATTTCAACTAAAAGGATTAAGACTTTCTCCAGAAGAAAAAAATAATAGGAAATACTGTTAATAATGTTGTTTTAGACCACAGATGTCAAAGCCAGTTCCTGGAGTGCCGCAGCTCTACACAGTTTTGTTCAGAGATGTCCAAACTAGGGTCCCATGACCCATGGGAACCTTTGATTTGGCCCAATATTCCATCTGACATCAGAGGGAGAATGATGGGGATGACAGTAATTTCAAATTAAATGTAACTTTTTGTTTGGTTTTTTATTTCTAAGCCCCAAAAAGCTAATGGAAATGAAATTTTTCGATTAAATGAATTTGACTGTCACCCGATGGATAGAGCACAATGCAGAGACATCAGTGAGCAAATGGAGACAAAAGCTGATTCTGCTTGACTAGTGTATTCAGCATACAACTCCACTGTGCTATAAAAATGTGATTGTATTTTTTAAGGTAGCAAGTTATAATACAAATTTATACTACATTAGTTTATACGATTTAAAGTAATGTTTTCTATTTATTTTGAAATGTTATTAATTAAATTAGCTAAAGCAACTTTAATGTAATGTAGTTTGGTATATTTACCTTCAGCTCACTGCTCTCAATGATATTTGGTTTTTGGCCCTACATATGAAAAAGTTTAGGCACTCCTGGTTTAGTTCCAACCCTGCTTCAACACACTTACCTGTAGGTTTCAAACATGCCTGAAGGACTCAGGTGTGTTTAATTAGGGTTGAAACTAAACTGCGCAGAGCTGCGGCCCTTCAGGAACTTGAGTTTGACACCTGTGTTTTAGACTGTTTAGTTCCAAGTAGTTTAAGAAAAGGAGGGATGTTTCCACTTGGTGGCGATGTTGAGTTTGTTTTAGAACAGGACACAAATGTGTAGCAGCCTTTTACTTCCTATTCCTCACTAGATTTATAAACTGATTGCCTGCAATGAACAGAGAATTTTTATTTAAATCCTGAAACTTTAATCAAAGTTCAGACAGGACACTATAAACTCATTTTTACCCTACTGAAAATATGAAAGTATTTCTAAAAGTATGTCATCTTTTACAATGCTTATGACCCCAGGGCACCCCAACTAATTTACATAGCTTTTCCAGTTGTTCGTGATTTACTGCATAAGTATATTGCATTTTAAAATTTTATACTCACAATTAATCTAAACACTTGACATATCTAGAAAGATTTGCACGCATTATAACCATGCCTATGGTGTTCATCCAGGTCTATAAATCATTTTACAATTAAAGTATACCTCTAAGACTGTAAGAATCCTGTATCTTAGCTGTTTTTTTTTTGGCTTAATTTAACTAACAATGAGCAATTTAGTAAAGTATTTATTAGTCCTTTATATGTTTGTTAATAAACATACAGTTGTCCATTATTATTTCAAATTAGCCAAGTTTCATTAAATAATATTTGAAGAGTTCAGATGTAAAAACCTCTGCATTCTTCTAAGCTACTGTCAATTGGTTCAGTTTATTTTTATTTAAAGTGAAATAACTGAACATAAACATTGGAGCCTGAGGTAAAATGCTAATTTTAGATGAAGGATTCACATGGCACTTAGAGGTTTTTGCATTTGAACTCTTCATTTGTTAATACATTATACAAATTTAAGTTTACACATATTTTTAATGTTAAATGAACTAATGAACAAATGTATTATGAAGCGTTATCCTAATATAAAATAATTAAAGGGCCAGCCGTGGCCCTGCTGGATGATCAATATTTTGAGACGGAGTCTTGCTGATTAAGAAATGAAAGGAGTAGTTGACATTGAAATGGAAATTCTGTCATTGTTTACTCATCTTAAGGTTTTTCCAAACTCGTATGATTGACTTCGGTGCAGCACAAAATGAGTTCATAGACTGAACATCAAGTATCAAGCAATAAATTACTTCATAAGTACTTAATTTATTTTTATTAAAAGCAATTCTATGGCATCTGAAGACTTGCATATGAGAAATATGGGACACAGTTATGGCGTTTGTTCTTTTTTGGAGCTCGACAGCCCATTCATTTTCTTATGAGGGCAGCTTAGGCATTCTGCTAAATATCTGCTGAATGCCATACAGGTTTGGAATGACACAAGGATGAGTAAATGAGTATATGCAATGCTAATTTTCAGGGGAATTCACTTTTTACATGTAAAACATTCAGTATTATTACAATCGTAAGTATTATGTTAAACCAATATGACTTCTTTCATTAAGTAAAGCATGCATGATAATAGTTTGAGTTAAATGGGCATCCCACTAGAGGGGGCTAAAAAAATTCAACATGACTAGTTTTTTTTAATCATTAAATAAATGAATCTATCATTATATTTACTCCCTCAAAACCTCTTTCTATTTAATGCCTTTCCTCCAATTTCAGAGACAATGCTTTAGTCTAATCCTAGACTAAATTGCATGTTTGAGCTCTCAACTAAATATATCCTGCAGTGAAAAGCTAAAAATACATCAGCGCCATAGAATAGTTTCAAGATACACACCAGTAATGTGTTTTTCCTAGTCATTTTATTATAAAAGCTACTCAGTTACTTAATTTAATAAAAGCCTAGTCCTGGCTTAAACCTCTTACAGTCAAGTGCTATTTTGGGCTTTCTGCCTGGATTTTGCCTACCCAAATTCAAAGCGTCTCAAATCCACATGCAGAGGTGTAAATGTAAAAGTTTGGTATCAATTTAATAAAATAAAAACTTAGAATTTTCATAAAACACTGTTGAAAGTGATTAAAATAATTGTATATGTTGTCTGTATTATATTAAACCCCTCCAAAAAAGAGGTTTTGTAAACTCAAATTTGAAAGTGTACCTTTTAGGTTCTGTGTGGTCTAGGTTGCTGTAATTAATTTTGGTGCACATGTCAGTAATCATAGGAAAAAAGAAGAATGTCTCTGTCATAATCTATACAAAAGTTATTCTATTCCAACTGATAAGAGAATGAAACCACTTATGGGGGTACTGGGCCAGTACGGATCTTTAAAATTGAAAGAATGCGGAAGTAAATGACGTCACAGACCCGGTACCGGGTACGCAGAGTTTAGGTTAAGCTAACCCTGCTTGTGAAACCAGCACAGAGTTCCAGTGTTTTGAAAAATCTGTATAAATGAGAAAGGATAATTTTTAAATGTGATTTAAAGCATAGTTATAAAGGTGTACTATAACTTTTCTCCCTTGCATTAGAAAGTGTCTTCTTTAAATCATGCTTTTAAATTGAGTAATGACTGTCATAAATGATTCATAGAAGACACCCATTAAAGTGTCATTTAGTGTAACAGCTTATATACTGGACTAGAAGGCTTGTCAAGAATATTAATAACAATAATCATTTGAAGATGTATTAAAAGATTCTATTTCCGGATAACAAGTATATTTATATTATAATTTTGTATACATTGTCACTAATCTCCAAACCACTAGTATTACCAATGTGTTTTTAATCATTTTAGTTTTTTTAATCAATTGAAATATATAAAAAACTATTAAAATGATCACTTAATTCAGATCAAAATAATAATAATATTTATGGTAAAACCTGCAGGTGCCAGAATTTTACTGTTAAAAATATAAAAAAATGCATCCATAACCTTTACGGTAAAATCGTAAACTAGGAAATTTGCAGATTTCTTTTATTTATCAGTAAAATTCTGGCAACCAGGTGCCATTGTCAGAATTTTACTGTTAAAAAGGAATTTCCAAAATTTACGGTAAACTACAGTGTTTTATTAGTTTGTTACTAAAACCAGGTTTGAAGCACTAACATCTACACGTTATAGCTTTCCTACAAAACCCAATCAAACGACAAAAAACCAAATCACAGACCAAAACACAAACGCAGGGGGACATTCCTATGAAGAACCAATGCTCATTTTCCCACAAGTAGTAAAACGCACTAATATTTTCAAGGCACTTGGTGTCATTTACACAAATAGCATCATGGTAACACACATAAAACCAAAGTATTGCAACAAACATTATTTTTCACAATTAGACCCTCAAAAAATATAATAAAATCTGATGAGAAAAAAACTAAAAGAACCACAGTGATGTCAACAGAAAAGCATAAAAAATATTTATACACTACCTGATAAAAGTCTTGTCTATCTAAGTTTTAGGAGCAACAAATAATAACTTGACTTCTGGTTGATCATTTGGTATCAGAAGTGGCTTATGTGAAAGGTAAAGGCCTCTAGATTACGCTTATTTTACCAAAATAAAATATGATCATGCCTTGATTTTTAATTAATTAGGACAGTAAGTTCTGACTTTGACAAGACAAAAGTCTTGTCACTTAACAGAAATAATGTATAGTATAGAATATAAAGTCTTGGTGCAGTGTAAAAAGAATGAATATTGTTTATGACTCCCATGAGCTTGGAGGACTGCATCCATACATCTCTGCAGTGACTCAAATAACGCAATAATAAAGTCATCTGGAATAGCAAAGAAAGCGTTCCTGCAGGACTCCCAGAGTTTATCAAGATTGTTTGGATTCATCTTCAGTGCCTCCTCCATGCTCAATAATGTTCATATCTGGTGACTGGGTTGGCCAATCCTGGAGCACCTTGACCTTCTTTGCTTTCAGGAACTTTGATGTGGAGGCTGAAGTATGAGAAGGAGCGCTATCCTGCTGAAGAATTTCCTGCGGTTTGTAATGTAATGGGCAGCACAAATGTCTTGATACCTCAGGCTGTTGATGTTGCCATCCACGCTGCAGATCTCTCTCACACCCCCATACTGAATGTAACCCCAAACCATGATTTTTTCTTCATCTAACTTGACTGATTTCTGTGAAAATCTTAGGTCCATGCAGGGTCCAATAGGTCTTCTGCAGTATTTGTGATGATTGAGATGCAGTTCAACAGATAATTCATCAGAAAAATCTACCTTCTGCCACTTTTCCAAATGATCAAGTAGAAGTCAAGTTATTATTTGTCGTTCTTACATCTGGGATCGACGACAAGACTTTTGTCAGGTAGTGTATATATACAGTTGAAGTCCCAAATTATTTCCAAACTGATGTTTAACAGAGCAAGGAAATTTTCACAGTATGTCTGATAATATTTTTTCCTCTGGAGAAAGTCTTATTTGTGTCATTTTGGCTAGAATAAAAGCAGTTTTTAATTTTTTAAACCATTTTAAGGACAAAATTATTAGCCACTTTAAGCTATATTTTTTCGATAGTCTACAGAACAAACCATCGTTATACAATAACTTGCCTAATTACCCTAACCTGCCTAGTTAACCTAATTAATCTAGTTAAACCTTTAAAGGTAACTTTAAGCTGTATAGAAGTGTCTTAAAATATCTAGTCAAATATTATTTACTGTCATCATGGCAAAGATAAAAGAAATCAGTTATTAGAAATGAGTTATTAAAACTGTGTTGATATGTTGAAAAAACCTCATCTCCGCTAAACAGAAATTGGGGATTTCTAATTAAGGGGGGCTAATAATTCTGACTTCAACTGTTTATATATATATATATATATATATATATATATATATATATATATATATATATATATATATATATATATATATATATATATATATATATATATATATATTAGATAAAAACTGTGAATAAATAAAATAATAAGATTTTTTTAAGGAAGCTTACTGTTTACCAGGTTATATTTGTACTGTAGCATTTTTACCAGTTAAAATAACGGTCCTTTTTTTTTTTTTTACAGTGCACTGAATGACGATGGAACCTTATTTCACCATATTTTGACATTTTATTTTCAGAAGGTTTATTTGAAACATTAAAGAAGACAATACTGTATAAGTGCATTTAATATGCTTTTGTATGTCTGTACATTCATGTTTTAAAATATAAATGCAGAAAGCAAAATTTAAAATAAATGTTAAAAATATGTATTTAAAAAGCAATCCCTAATGGAATACACCAGATTGATGCCTTAACTAATCAGCTCCAAGACCCGAAATGGGTACATGGGATAAGGAAGACATCCAAAATGTGGACTGTTGGTGTCCTGAGCGAGACCCAGAGACACTGACACATTCACCTCAGTGCAGTGTGCTGTTAAGGGGTCATCTAATTGCCATTTACTCATTGAACACATAATCAACCAGATGCACCCTGAAGAAGCACAGAATTAGTGCAATGGTTTTTCATGAGGAAAGGGTGATATTAACTGAGCTTGGAATCTCTTAAAGAGAGTGTCCTATTGGTTACTGGCCCCCCAAAAAAGGACTAATCCGTAATTGCTAAAATAACAGCGCAATCACTCCCACAATGCAGCCTTTGTGAATGAGATCATGCTTATTTGTTCAAGGAGTGATTACGAATTGTACGATTTCTGTGCTCGTTGGAAGAAGATGCAGGAAAACGACACACATCTTAAATAGCAATGCATTTCAAATGTATTTTCAATTTGTACATAAGCACTTCATATAAATGTAAACCACAAACCCTCAAGAGTATACAGCACTTTTTTTTGGTACAAAACAACCAGACGACACACACGCGAACGCATGCAGACGCACTCCGGATAGTCCTAGTATATGGCACATACAAACAATTGATTCCAAAAATATATATCGAGTAATTAACGTATGCAATATCAAATCGTAGCATGTCCATAAAACCCTGTGTTAAAGAATAGTAACAACTGGAAATCGAAAAACTGCCAAATCTCAAACCTTGGAAAACACAGTTGGTGCAAAGTAAAAAAAAATGTAAACATTGCATCATGCTACAAAATGGAGAGTCTATTTGTTAGTAGTACACACAAACCTGCTCCTAACTGACAACGCTGACAGGACCAGGCCTTAAAGGGATAGTTCACCCATAAATGACTCCCTCTCATGAGGTTTTAAGCCTGTATGGTCTCTATTTTAACAATCTAAGAGCGTGACGCACAAATAAAGTGCACTTAGGGCATGTCTGAAACAACTTTAGCAAATTTAAGGAAGGGAAAAATGGTGGAGGTAGCTTAATTTATATTAATTATATAGGCATTAGTAATCTTTTACATTTCAATCCTTTAATTTTTCATATTTAAAGATATTTCTGTTAAACGGTTCATACGTGTGTGTAGTAGGCGCAACATGTGTGCCTATCACTAAAGTGCTCTTTAAATAATAATAATAGTAAAAAAAACGCCATTGACCATTTTCCGGTGGCCTGATGGTCAATCTGACCTGATCCTATCCTCACCCCACCACCCTCCCCTGCCTTCACTTACCAATCCCGGGCAGGCCCTTAAAAGAGCAAAGCACCAAACAATGCGCCTTAACACCACTGTTTCAGACGAGCACAAATTGGCGCACATGCATTTGCTATTTAAAACACTTTGCGCAGGTCTTGAAAATAATGGACCCTATTCACATTTCTGTGTTTCTCAGTAGTAGTCGTCATAGTTGGGTAAACGTAGAGCCCAGTGAATGAGTATAGCAATTAGTCTATTTACAATCCTATTTGCTGAAATAATAATAGAAAAAATCCATGATGGTGTTATCAAGACTTTTAGAAAAAAGGAAAAAAAATTGTGTGAGTGATAACAGCAGCCAGAGAAGAGAACAGCATCAATTTACTGTCCCTCAGACGCAACATTTTAAACACCTTGCGTTAGCTGTAATTTGTTTTTTGTAATTTGATGCAAATATGATATAATACATTTATGAATACATATAAATGTTCATTCTTTTAAAAAAATCCAAGAATTCAAGATGCTGATGACTGCTAAATGTATCATAACAGTCTTGTGAAAAGGGTTCATACCTGTGCTAGGTTGAAAATAGCAAAAAACACATATTGCAGCATGTGTCTGATAAGGCCCTATGAGTTTCTTTCTTCTGTTGGACACAAAATATATTTTAAGGAATGCTGATTGATGGTACCCATTGACTTCCATACAACTCAGGCTCATTGTGGATACGTACCTTTCTGTACATTTCTGAAGAGCGTGAATTATGTAGCCAGAGGTACGTATGGCTGCATTTTGTTTTTAAAATGAATGCTATGGGGTGGTATGACGCTGTCGACGGCTTCTGTTCCTTATAGTGATACCAGCTGACCGCTTACCTCTGTATGAACAGCTTTTCTGGTGTTACCAGTTTGCCCAGTAGCTCGCCGCATATGCAATGACGGGGTTTGAGTTCGGCGAAGAACGGTTCCATAAACCAGGTGAAACAAAAACAAAAAATAACTAAAGAAACAACAGGCTGAAAACGTGATGAAGTTCCGTGGTGGCGACAGCTTTTCTTTTTCTAGATTGCTTTTGAAAACAATATGGGTTGCGTTTAGGGACGAGGGTGGCTGGGTCATCGGTCAGTCAATCAGTCAGTCAGTCAAAAGTAAGCTGGCCTAAGTTGCGTTTCCCAAACAATGACATAACTCACGGTTTCCCAAACAACGATATAACTTGCAGATGAACTATCATAGTATGTTGCATCGTTTGGGAAAAGAACGATGTAGTGACGAGTGTTTCCCATAACCGTAGTGTCTCTTTCACAGATCCATTGTTTGAACCACCTTTGTTATAACGTAAAACGCACATAATGATGCTCTAAACGGGGTGGTAACAACTTCTTTAGAGAAGAACCCCATCATTTATTTGTGCAAATTATATTGTTTTACACGCACACGCATTAAAAATAAAATAAAATATTAGCATTGGTAAAAACATGCACTCGTTTTTATATTAATTGAAATATATGCAAATGGCACATCTAGGGCTTATGCTTCCTTTAAAAATTTTATTGAGAATATGACATATCCTATTCTAAAACATAAAATCACTTACAAAAGCTAACACGTATTCTAATATCATAAACTATAAATCATATAAATAAATAATGAGGCTATTTATTAAGAAATTAAATTAAATATTTATTATTTATTAGGAAATGAAAAAAAATCCTACTTTAATATTATTATTATTATTATTATTAGGTAGAATATTTATAAAATATATATATATATATTTTTGAAAAGTCTACTTTTACAATTTGACATGCAAACCACTGCAGAAATGTTCTAACCAACAGGCCCATGTAATATACAATACAGATACTTAATAAGATACTTAATAAATAGCCTACTATAAATTAAAAGCATTACCGTATGCTATGTTTTTTGTTTTCACAAGCTTTGGAGACATAACAAATTCGGCTTTTAAATAATAGGTCACCTATAGCTTTCGTCATGAGCCACGGCTGTTCAAAATGACATCAATGTTTTCAGTGCTCTACAAGGGGGCGCAATTGTAAACATGAAGATCGCTTAAACTGAACTATAAAAATACTTTGAAAGCAAATTACAGCTAAGAGAGATGACTTTAATGCCTTTTTAAAAAAATTATTCCAACTTTGAATGTTAGAATGTTCTAAATGAATAGGGCATAGGGGGGATAACCGGGAATAGAACACAGGCAGGAGCTATGTTTCTAACTACAGCTCCAGAGGTGTAGTTGCAAGCATACAAATTTGCGACGCAGTTTGCAGATGTTTGCTGGAACGATGGATTTGGGAAACACCAAATCAACAAACTATGTTTGTAATGATGGAACTTGCGACCTTAGTTGGCTAACGATGGTTTTGAGAAACGCACCCCTGGTCGGCTGAAGTGTATATTGCGCCCTCTGGTGGATTTATGCGAGAAGAGGATGCGCGAGAGAAAGTTGAGGCCATCAAAAAGCATACACAGCGCCCTCTGATGGATTTGCAAAAACAAAAAAATGCAAGCAGACGTACCTCCAGTTACGTATTTCGTTGTCCCTAGAAATGTAGACTTGGGTACGTATCCACAATGAGCCTGGGTTGTTTCCGTAGTATGAAAAAAATGATCATTGAAATCAATGGGTACCATCAGTCAAAATAACTTATTTTAATAAATGATGTCAGCGACTTCGATTTTGAGTGCACTATCCCTTTAAGTACCCTCCCATGTTGTCATGACGATACCATACATGTATATCGTTTCGATGTGTTTATGGCAGGCAGTTGACATGCACCCCCATGTTTCGTTAAGATGCGTCTTAGTCTGTAAGCGTTACGAAAGCACTGAACATTGAAATACATTGGTAATCAGATATTTCAAAAAGAGAATTGTGCTACACCAGAGTAAAATTCACTTCAACGTTACAAAATGTGTAGAAAACGTGCAGCGCGCAAGAAAGAGAGAAAGAGAGAGAGAGTGGGTGAAAGGGGCGGGGACACACTTTGACTGACACCGAGTCCCATCCTCCACCCTCCTTTAAACAGCACAAAGTGTGTAATTTACTCCCAACTACTTGGCCCCTAGTTAGCTCATATAATTATCCACCTCATACCAATCAAATCCATTAACCTATCATGACTGATTTCCTGGTGGAATTCTTCCTCCTCAGTCGTGGCAGGTGGTCTGAGGCAGCTCATTGGCCAGAATGTGCCAGCGCTCCACCCTTTGACCCTTGTTCCTCAGGCAGTCCATCCAGTGGCGAAGGGCATCTCCCTGGACGTGACAGCTCAGGCACACTCCACCTGCCAATCAACAGGGGGATTTTGTGTTAATCGTGGCTGTGTTTGTCATGGCAAATTATCTCTTCAGCTATCAATAAATGAGTCGAGTCAAGGAGCTGCCAGATACTTTTTTTGCTGGAGCAATAAAGAGACATCAGCGTCAGTCTTTCTGAGTCTGCCTTCTGCTCTCAAACTACATGTCTTATATTATTTTCAATTCATAACAGCTGATTCTCTACCGTTATTTCCTAAGTTGTTTTGTTTGTGTGTGGAAAATCCCTCCCTTCAGTTTGTGTTCAACAATCACATGCATATAAATTCATATACAGTCAATACACAATTCATATACAATAAAGTCAAAATCATTGGGCCTCCTGTGAAATTTGATATATTTATGTATTTCCCTAGTGATGATTAACACATTAGACAATAGTTTGTAATGACTAATTCTTTTGTTATAGCCATGATGATAGTATATACTCTTTAACTAGTTACTTTAAAAGGTACTAGTATTCAGCTTGAAGTCATTCAACAACAGTGGTTCGTTAACAGACATTTCTAATCAGCCAATCACATGGCAGCAACACAATGGATTTAGGCATGTAGACATGGTCAAGACGATCTGCTGCAGTTCAAACCGAGCATCAGAATAAAGAAGAAAGGGAATTTAAGTGACTTTGATGGTTGTTGGTGCCAGATAGGCTGGTCTGAGTATTTCAGAAACTGCTATTCTACTGGGAATTTTATGCACAACCATCTCAAGGGTTTACAGAGAATGGTCCAGAAAAGAAAAAAAATTCAGTGAGAGGCAGTTCTGTGGGTGCAAATGCCTTGTTGATGCCAGAGGTCAGAGGAAAATGGCCAGACTGGTTCGAGCTTATAGAAAGGTAACAGTAACTCAAATAACCACTTGTTACAACCGAGGTATGCAAAAGAGCATCTCTAAACGCACAACACGTCCAACCTTGAGGTGCAAGCAAAGAACAGGAAACTGAGGCTACAATTTGCACAGGCTCACCAAAATTAAACAATAGAAGATTGAAAAAACGTTGCCTGGTATGATGAGTCTCGATTTCTGCTGCAACATTCGGATGGTAGGGTCAAGATTTGGCGTCAACAACTTGAAATAATGGATCCATCCTGCCTTCTATCAACGGTTCAGGCTGGTGGTGGTGGTGTAATGGTGTGGGAGATATTTTTGTGGCACACTTTGGGCCCATTAGTACCAATTGAGCATCTTGTCAATGCCACAGCCCACCTGAGTATTGTTGCTGACCATGTCTATTCCTTTATGACCACAGTGTACCCATTTTCTGATGGCTAGTTAAGATAACGTGCTATGTCATAAAGCGCAAACATCTCAGATTGGTTTCTTAAACATGACATTGAGTTCCCTGTACTCAAATGGCCTCCATAGTCACCAGTTCTCAATCCAATAGAGCACCTTTGGGATGTGGTGGAACGGGAGATTCACATCATGGATGTGCAGCCGACAATTCTGCAGCAACTGCGTGATGCTATCATGGACCAAAATCTCTGAGGAATATTTCCAGTGCCTTGTTGAATCTATGCCACGAAGGATTAAGGCAGCTCTGAAGGCAAAAGGGGATCCACTCCGGTACTAGTATGGTGTACCTAATATAGTGGCCGGTGAGTGTATATATTTTAAATTGTTCTCTTTTTTACCTTTTCAGCAACATAAATAACATTACATGATTCACAACGTATGCAAATGACCTAGATATGACTGTCCAAGTATGCATGACAGAAGGCATCTTAGATCAGGCTTAAAGGGACAGTTTACCCAAAAATGGAAATTCTGTCATCATTTACTCATCCTCCACTTTTTTTAAACCTCAAGACACAAACACACCGTTGACTTCCATAATGTATTCTGTTCCTACTATGGAAGTCAATGGCTGCTTTCCGCAACATTCTTCAGAATATCTTGTTTTGTATTCAACAGAAGGAAGAAATTCATTAATGTGTGTGTAAATGGCGAGAGAATTTTCATTTTTTAGCCAAATTATCTCTTTAACCAAAGAAATCCATACATTTTTTACAATTTTAACTGATCCAGGTTAAATTATTAATATTAAAGTGTTTTAATTTCCATATAGTGTACTGAATACTGCCTACTGCAGCTAAAAATAGTATGTGAAACACAACATTACGCAGCCATTACCACTTCAGCTGTGCATTTAAGTCTGCAAGTATAACCAGTGATTATTTGCATCATCATTTCTTTTATGCAGTGCACCACATCAGTAATCAAATGGCATTTGTAAATGTATAATATTGCCCCTATTATGCAATATTTCATAATTTATTTTTGGAGGTCTCCTATAAAAAATTAACATCCATCACAGGTCAAATTCTATCTATAAATTCTATACATGACGTTTTTTTTCTCCATCTGATGATATTTTAATTAAGGCTTACATTTACATGTGACTGTTATGATCACAAGCAGTGTTGCCCTTGCAGGTTGCTGGAGAACACCCCCTGTCATTCTACCGAACTACAAATCACATAATGCCCTTCAGTCACACACCTGTTTCAGGTAACATCTTGATTCCACACACAGCTGATGCTGATCAGGACTGATTACTTGGGCTATATACACACACCTCTCGCACAAATTATTAACAAAATTATTTTACAGTGGATTTCAATGCAGATGGTATCGGTTTAGTAACATAAGTAAAGACGTACGAATGATTTCCTGACTTAATTTGTCCCAGTAGTATACTATGGCAAGGGAGATAATACGTATATTAATTACAAATGCTCCAACTATTTTAAAAGCCTACATCTGAGCACATTTCTTTCTGCTTCTGAGTTGTCTTTCACTGACAATGAAGGTCCAGTAATACTCAAGAACCACTACTGTATGTCACAGCTAAGGGCACAGTGTAAAAATCTCCATCTCTCCCTCTTTTTGAGCAGCAAAAACACAATGCCAAACATCTTGTTTATCTCTTTGATGTCTGATACATTCAAGAAGTGTGTTTTCTTTGAGCAGGCAAAATTAAATGTTCAGATCATATACTGTATGTGACTGCTTGTATTTAATGGTCAATTTGTACACAAAGTAATATTGAAAATTGAGGATGTAGAGAATCTTTAACACACTGTGATTTATTATCATGGTATTGGATTGAACAATTGATGACATGATAATCATAATTGAACTGAATCACGAAACTTGTCTATGTTTACACTATGTGATGGAAAGGCAGCTAAATATGAACTCGTACATATAATTTTTACTAGTTACCAGGGGTCTGATTTATAAAATTTGCTTTAAAAACCTTCCTAAAAGTGAACGTACTAGAATAAATTTTAGTGTATGCTCTTATATATTGACTTAAAGTGGTTCAGTAAAGTCAATATTTCAGTTAAAATGTTTTAAGTTTACTTACAGTTGCGCACATTCTCCCATCAAGTTTGTTTTTTGTACCTTTTTATAGACCCAGTTTGAGTACTACAGATTAATTAACACTTTTACTTTTGAGACAGTTACACAATTACTTTTAAAAGTAGTGCTTTACAATATCGAGTCACTCCCCAACAAAAGTAACTAGTTAAGTTACTTAGTTACTTTTTATGGAAAGTAATGCATTAAGTTACTTTTGAGTTACTTTTCTACCTAGCTGAGGTTACTTTTAAAAAGTAACTCAAATATTATTACTTAATTATTTTAAATAACGTGTTTCTTTACTCGTTACTTAGAAAAGTACTATTATTACATAATATTATTACCCCCAACACTGTTTATAAATGAGACCCCAGTTCAATTGAGGAAAAAAAAATCCCCTATGGACATTTCCCTGGAGTGTGCCTAATTGGTCCAAAAGGTTTTGTTGTGACAGCCACTTATAAAGTGTGTGGCTGAAACAAAATGTCCATTTCCATATCTGATTTTCTGCTCCAAAGACTTCCTCAGCACTTGAACATGCCATAATAGGAACGTAATGACGGTGTTTTACCGTATCAATTCAAGCATGAATCCTAATCCTTCAGATGTGCATGCTAAGTAGATTTGCGTTTGCAGCAACATCTGTTGAAAACACAAATCAAACTCTTCCAGGCTTCAGCTATAACTACAGTGTTTGAGGGTCAAAGTAGACATTTTTTTCACAGGCAGCCATTGAAGACCATAGGGATTTTATGCTAATTTGTTACCAACTTAGGTTTGTGCTGGAGGTAAGACTAAAATTACAAACAACAATCAGGCAGTTCGGAAAATGTCATTTCTTTGGAAAGACAATAACTAATATTTAAAAAAGCATAATAGGGACACTAGAAATAAATCGACCTAGTTTTGGATATTTACAGTGCTCAGCATAACCACAAACAAATATTTTTATCCATTTAGTCAGTGAATTTAGGTAATATATATGACGCTTTTAAACAAAACAGATTTATGAAACACATATATTTATTAAAACAACATTTTAGTCAATGAACATCTTTAGAAATAAAAGGCATTTAAATTAATCAAAAAACTAATTACAAACTGCAAAATTTTAACAATTTAATACATTTTTTGCTTCTCTTGATTTTTCCTCCTTTTTAAATTTGTATTTAATATTTTTCTATAACATATAAATTTGTTTTTTTACCATTATCGTAAGCTATTTTGTTAGATAAGCTCCAGATTTAAATTCAGTACTGACTAAACTAATCTAGATGCACAATTATAACATTCTATAGCATTCAATAGAAAATATGAATTTAAAAAATAGATTTGTGAGGGGTGTACTCATATGTTGAGCACTATATATTTATACCATTTAATAGTAATAGTATACAATTAATAATAAATAAACTGCAATTCAGTAGTATGCAATTTAATAGTACAAAATGTGACCGCGGAGCTTGTTGCATGGGCATATTTTTGGCAATAGTCAAAAATACATTGTATGGGTCAGAATTATATATTATATTATTATATAATATTATATACAGTACACCCCTCACACACCTATCTTTTAAATTAATATTTTTAATAGGAAGCTTTACAATATATTTGTGCATGTATATTTGTGCATATACATTAGATTAGTCAGTATACTGAAGCCAAATCTGGAGCTTATCTAACAAAATAACTTACGATAACAGTCCAAAAACTAGTACATCCACATTTACAGGTTATAGAAAAATATTAAAAACAAATAAAAAAAAAAAGAGAAGAGAAGAGAAGCAAAAACAATTAATATTTAGTTGAAATTTTGAAGGTTCTAATTTATTTTTTCAATATTTTGCTTGAATTTAATTGTATTATCTTTCAATTTCTAAATATGTTTGGTGACAAAAATAGTATTTTAATACATATATCTGTTTAATAAAACTGTTTTGTATAAATGCAGCAAAATACATTGCCTATATTTACTGAGAAATGGATAAAATATTCAGTTTTAAATTAAGGTGTACTTAATTATGCTGAGCACTGTATATATTATTATATAATTGTTATAATATTATTATAGGAGTAATATTCCTTTTATGCCAAAAATCATTAGAATTTTTCTTAAAGATCATGTTTTTTATTAAGACATTTAGTAAATTTTTTACTGTAAATGTATCAAAACTTATTTTTTAGATTAGTAATGTGCATTGTTAAGCCCTACATTTCAATAACTAAATTAAAAGTAATTTAATCAATATTTTTTCTCAGATTTCAACATCAGTTCTCTTAAGATTGTTTTTGGATCAAAAACATTTTGAAACAACACAGTACTTAAGGTTTATTAGGGACAACTTAATTGTTTTATGTTCATTCATTATTTTCTTTTCGGCTTAGTCCCTTTAACATTTAGTCCCAGAACATACTTCAGCAAAGTCTTAAAGCTTAAATCTCTTACACAAGGACTAAAAAAGCTTTTACATTGTCATATAGCACAAGTATTTAAGTATGTTAACGAGAGAGAGAGCGAGAGAGTGCAATATACCAATATAAACCAATATATAACCAATATAAACAAAACTACTGCATACATCACATGCATAAATCACGCCACGGACATTACATTAAGATGCCTACTGGTTTAAAAAGGTCTAGATTAAAAGAAGATGGCCAAATGAGAACTTTTCTGTCATAAACTATAGGAAAACAACTTGTCAAAAAGATTTTTTTTTTAAATGAGACCCTGCAAACAAATTAAATACAGGAACGGAGAAAAGAACGCTCTTGTATTACCAGCTGTCAGTCAGCGCCCGATATTTTTTTCCTGGTCATTGCGCCTTTGCCGTATGCTGTATAAATGCAGACAATCGGATATGAGTCACTTTTAAAAGATGATGTAAGGCGGTCATTAAAAAAAAAACGAAAACAGTCACAAAATCGGAATCAACCATCAAGATCTGCAGTGTAAATGCGGCCATAAAGGAATTGTGTGAAACCCAGCATTTTTACAGTGTGATTTTGTAGTCCAGGGTCACAAATGTGTTATTTTACATTACAAAAAAAATTGTCCTTGAGATGAAAATAATTGTCAGCGTATCAGTATTGGCCCAAATTTTCACATTGTTGCATCAGTCTTCTCATCAGATGATAATTGCGTGCACTCACCTATGAAATCGTTAGATCTTCCCAGATCATAGTCCCATACTGTGACCTCCAGTGTCTTATGAACCAGCTCAGATAGAGAGATCTCGTAGAAAAACTCCTGTTGGTGGTAAAATACAACATGGATAATCTCAGCAGTTCAACAGATTCATTATATCATCAGGTAGATTAAAAGGCGACGCCTTCAGATCTCATTTTATCAGGCAAAATGTTATGAAATGCCACTTTTGATCTCCCCCTAATTCATTTCAAAGACATTTTTAAACACAGAAGGATCTCATATGCATTATTTTGACAACTCAGAAGCCACCTGGGGAATGATCAAAATATCAAACCCCATGAAAACTGTAGAGAAACAAATGGGATTTTATAATTCTGCCAAACAGATGTTCCCATATGGGGTCTCACACCCACTGCCTGAAGCCTGCCATGCGCCTGAATTCAACAAAAATAAAACAGACAGCAGAATGTAGCTGTGTTTCTATGCGCAAAACTGAAATATCACATAAAACATTTGAGAATAAAGCACTGTTTTTATCCAGTGAGTCAGAGAGAACAAAATAGTCACTTCCTGAAAAATTGGCACCAAATATCAGAGAAAATTTTAATTTCCTGCAGTAGGAGAAGCCACTGAGGGCCTTTTTTCGGTAACACTTTATTTTGATGGTCCATTTGAGTATTAGTAGACTGTCTGCTTAATATCTGTTGACACTGACATTTAACAGTCCTTCAACAGACATTTAACTGACTATAAGAAACTTTGCAATTACATGTCAACTTACACTAACCTTAACCCCAACCCCAACCCTAACCCCAACCTAACAGTCTACTTATAATCTAATGATAATTAGTTGCAATGTAACTTAAATTCAACAAACGGACCGTCAAAATAAAGTGTGACCCTTTTTTCTTATATAATCAATTACTTGTGCCTCAGAAGGTGAAACACAATGAACACACGGTGGACTTTGGAAGTGTAAGACACTCTTTGGACACAGTTCTGGTGCAAAGAAACACTGTGATGACAGACTTTGGCTGAGGGGTTTAAGAATGACCAAAACAACATCATTTATTAATTTTCCTTCAGCTTAGTTCCTTATTTATCAGGTGTTGTCACAGTGGAATTAACTGCCATCTATTCCAGCATATGTTTTTCCAGCTGCAACCCAGTATACTGGGAAACACCCATACACTCTCGAATCGGCTGGTGAGTGTGTGTATGAATGCGAATGTTACTACTAGTAGGCTCAGAAGGCTGTTATCATCCATCTACATGGTTAATCAGCTATATATCCCATACGGCTGCGGCCGGAAGTTAACGAGATTTATTCATATTATTTAATAAATTTCCCATTAATTGTATTTTATTAACGTCTACCCCTACCCCAACCATCACAGTAATATAAAAACAGATCTGGTCCTGAAGTCTTCTTGATTAGTATAACTGATTAACCATGTGGATGGATGATAACAGCCTTCTGAGCCTACTAGTAGGCGCAGAAGGCCCCTACTGGCCCATATATATCAGCTGATAACCACTAATAAAGCCCATTTAATTGAGTGATAACATTCAAAGCGGGTGCACTCACACACTATGGCTCATTTTAGTCTATTCAATTCCCCTATAGTGCATGTCTTTGGACTGTGGGGGAAACCAGAACACTTGTAAGAAACCGACAGTGCTAACCACTAAGCCACCATGCCGCCCACCAAAACAAAATTTCAGATGTTTTACATTGTAGTCTGTCCACTGGTTTGTCTATTAATTGCACCTATTTTTGCATATCACATAATCTGTTAAAACAAAATCATGACTTTTTTTGCTGCGCATGCCGCAATTAATTCAATAAACGTCTTTCCATTGTATGGCATCACGGTGGCACAGTGGGTAGCACGATCGCCTCACAGCAAGAAGGTCACTGGTTCGAGCCCTGGCTAAGTCAGTTGGCATTTCTTTGTGGAGTTTGCATGTTCTCCCCATGTTCGTGCGGGTTTCCTCCGGGTGCACCGGTTTCCCCCACAGCCCAAAGACATGCGCTATAGGTCAATTGAATAGCCTAAAGTGGCCGTAGTGTATGTGTGTGAATGGGAATGTATGGGTGTTTCCCAGTGTTGGGTTGCGGCTGGAAGGGCATCTGCTGTGTAAAACTTATGCTGGAGAAGTTGGTGGTTCATTCCGCTGTGGTGGAATTGTATAAAATACATCTAATGGGAAATGTAATAAATAATAGAAATAATTCTCGTTAACTTCCGGCCGCAGCCAAATGTGATTTATAGCTGATTAACCATATGGATGGATGATAACAGCCTTCTGAGCCTACTAGTAGTAACATTTGAATTGGCTTGTGAGCGGTTCATTCCGCTGTGGTGACCCCCGATTATTAAAGGGACTAAGCCAAATAGAAAATGAATGAATGTTTCCATTGTAGTTTATTCACATTTTTTCTTATCACATAAGAGGTTTATCCAAGCATTTTTTATCTGATATTCCAAATGCACATAAAAATAGATGAATAGAAACATAGCTAGTGATGCATTCTAAATAGAGGCTGCCAGGTTAAATCATGCCAGGATCAAACCACCTGGACCTCCCCCTTCTGACCCCCTCTCTCTCCCCGGAGCTGAAAACAGCCACACATGTTCATACCAGTTCATAAAACAGAAACTGGAGCAATTTCTAAATATAATACACAGAGGAGCGCTGCAGCTTCTGCCTCTTGTTCCTTCCAGGAATTTCCAGCACCCTCACGAACAGCTTCGATATGATGTGATATCATGGTTTCGCTGAGAGGGCTCCCATGGAGCAGGGGGCAAACCTGCTTTTAAGCAGATAGCGGTGTGTGAGATTGGAACGAGCAGACTTCAATCTGAGCCAAGCAGTAATTATACCACCAGTCTGGGTGTGTATTACTTCTGAGTGAATGGAAACAAAACACTTAGCCTTTCTGGTGATCGCCTGCCGCCCACATGACAGAGCAAGCGTGAGACAGACGGGAAGGGGGAGAGAGAGAAAAAAGCAACCGAGTGTCCAAATAAAACAGGGATGTGATGCTAATGAAACATGGTGATGAAAGATACAAGAGTAAGGGTAGTTGACAAATAGGCAATAAAAATGTTTTTGTTTTGTTTTTTGAAAAATGATTAAATTGATGTAGTTTGAAATCTGATGTTTGAGGAAATATAAGCGGTCACTGATTTGATCAATTCTTCGCTTTCTTTTGTAATGGAAAAATGTCCTATGGTGTGACATGGCAAACATTAAGAAAAACTTCTCCCGCTGAATCCGCTGGTGGTGAGTCATCATAGAGTCTGTTGCTTTTAGACTTGTCAAGCATGGCTTGGTTTCATTGAAGTTGTTACCGCTGTTTGCACTGATGACACTCACAAGAGATTCACTCTGTTTTGCTGCTCTGAAGAACTATTACCGCTGTTAAGCGTTGTCGATTTCCTTGAGAGATGCATCATTGCTCTACCCTAACCCTCGATATCTGGTGAGATCTATACCAGCTGTTATTTCCTGTTATCCCTGTTAATAAATCAACTTGCATTCACTTGCATTTGGGTCTCCTGCGTATTTGTGACAGAAGTGAATCTCTTGTGAGTGTCATCAGTACAAACAGCGGTAACAACTTCAATGAAACCAAGCCATGCTTGACAAGTCCAAAAGCAACAGACTCTATGATGACTCACCACCAGCGGATTCAGCGGGAGAAGCCTGACAGGAACAGACACAGACGTGAACCACAACAAACTGACAACACGAGATACAAACACCTAACAGATAAAGGCGCGCGGTAACGCGCTGCACCTGTGGTTCATTGATTAACAGCTGACGACATGTAAACACACAGCCACGCGGTGAAGGTGCACCCAAACAAACACACCCACACCTACACACACACATAGAAGAGAAACAGACAGATCCACTACCGTGACACTAAGAAATGTGTACGCGTTTGTACTTGCATAGGCGCATAACTAACGCGCTCTGCGCTGGACTTTAGACCAGCTTTTAGTTGGTCAATGAATAGCAACACACAAACAATGCGCCTTAACACACCTCCTTTATAGACCGGCACACCCTTGAGTCCACAAAGTGCTGCAAATGGATTAGCTATTTAACCAACGTAGCGCAAAACATGATAATTACTGTTGCTCTAGTCTGAAAATAGCAACAAATCTCACCAAACACGTCTTTAGCCTTATTGTGCCGGGTGTATCAAGTTCGTATGTTATGTAGAAATTTATGCATGGAAAAAAAATGATTGCTATTTACTAAATTAGCCACTTGTAAAATTAGACATGAGCAGTGGTGGAAGGAGTACTGAAAATCATACTCGAATAAAAGTACCATTGCTTTCCCAAAAATGTAGTGCAAGTAGAGTAAAAGTATCTGTTGTAAATATTACTCAAGGTATGAGTAAAAAGTAACCCTTTTAAAAGCACTCAAGATAGTGAATAGTAAGTATTACACTGTGAAATGTTGAAGCATGCAATTTGTGCAGGGATGTGTAAACGTAACATTCTGTAGTTGTTTAAGGCCTTTTGGCAATTTCAGACATCATACAGTCGACATCCTTCATTTTCTCATCAGTGACATGCAGTGTAAACAGTCTCTCGATCATTGCATGTAAAGATTTTGGACATCTTCTTGGACACTTTTAATGCTTTCAAACGGTTTGCTGCAATTATAAAGTGTCCATGTCCTGAGGTAATCCAATATGATGCGATTTACTTTCTATGTGTGATTTGATTGGACAGGAATCACAGAACTGATTTTTTACTCAGCCAATCCCTGTAGACAAGAAAATAATAAAGTAGTGACTGCATGTTAAAGGAAAATAATGGAGTAAAAGTACAGATACAGCACTAAAAACGTAAAGTACACATTTTTAAAACTACTTAATAAATTACAATTCCTGAGGTAAACTACTTAATTACAGTAATTTGAGTATTTGTAATTTGTTAAAAGATATCTAAAAGATGTCTAACAGACGTCTAAACAGTCATCTGAGCTAAAACAAGGTTAAATTTGGGCTGTCAGTAAAAATCTAATAGACGTCTAAGAATAGCCCAAAACTAGACTAGTCATCAAATAAACAGAAATGAATGACTACACATGTAAACTCTGTCTAATCTGTCTATTTGATGACTAGTCTAGTATTGGGCTTTTCTTAGATGTCCATTAGATTATCACTGACAGCCAAAGTTTAGTCTTGTTTTAGCCAAGCTGTCTACGTTTAGATGTCTAGATGTCTATTAAACACAAAATTGTTTGCTGGGGAGTTATTTATTAATAATTTTAATGATTTTTTTTTTAATTTATTAGAGCTGTAATTTATTGAACTATGCTTGAGACAGTCACACCATAGGACAGTTTTGAAATATGGCTCACAAAGAGCTCTATGGATCACAAAGGAAAGGTTTAACCAATTACTGCATTTTAAATGACGACAATACTAATTACATTCGGCTGTTTCTCAATACCAAGTACGCAAAGTTCAGACTTGTGTCCTTGGAAGTTCCAACTTGCCAAGTTCAGACTTGGAAGAATGAACTACCGAGGATGCGAGGACACAAACATTGTACAACATGATGCAATCCAGCGGTGCATCCGAGATAGACTGGCCGATTAAAGCTGCTCTCGACGGGGGGAGGTGATGACGAAGCTGGGGGTCTGAGTCCGCATAAGCTGCCATTAGCTTTCAGTGCATTCTGAGATAACTGCACTTTGCAAGTTCAAGATGTCCTCACTGCAGCCCAGAGCTTGATGACGTAGGCGATCGTCAACAACGTAGCGAACCTTGTACTAAGGTAGCGCCCATGCTACTGTGACGGTTGGCTTTAGGGTAGGGGGACGTGTAGGCGATCGTCAACTTGTACCGCCCACTAAGGTAACACCCATGCTACTGTGATGGTTGGGTTTAGGGTAGGGGGAGGTGTAGGTGATCGTCAACTACGTAGGCGACCTTGTACCACCCACTAAGGTAGCGCCCATGCTATTGTGATGGTTGGGTTTAGGGTAGGGGGAGATGTAGGCAATAGTCAACTTGTACCTACCACTAAGGTAGCGCCCATGCTACTGTGACAGTTGGGTTTAGGGTAGGTGTAGGCGATCGTTAACTACGTAGGCGACCTTGTACCGCCCACTAAGTTAACGCCCATGCTACTGTGACGGTTGGGTTTAGGGTAGGGGGAGGTGTAGACAATCGTCAACTTGTACCTCCCACAAAGGTAGCGCCCATGTTACTGTGACGGTTGGGTTTAGGGTAGGTGTAGGCGATCGTCAACTAAGTAGGCGACCTTGTACCGCCCACTAAGGTAACGCCAATGCTACTGTGACGGTTGGGTTTGGGGTAGGGGGAGGTGTAGGCGATCGTCAACTTGTACCTCCCACTAAGATAGCGCCCATGCTACTGTGACGGTTGGGTTTAGGGCAGGTGTAGGCGATCGTCAACTACGTAGGCGACCTTGTACTGCCAACTAAGGTAACGCCCATACTACTGTGACGGTTGGGTTTAGGGTAGGGGGAGGTGTAGGCGATCTTCAACTTGTACCTCCCACTAAGGTAGCGCCCATGCTATTGTAACGGTTAGGTTTAGGGTAGGGGGAGGTGTAGGCGATCATCAACTTGTGCCGCCCACTAAGGTATCGCCCATACTACTGTGACGATTGGGTTTAGGGTAGGGGGAGGTGTAGGTGATCGTCCTTGTACCGCCCACTAAGGTGGCACCCATGCTACTGTGATGGTTGGGTTTAGGGTAGGGGGAAGTGTAGGTGATCGTCATTGTACCGCCCACTAAGGTAGTGCCCATGCTGCTGTGACGGTTGGGTTTAGGGTAGGGGGAGGTGTAGGCGATTGTCAACTTGTACCGCCCACTAAGGTAACGCCCATGCTACTGTGATGGTTGGGTTTAGGGTAGGGGGAGGTGTAGGGGATCGTCAACTACGTAGTGGATCTGGTCAACTATGTCATCAAGCTGCGGGCTGCAGCGAGGACTGTCTCCGCAGGTTCGCACAAGTCACCTCTCGATGCATCCTTGGCAAAAGGGGCGGAGCAAGTACACATCAGAGAATTTTGTCTGTACTTGGCAAGATGTGAACTTTAAATTGGAACAGTACTTCGCCGACGGTTGATGACGTTTCACGAGGACACAAGAACGCAAGTACAGACAAGAACGCATATTGAGAAACAGCGACAGTTGAAAATCCAACAAACCCATACGTCTTTTGGGAATGTGAATAATGTTAAGTGTGCGCAGATGCAGTGCAAAAAAATATTAGAGCAGACATCTCATTAACACTCAAAGCGCCTGACACACACATGCGCAGGAGTACTGAAACGAGCGTGCCAAAACTCTCTGCCAGCTTCTTCAAACACATCCATACCTCATTGAATTCTGGGTTGAGGGTCTTTTTAATCACTGACGTTTTGTGTTTGGATTTCTTCTTCACATCTGGCTTCAGGTATCTGGAAAAAGAACGGCAGATAGCAGAACAAAGTGAGGAGAGCAGGAGACTAAAACAAGCACACGCATACAAAACCGACTCCGGACACGTTTGCGCGGAGATGTTTGCGTTTCGGCTTTTCTCCTGGTGACGTCCCACTGGCCTCCATAAAAATTTGATTTGCTTTATGTACTGCTGTTAACTCTCAGCCACCCTCCCCCCAAGACACACAGTTCGAATATGGCTTTGATCCTGAGGAAAAGAGAGAATGTGTATGTGTGTGTTTGCGAAAGAGAGAGAGAGAGATACTGGAAGGGATGTGAGCGTGGGTGGGGGTCCTGTCTGTTCTTATGCCATTTTGCCTGGGGAGGAAGAACTGTTTGGGAGCGTTTATTTTAATACATGATGTGAGAAATAATGAGAGATTAGAGGGGGGGTACAAATGAGAGAGTGAGATGCAGAGACACATCAGAGGAAAGACGTAGGACGTATAGTGTTTTTTTTAAGCCTTATTATACTATCTCTCTCTCTCTCTCTCTTTGTCTCTCTCGCTCTCGTTTTACAGTTTCCCTTACTCGCTGTCCACCTTAGAAATTTGTTTTTGGCATCTTTCTTCCAAACTGTGTGTTCTTTTTTTTTTTTATCTTTGGCCTTTTTAGTTTTTATCTTTTTTTGTTGGCGTCTGTTTTCATGCCTCACTGTATAATGAACCTTACTGTATATTCCGCTTTTTGTTTAATCTTCATTTGCATTAAAATGTTGTCTTGTCATTTTACCTTGTAACTTATATGGCATAAAGCTAATATATATATATATATATATATATATATATATATATATATATATATATATACATACATATATACATACATATATACATGTATATATATACATATGTGAAACTGGTCCACAAAACCAGTGTTGTTTTTGTTGCATGGGTATATTTTTGGCCATATCCCAAAATAAAGTGTGTGGGTGAAATGAATTGATTCTTCTTTGATGAAAATCATTATAATATTAAGTAAAAATTGTGTTTAGTAATGCTAACCATGGTGGCTCAGTAGTTAGCACTGTCGCCCCTTAGCAAAAAGGTCTCTGGTTCGAGTCTCGGCTGACCTAGGTGGCATTTCTGTGTTCCCGTGTTCCTCCGGTTTCCCCCACAGTCCAAAGACATGCGATATAAGCGAATTGGATGTAGTGTGTAAGTGTGTGTGAATGAGAGAGTGTACGGTTGTTTCCCAGTACTGAGGGTTGTAACTAAAAGGGCAGCCACCTCATAAGACATATGCCAGAGTAATTGCCGGATCATTCCGCTGTGGCGACCATTGATAAATCAGGCACGACGAAGGAAAGTGAGTGGATAAGTATATCACAACTCAATTAGATATAGACAACTTTAAAGGTGATTTTCTCAGTATTCAGATTTTTTGGCACTCTCAGATGTCAGATTTTCAAATAGTTGTATCTCGATCAAATATTAACCTATCCTAACATCAATGGGTAGCTTAAGGCTGACTTATCCATCTGCATTGAGAGCGCGCATATAGTCCGGCGCAGCCTTCAAGCTGTCGCAGACCCCTCATCATGGCTGACGCCGACACTGACGCACATGTCTCAACGAAGCGTAGCACAAGCTCTGTGATTGGTCAGTTTGGTAGCGGTGACGAGCGTGGGCGATGCTGAGAGCTGAGAGCCCGACGGAGTGATTGTTTACAAGTGTTGTGTCCCGTGAAGGAGCTCTAGATGGAAACTGTTGTTTTGTGTTTGCCTTATGATTAAAGTTGTTGTACATGCGCCGGTTTCCGCCTCTGAATGAGCAAGTTTTAGCTACTTGTACATTATGGTAGCGTTCAGAAAAAACAAAACACCAGCAAAGAGATTCAATACATAGGAACATATAAACCAGCTAGCGTTTTGGAGGTGTTATTGCAGAGCAACAAAAACAGCATGCAGAAGTATAAATGCACGACTATGCGCAAGACATATGCTGTGGGTCAAGCCGATCACTCAACGCAGAAGTATAAATCAGCCTTTATTCAGCTTATATCTGTATATGTATATGTATATATATATATATATATATATATATATATATATATATATATATATATATATATATATATATATATATAGCATATTTATACAAATTAAATCAGAATTATTAGCCCCCCCTTTTATTTATTTATTTTTTTAAAAATATTTCCCAAATCATGTTTAACAGAGCAAGGACATTTTCACAGTATGTCTGATAATATTTTTTCTTCTGGAGAAAGTCTTATTTGTTTTATTTTGGCTAGAATAAAAGCAGTTTAAATTAAAAAAAAAAACATTTTAAGGACAAAATTACTAGCCTCTTTAAGCAATTTTTTTTCGATAGTCTACAGAACAAACCATCATTATACAATAACTTGCCTAATTACCCTAACCTGCCTAGTTAACCTAATTAACCTAGTTAAGCCTTTAAATGTCACTTTAAGCTGTATAGAAATGTCTTGAAAAAGATCTAGTCAAATATTATTTACTGTCATCATGGCAAAGATAAAATAAATCAGTTATTAGAAATGAGTTATTAAAACTATTATGTTTAGAAATGTGTTGAAAAAATCTTCTCTCCGTTAAACAGAAATTGGGGAAAAAAATAAACAGGGCTAATAATTCAGGGGGTTTAATCATTCTGACTTTCTTTGTTATGATTATCATCGATTCAGCGTTTGCAGATCACTAACGGACTACAAATCTGGCATTATGGATTACAGGATCCAGTCATGCACCACACACACTTACACTCACACGGGTTCCTGATCCTGACTGATTGCATACACACAGCCGGAGGATTGGCAAAGACTGATTACATGGACTATTTATACAGCGCACACACACACACGAAATGCAACATACGACGCATTTTCCTTGCCTTGTTTTGCCGTGTTAGACCCTTGCCTTGTTTGTTTGTTTATGTTGCCTGCTTTCTGCCTGTACTGACCATTCGCCTGTTATCTGACTACGACTCTGGATCCCCTGTATACATCCGTTTGCTCCCGATTGTGATCATTGCCTGCCTGACCATTCTCTTTATAATAAATCCTGCATTTGGATCCGCACTCCATTGTCAGCGTCTCCTGCATTACACGTGTTGTTAATCATTAAAAATTAATCATGATCAATCGTATTCAAGTTTTTTTTTAACATAATTTTTATGTATGTACTGTGTGTATATTTATTATGTAAATATAAATACACACAGGCATGCATATATTTCACAAAATGTTTATTTATATTTAGATATAAAATATATGTGTATGTGATGCAAATTATAGCTTAAATATTTATGGAACAAAATTGTTTTGTATAGTTTTGTTTGTGTGTATCACATGATAAATATGTATATAATACACACATATATGTCAGAACATATGTCACATGTCAGAACAAAGTGCATTTCTCAATTTTGGATGCAAATAATCACCATTAATCTTTGCCCGGTACTAATTTATATACATTGTTATTTGCACTACTGTTTAGAAACTGCATTTTTGATTGACTCTGTACTTCTATTCTGCTGAAATGACGAAAAACAAACAATGTAATCTAAATATAATCTAATCTTCCGAGATCTTTTCATTGCACATCTTTTTTCACTGCGTTTACAGTGTTGTTTGGCGAAATCTTACATTTTCACATAGGGATCTGAGAAGCCATTTACATCCATGGCGGCCAGATGAGCGCAGCGTAGCACTCCGACACACAATCCCCCTCGCCGGGAATCTCCTTCACCCTCCGCAGGTGGAGGAAGGAACTGCAGCGAAAGCAGCAAACGACCCCTCTCTTCCAAACTCGTCATTTGTTCATTCTCCCACTGTAGGAAAGAAGAAATGAAGGTTAGTTTAGGTGTCTGTTTAAATTGCTGGAACGTTCCATATCTGAAATATTGTCAAGCTTTTTTATTCTCTGTTTTCCATCTATATTAATCTGCTTTAACACAATCTACATTGTAAAAGCCCTATAGATATAAAGATTAATTAAATTTAATTGAAAAGGTTAGGTCTAAACATGTAACTGGATTATACATTTTCTGATGGAAACACCAGCGGTTTCACCAAGGCAGCAAAAGAATAACGTTGAGGTTTTACGTGGGTGTAGTTTTAAGGCTAAAATTATGTGCATATAAAATGTGGCATTGTTTGGATATGGTTACTTGAGAATCAACACAGTCACTATGGGGTGGAAAGGCAGCTATGCATGAATGAATGCATAAGGGGATTTTGCTCCAGGTAGTTAGGAATTCAGTTATAGGAACTATCTATCAGGGTGGTCCCTGGAGAACTACGGTTTCCCCTCAGGCCATTTTTCTAGTTGCATTTGCAGTCTCCAGGAACTTTGAAGTGACGTAAGCCAGCAGCAATGACATCAAGCTGGGGATTCAGTTAAATCAACAACTGGAGAATGGAAAATACCATGACTGAAGCTGTGCTTTTGTTGTGTGAAATTTGTGTTTAAGTTTTGCAACTAAAAGATCAAAAGGCGGGATAGGGGACAACATCTCCTTGAACACCTATAATGCTACACATCATCAAGGCTGAGAAAAAAACAATGCCGCAGACAAAGGTGAAAAATATCCATAAATTTGCAGTTTTTGGTATTTTATTTACATTTTTTTCCCATTTATTTATGCTTTTGACTTTGATCTTTCTTCCAACAACTTTTGATCTTGAAAAGTTAGAAAAAGTGACTTTTATTAATTAAAATACTTTGAACGTTTATATTTTGTTACAGACATACAGTGTCATCCTGCAACTGTTTGGCAGCACATCAAATGTCCCAAACCCTATTTTTAACTGTCCAAAATGGGAAAAAATTTTGTTTTTACTCTCTGATAGTCAAAGCAAGTTAAAAAAAAAATTCTATGTTAAATATGCATAAAAGAAAATTCGGGAAAAAGTGTTTTATGTAAATTGGGACCACGAGTCCACATATGTGAACATAATTTTTCTCTAAAAGTACATCATATCAAAAGATGATACTTAGATTTTTATTCTAATTAGGTTCCAATAAACCCAAATAGCAAAGATAAATAAAAAATGCATGTAAAAAAACACCTTGGGCCTTAAGAGGATAGCCACTTAAGAGCTAAAAATGTGCTGTCCACGTATGTGGACACTCGGGCCCTGGGAGGTTAGCATTTTTAATAGTTTAAAGTGATATATCGTCTGGGTTGGTGTTGTATATCATGTTACAAAAACCTCATAATAAACAGGCAGTATTTTTTCTGTCTTTCACTGAGTGGTACAGTACGCTTTTATGGCCGTTTCCACTGTCAAAAGGTACCAAAAAGCAAACCGTACCGTACCACTTTTTTAGCACAACAAAAGGGTACCAAAAGGCAGAGTCAGGCGTGTAGCTGAACGCTATTGGTTTACAGAGAAACATACATACAGTCAGGAAAATGAAAACATAGAAAGTGCCATTTTTAAATACACAGCCGAAACATTAAACCGTAATAATATATACATATAACAAGCCATGGTCGACCCAAGCTCACAGAATGAACAATAAACTTGGAGTGACGGAATTACTTTAACAAGATGTTAACGTTATATGTGTTGGTGAAGAATACAGATGAGAGGTTTGTACTGACTGTATATGTTTTGTATTGTTTATGAACCCAAATCAGGCCTAAATGTATGTTTTGGGTATTTTTTTTTGTAATTGGTAACATTTCTGACACTGTAAGTCTCTGTATGCGTTCATAAATGTTTTATTTATTTTTACATTTTATATAATTTTAAACATTACAGTAGGGATATTTCACATTATCATTGACCTGCAGCTATAATCAAATCATGGTCATAGAAAGGTTAGTGATTAACATTTATACACAAGTATTCATGCATATAAAGCATTTGTTTAGTAAGAAGTGCTTCTCATACGATATGTGAACTTTAAAGGTGCTGTATGTAAGTTTTTGATTCTTCTAAAGCATAAAAATACCATAATATGTTTGCTGATATTTAAGAAACATCCCAAGTGAACATACTTGTTTAACTGAAAAACAATGCTGAAGTCAGATATTCTGCTTTGAAAATGGTTTTTCCGTGCCGGAACGCTGTCTTTGTTTAGGTAAAGTTAACCTGCAGAATGCCAGTTTAGCCAATTATAATTCAGCACTCCGGGTTGCCTTGTTGGAAAACAGCGTATTTCATTCATTCATTCAGAAAGGCTCTGAAAGCATGCGCCCGTGACCAAAATGGACAGTATCAGACGTCGAAATGAGACAGATTCAGTTCCACATGAGGTTATTAATTAGCAAATGATATAAATACTACGAACGTAAACATTAGGTGAGCAGGTTACATTGTAATCTCATGTCCTAACAACACGCAAACAGCAGTTTGACTCTTTGCACCAGACGAAACACGACAAAAATGTAAATACAGCCTTTCAGAAGCACAGAATAAGCACTCACTCACGAAACGGTAAGGTTTAGAATCCATTCAAACTCACATTGTTAGCATTTAGCACTGAATAAAACACACGAGGCTTACCTGAGGTGCACTGTCATAGGTTTCACATGTTGAGCTGTGAGAAATAGAAACCGTTTCTAATATCTCAATTCGAGGTGTTGGTTAGAACTAAAACTCCTTTTAATATGGAACATAATTCCTTCTATCGCGTGTCGTTGATTTTATTTAGAACACGGTTTAAATCACTCGCTCCTGTGTTTAAATCACTCGCTCCTGTACTCAATCTCTGGCATCCCACGCGTGTGTTTATTTTGATCTAGGAGTGCAATACCCAGTTCAACCACTGGGTGTTAAACTTACATACTGCACCTTTAAGCGAGAATAACGTCGACTGCAACTTTCTGTCCAACACCATGTCTACTAAAAGGGACCATTGGTACCATTTGGCAGTGGAAACAGTGTACCACTCTGTAGCCGCATTACCACTGTTGGGTCAGTGCTAGCCAGGGCTTTTATCAGGCCGGGCTGTGCCAATAGCCTGGGAGCTTGAGATCGACACTCTTTCCCCGGGTCTCTTACACATATACAGTACATGCATCTAAACGTGCATGTTTCATGCACGAACACACATTTAAACATGACAAAAACTCTCGACAACTGAAAGTTATGGCTGCTATGTCTTTAATATGGTGTAAAGATTATTATGTGTTATTAAAACATCAAGGAGGGCACAGCAAAGAAATATCACTTATTAAATTAAAACTACTTTATTATTTTATGCATTTAAAAGAGAAACATAAGGGCGATCTTAAGCAAAAAAAAAAAAGACCCTAAGCCTATAAGATGTTTTATGGATCTTAAACTGGCCAGCTATATGTTTTTCTTTCCCTTATTTATTTATTTATTATTTATTTTTTTTGGCGCATGTACTCGTGTGCGATCAGAAAACTAGTGTAATGGCTGACTCGGGCAAACTCTGGCTCTCTTTTTACTCTGCCCCAAAGTCCCAGCTGGCCCTCTTTGGCCCTCTGCTGGCCCAAGGAAGCCCCGCTTTGGTCCGATCAGACCCTGGAAGTGACCGTGGAAAAGCGACCGGCCCTGGCTCGCCCTGGCATGCTCGCTTTAGGCGCGATAGTGGAAACACGGCTAGTGAAAATGAGTTATATATGTTTACTGTGCCAGTGTTTTGCATGGGATGCTTTCATCCAAATCTATAAAACACTCACATCACTAGTAGTTCCTTTTGTGCTGGGTTGAATCCTACTTTGAAGTAGAAACAGATTTATTTCCCCAAAAAGTTGCAGCTAAAATCATTCAGTTTCTATAGTACAAACTCACAGCCAATAGTTCTAGGAACTAGAAAACAATGCACTAAATCCGACTCATATCTTTATCTGTACAATAGTATATAATAGTGTGCATATAATCACAGGAAAAGGGTATTGTAAAAATGGTTTGCTTTGTGACCAACTCATTTGAAGGAATTTTAACAATGAGACCCCCTAGGGTAGTGAACAAACAGCTGGAATAGAGAGCTGATTGAGACACACCCTTATATTTAAGTGCCAAATGATTGATTGAGGGAACTTGATTAGACATGTTCTGTTGAAAATAGCTGCAGTTGCTAGGCAGCAAAAGATTAATGTTGAGGTTTTAAGTAGGCCTATGTTTAGGGCTAAAATGAGATGCATATGAAATGCTGCATCATGCCTTGTTTATAGTAATTCATGCAAGAATCAAATCTGTGTCATTGTGTGGTGCAGAGGCAGATGTGACACAATTACTGTGCAAAAGTCTTTGTCACAATTATATTATATTATATTATATTATATTATATTATATTATGTTATATTATATTATATTATATTATATTATATTATATTATATTATATTATATTATATTATATTATGTTATATTATATTATATTATATTATATTATATTATATTATATTATATTATATTATATTATATTATATTATATTATGTTATATTATATTATATTATATTATATTATATTATATTATATTATATTATATTATATTATATTATGTTATGTTATATTATACTATATTATATTATATTATATTATATTATATTATATTATATTATGTTATGTTATATTATACTATGTTATGTTATGTTATGTTATATTATATTATATTATGTTATATTATATTATGTTATGGCAACCCAGTGGCGCAGTAGGTAGTGCTGTTGCCTCACAGCAAGAACGTCGCTGGGTCGCAGGTTCGAACCTCGGCTAGGCTGGGTCAGTTGGCGTTTCTGTGTGGAGTTTGCATGTTCTCCCTGGGTTCGCGTGGGTTTCCTCCGGGTGCTCCGGTTTCCCCCACAGTCCAAAGACATGCAGTACAGGTGAATTGGGTAAGCTAAATTGTCCATAGTGTATGAGTGTGAATGTGTGTGTGGAAGTTCCCAGAGATGGGTTGCGGCTGGAAGGGCATCCGCTGCGTAAAATCGTGCTGGATAAGTTGGCGGTTCATTCCGCTGTGGCGACCCCGCAAGGGACAAAGCCGACAAGAAAATGAATGAATATTATGTTATATTATACTATACTATACTATATTATATTATATTATATTATATTATATTATATTATATTATATTATATTATATTATATTATATTATATTATATTATATTATATTATATTATATTATATTATGTTATATTATATTATACTATATTATGTTATGTTATGTTATGTTATATTATACTATACTATACTATGTTATGTTATGTTATGTTATACTATACTATACTATACTATACTATACTATACTATATTATGTTATGTTATGTTATGTTATGTTATGTTATGTTATATTATACTATACTATATTATATTATATTATATTATATTATATTATATTATGTTATATTATATTATACTATATTATGTTATGTTATGTTATGTTATATTATACTATACTATACTATGTTATGTTATGTTATGTTATACTATACTATACTATACTATACTATACTATATTATGTTATGTTATGTTATGTTATGTTATGTTATGTTATGTTATACTATACTATACTATATTATATTATATTATATTATATTATATTATATTATATTATATTATATTGAAGACCAATGAAAATTCCGTATGCAAAATATGTAGAAAGAAGACTGTTTCAGTTATGCAAACATTACAATAACACCACTTCAATGGCTTCACTTTTATATTCAATCAGTGTAAGTCAATGGAAGATTTCCAGACTTAACCTTGGGACGTGTGTCTTTAAGCTCACTATTGAACTTACAAATGACTCAATATGAGAATCTTTTGAATACAAATTTGGGCACTAGCTTGTAGCTTACAGACACTAAATAAATGGAATTGTGATAATTTGCTTTTCTGTAACATTGTTTCAGTGGATTATAAAAGTATTGCTGAATCTATTTTATAATTTCAGTCTGTTTTTAACCTTAAAGGTCAGTCCATGTGTACAGTTTTGTTTCGGTAATTGCATGACATTTGTTATTCTGCTTTTTTGCCATACAGATTGACATTAAATTAAATACCTATGCTAATTTACAGTACATGGCTTCAAATGTTTTTGAATAATTCATCATAACAATTTATTCATTCATCATCAGTTGTAAAAATGGAAAAGGCATATAAATGGTTTCTTGGAGTAGTGTGCTTAGTCATGGACTAGATGACTAATTTAGACATATTTATTAAAGTGGAATTAAATGAATAAATAGGGCAACCCAGTGGCGCAGTAGGTAGTGCTGTTGCCTCACAGCAAGAACGTCGCTGGGTCGCAGGTTCGAACCTCGGCTGGGCTGGGTCAGTTGGCGTTTCTGTGTGGAGTTTGCATGTTCTCCCTGGGTTCGCGTGGGTTTCCTCCGGGTGCTCCGGTTTCCCCCACAGTCCAAAGACATGCAGTACAGGTGAATTGGGTAAGCTAAATTGTCCATAGTGAATGAGTGTGTGGAAGTTCCCAGAGATGGGTTGCGGCTGGAAGGGCATCCGCTGCGTAAAATCGTGCTGGATAATTTGGCGGTTCATTCCGCTGTGGCGACCCCGCAAGGGACAAAGCCGACAAGAAAATGAATGAATGAATGAATGAATAAATACACACATACACACACACTACCAGTCAAAAATTTGGAAACAGTAAGACTTTTTAAAAAGCCAATCTGCTTACCAAGGCTGCATTTATTGTTTGAAAACACAATAAAAATGTGATTTATTATTACAATTTTAAATAAAATTAAGATTAATTTACTCTTGTCATTCTATTCTGAATTTTCTTCATCGTTTCTCCAGTCTTCTGTTTTATTATGATCTGTAATTATTGGTGCAAAATCACTAATAACAATTCTTAGAATTATCAGTGCTGAAATTTTTATAGTGACATAGAAACGGATACATTTTTCTTTTAGAATTATTTGATAAAAAAAGGATCAAAACAATAGCAAATTTTTTACATTATAAATGGATTTGTGAAGTTTCACAAACTAATTTCGAGAGGAGCACGCGATATAATTGATCGCGGCTGGTCTCTAATCTGTAATCATCAGTAAACCATTTGGATTATTCCAAACTCACTGTAAAAAGCCCGTCTATGCCGTGGTCACAGTAGAGTTTGTGCATGCGAAATTCTGTTATACGACGCTGCAAAAAGAGGCAGGATTAAACAAGATGATTAGACATTTTAAAAAGCGAGCGATTGGTCCATATTTTGAATTTCTGTCCAGAGAGGTCATGTTTTGATCTTCGATTGGTCTCATGCAGTCACGAGATGCGATTTTAGATTTCACCAAGCTTGAACTTGTCGCACGATCTTTCATTTCCGGTGTGATGCATTCGGGTGCGTATGAATGGAAGTCTATGAGGAGAAAAGTCCAGTGTGACTGCGGCTTTACTCCCTTATCTTCGTTTTTTGAAGAATCCCCCCATCCACCCCATCTCCCCCTTTACCAGGGGAGCTCTCAAGAACAACCTGATCTTGTACCCCCTTACATTGACCAGGCGGGAGCCCTGTGCTCAATTATCTCCGAGCTCAGGGTTCTCTCCCGGGACAGCATGCCATACCTGCTATTATTATCAAAGTTATTCATATCTAAGTGTGAACTCTTGAAACTTTAATTCCTGAACAAATTGTTTTGGTGAATAAATTAAATTATTTTTTTAATGGTATTTCATGAAACTGAAAAAAAAGAAAAAAAACAAAAAATCAAATCAAATAGATTCAAGAGTTCACACTTAGCTGATGATTGATAATAAAGCTTGTTTGGCATGCTCTCCAGAGAGAGAGCCCTGAGCTTATGAGATCCTCGAGCCCTGAGCTCCCTCCCGTTTGCAGGCCGAGAGGGGAGTTTGAGCTCAGGTAGATCTCGATGAACTCCCCCCGGCTTATTTCTAGCTAAATGACGGATATGGATGACTGAGGAGAGGTGTACTCACTAAGAGCTTGGCTATGGAATCAATTTGGTATGTTCAATTTACTTGGGTTGCGTGTTTTTGGACTGTGGGAGAAAACGGGGAAAACCCACGCAAGCACGGGGGGGAACGAGCAAACTCCGAACAAAAATGTCAACTGGTTTAGAGGGACTTTAACTGGAGACACTGTTGCTGTGAGGCAACAGTGCTAATCACTGGGCCACCATGTCACCCATCTGAAAAGTAATAAGTGGTGGGATTAGTGGTGGGTAGTGGGGGGGGCTGGATTCTTCAAGATGAAGATATTAAAATAAGAAAACTCTGGTTATTTATAGTGAGTTAGGAATCATCTGATTGGAGAATCAATCGTGAGTTGATGCGGGACCAGCTGAGAACAATCATAAGCATGTGATCCTCTCGAAATTAGTTTATAAATAAACTTCAAATAAAGTAAAAAAGATAAAATAAATTAAAAAAAACAAAACAAAACATTAAAATAAAATAAAATAAAATAAAAAAAAATAATAAATGTTTCTTATTGAGCAGATCATGATACTTTAAATTATTTAAAGGATTGTGACACTTTAAAAATCTGCTTCAAACCACAAGAATTAATTGCATTTTAAACTACATTCAATAAAATAACAGTTTATTTATATTGCAATAACTTTTTACAATTCCCCAGTTTATTTTCTTTAATAAATGCAGCCTTTGTGAGCAAAAAAACGCTTATTATGAAACAAACAAATCATACTGATTCCAATCCTTTGACTGGTAGCATATATACACACAAAAAATTACTTTTGCTGCTTGTTTAAAGGTCCAGTGAAATTAAAATATGGTTTTTTAGCTGTTAGTATCAGTATTGTTAGTTTTTATGATATTTATAAGCTAGTGCACACTAAAACAGTGAACAAATTCACTTTTAGGAGACCGATATAAACATGTAAAACAGATATAAACGTGTAAACCTTGTAGTTTGTAACTTCTGCCTAAATGGATCAACGGTTTTATTCACGGCTCCTCATACTTCAGTTTCTCATCAAATCATGACCAATCAGATGCTCTCTGGTATCTGACATACCCCGCCCTCTTTAAGATGCTTCACATTTAATGCGCTTGAGCTCAACCACAGTCCCTGGCAGAGCGTGATAAAACAAAACGCTATTGGCTGTTTTATAAAAAGGGGAGGAGCTACACTGTCCAACACTCTCTTCGTGTTTCAATTGAGATTACATCAAGCATTGAATAAAAATGCACATTTCAAAGCACTTCACGGACCTTTAATCTACTTAAAATGAGCTTAAACAAAACAATTCTTGAGATGTTTTTAGGACAACTTAATAGTTTTAAGTTCAATTCACTTAAATTTGTTTCGTTAACTGATTTATGTTAGGACAACATGAATGAATTGTGAGTAACCCTGCATTTTTTTTTACAGAATATCATAAATATGCTAAACACTTGCATGAACTGAAATAAATCATCTGTATTAAAAGTGATGGAGTAGGAGACTTACAACCGACAATGACAAGGACTCCCTGTGGGTAAAATCAGAGAATGTTCAACATGTAGAATAATTATAAACAGCTGGTTATGGCATGTAATGATGTTAGTGGAGTGTGACATCTATGCACTCAATTTTAAACCATGCCGATCTGTTGTATTCCTGAAATGTTAATTAAAAATTTGTATTTCTTTCCTTCTTGAATTCACATGCTGTGCCAAATTTCCATAAATAAATTGCTAACATTGATTCTAATGGAAGGCCACGTTTAATCAGTCTTAAAATGGAAAACTTTTTGTCGTCTTCTTCCTGTAGGATTCGGACTCATCCTCTATCAAACACAGAAAGTCATTTATCATGTTCTCTTCCTGCTCTGTTTAGTCTCAGCTCTGCTTCGATGGCTTTCAAAGGGGAAACAGGCAGATCTAAGCATAGCCTCTTCAGGATTTTCTGAGCTTGGGAGACTTAATGAGACATAATTGTATGATTTGGTGCAATGCTCACACACACACACACACATATTCGTAGGGGCTTGAGAGAAGCTTATTTGAATGCCCATTAATAATGCATGCAGAGAATGCTCAAGTGTGACTCTGAATATGTAACACTTACACCACGAGAGCAACAATATTTACACGAAATACTCGATAAACCATCTGTACGAATTAAATCGTTCGTTTTAATGACTGTGATCTTGGTCGGGAGCTGTAAGAGCGTATAATGGGGAAGATCAAAGTTCAGACTGAGGCAGAAAACACGATAAAGAGCGCTCTTTTCATCTCTCTATGTTTCGGTATATTCAATTAAATATGATTCAGACAGTTTTTTTTTATAAATAATAGTGGTTTCATTTAAATTTTGAAGTATATTTGAAACAGATGCTGCTATTTCAGTCATGCCTCTGTGCGCTCTGCACTAATTACAGAAAAACTGGCAATTTATTAAGAAATATTTTTCAGTTTCTTTCCTTCTTTAATTAAAATATCTTAAACGTAATGTAGCCTCAATTTCCTTGTTATTTCCTATTCCTCACAAACAAATCACAAACATAAGTACAGAACATATGATGCATACTGTATTTATTTGTGGTAGTAGTTAGTTCAGAACATGATATATAATTAAAATGACTACGAATGTAAGTCTCAGTATATAAGTAAAAAAACATGCTTTTTTACATGTGAGGATATGATATCATGTCTGAGATAATTTTATTCATTTTCCTTTGGCTTAGTCCCTTATTTATTAGGGATCGCCACAGCAGAATGAACCGCCAACTATTCCGGCATACTGTATGTTTTTACACAGCGGATGCCCTTCCAGCTGCAACCCAGTACTGGGAAATACCCATACACTCTTGCATTCACACACACACACACTCATACACTACGGTCCATTTAGTTAATTCAATTCACCTATAGCGCATGTCTTTGGACTGTGGGGGGAGCCCACGCCAACACGGGGATAACTTATGATTATTATTGTGACTTTGAGAAGTAGAGTCTACTGTACATAATTAATATACTTTAAGTTAAACCAAACTGTTATTTTTAAGTGTTATTGTGCAGAGGCTTGAGTTTCTGCACTGTAAAACCCAAAAAGTCAAGGTAACTCAAACCATTTGAGGAAACCGATTGCAACAAACCATTTAAGTTCAAAAACTAATCCTAATGAGTACTGTGAACTTACTCCATTTGAGTAAATGAAGCAATTTGAGCACAGTAAAACCCAATAAATGAAGAGAACTCAAACCAACTGAGTCCTGTAAAACCCAGTAAGTTAAGGCAACTCAAATCATTTGAGAAAACCGATTGCTACAAACCATTTTAGTTAAACTAATCTATAGGAGTACTGTGAACTTACTCCATTTAAGTTGAAGTAATGAGGTGTTTAATTAACTCATTACCTTCAACACTGAGTTCAAAACTCTTTCAAATGAGTAGAATTAATTTTCAGTCAATTTTGAGTTAACTACACTCATAACTTATATGTGTGTGTCACTGCCAAAGACTACCGAACCATTCTGGAGGACCATGTGCACCCAATGGTTCAAAGATTGCATACTGAGGATGGTGCTGTATATATCAGGATGGTAATGGACCAAAACACACAGCAAGACTGGTGACAGAGTGGTTTGATGAACATGAAAGTGAAGTTGAACATCTCCCATGGCCAGATCTAAATATTATTGAGCCACTTTGGGGTGTTTGGGACGAGTGAGTCAGGAAACGTTTTCCTCCACCACTATCATGTAGTGAAGTGGCCGATATTCTGCAAGAGGAATTCCTCTGGCCACTGTGCAAGACTTGTATTTGTCATTCCCAAGATGAACTGATGCTGTATTGGTGACAAAAGGAGGCCTTAAAGCATACTAATGAAATATTGTGACCTAAAACTAGGTGTTTCATATATACAGTGCATCCGGATAGTATTGATAGCGCTTCACTTTTTCCACATTTTTTTATGTTACAGCCTTATTCCAAAATGGATTAAATTCATTAATTTCCTCAGAATTCTACACACAATACCCCATAATGACAATGTGAAAAGAGTTTTTTTAATTGTTGCACATTTATAAAAAATAAAAAAAACTGAAAAATCACATGTACAGAAGTATTCACAGCCTTTGCCGTGAAGCTCTAAATTGAGCTCAGGTACATTCTGTTTCCACTGATCATTCTTGAGATGATTCAGCAGCTTAATTGGAGTTCACCTGTGGTCAATTCAGTTGATTGGACATGATTTGAAAAGGGTTGGCAGTGCATGTCAAAGCACAAACCAAGCATGAAGACAAAGGAATTGTCTGTAGACCTCCGATACAGGATTGTCTCGAGGCACAAGGCTGGGGAAGGTTACAGAAAAATGTCTGCTGCTCTGAAAGGTACAATGAGCACAGTGGCCTCCATCATCCATAAGTGGAAGATGTTTAGAACCACCAGGACTCTTCCTAGACTCTGTCTGAGCTCCAGCAGTCTTCTGTGGAGAGAGAAGAACCTTACAGAAGTACAACGATTTGTGCAGCAATCCACCAATCAGGCCTGTATGGTAGAGTGGCCAGAGGGAAGCCACTCCCCGCCTGGAATTTGCCAAAAGGCATCTGAAGGACTCTCAGACCATAAGAAACAAAATTCTCTGGTCCGATGAGACTAAAATTGAACTCTTTAGAGTGAATGCCAGGCGTTACGTTTGGAGAAAACCAGGCACCGCTCATCACCAGTTCTAAAGGAAAAAGGAGGTCCCAACCTAGTTTTAGTAAAGTGTACCTAATAAAGTGGCCTGTGAGTATATAAATGAAAGCACACTACTGATTAACACAGACATGCAGGCTTCATATTCTAGTCTTTTTTTTGCTCGTTAATATGCACAGACGCTACTCCACATTGCAATCTGGTCAGCTGTACTTCTAAAAATCCCTCATCTAAAAAAGTTTCCAAATTTCATCACATTCCTCATTTCCATAACTGCAATTCCAACATCTAGAGCTCCATTAACTTTTTCATGTTCAAGTTACAGAGTTCAAAAAAGTAGCACATTACAGTAATGACCTAT
>LR812521.1:21687204-21959704 GCA_903798195.1 Danio kyathit | reverse complement strand
TTTTTACGTAATCTCTCCCCTTCCTTTGAAAATGTTATTATTCTGGTCTCCTGAAATCTCTGATGCTTTCATGTGGGTGGTAAAGCATTCTACACCTCTGTACACCTTAAATTAAACTATTAGCGATTTATTAAACCAAAACGCAGAGAAATTGATTGAGCAATATTCAAATTTTCACTGATTTCGATGCTTAAAAAATGTATGTTAATTACTAGTTTCCATATATTGTGATTCACTGTTTTTTCTGTTATTTTACTGTTTTGAAGTGCATCATGGGAGCTTGAACTTCAATCTGTCGACTTTTGATGTTAAAAGTTCAACTGTGCAATTTAACAAAGTGACTTTTACTGAAATTTTGTAGTTTGACAATATACACTCACCGGCCACTTTGTTAGGTACACCTCTCCAATTGCTCGTTAACGCAAATTTCTAATCAGCCAATCACATGGCAGCAACTCAATGCATTTAGTCATGCGGACTTGTTCAAGACGATCTGCTGAAGTTCAAACTGAGCATCAGAATGGGGAAGAAAGGTGATTTAAGTGACTTTGAATGTGGCATGGCTGTTTGTGCCAGACTGGTCTGAGAAAGAAAAGTATTCTAAATGTAATCCAAAAGTAATCAGATTACTTTTCTATAAGTGTGTAATCTAATACTAAATATTAGTTTCTGACTACAAATATGTAATCAGTAACTGGTTACAGATCCTAATTAATCCACCAAGCCCTGAACACGAATATTAGTGGTAACCTTAACAAATCTGGTGTCCATTTATGTGCTTTTCAGTACCATCACCCAATTAATATTCATGAGCCAGGCTGATAAGATCTCTAACATGCCCCCCCACCCCCACCCCCATTTCCAGATTGTTGGATAAATCAAAAGAAATGCTGATAAAAAAAATAGCACAAATGATCCTATTTCAATATATGTAACATCAAATAAAGGTTAGCACAAAAGTAATCTAAATGTAATCCAAAATTAGTCCGATTACATTCACGTAAATGTGTAATTTAATATTAGATATTAGTTACTGACAAAACATGAAATATATTTTTTCTCCGTACATCTGTCAGAATAGTACACGGATTATGCTACTTCAATATATGTGACATCAAATAAGGGTTAGCACGAAAGTAATCTAAATGTAATCCAAAATAGTCAGATTACATTCGTGTAAATGTGTAATCCAATGCTAGATATGTTACTGACAAGAAATGCTATATATTTTTTCTTCGCACAGTATATTTGTCAGAATAGTACATGAATTATGTTACTTCAATATATGTGACATCAAATAAGGGTTAGCACAAAAGTAATCTAAATGTAATCCAAAATAGTTAGATTACATTTGTGTAAATGTGTAATCCAATGCTAGATATTAGTTACTGACAAGAAATGCTATATATTTTTTCTTTGCACAGTATATTTGTCAGAATAGTACACAGATTATGCTACTTCAATATATGTGACATCAAATAAGGGTTAGCACAAAAGTAATCTAAATGTAATTTAAACGTAGTAAGTTACATCTGCGGAAATGGGTAATCCAATACTAGATATCAGTTACTGACAAAAAATAAAAATATATCCGTATATCTGTCAGAATAGCACACAATTATCCTACTTCAATATAGGAGACTTAAAATAAGGGTTAGCACGAAAGTAATCTAAATGTAATCCAAAAGTAGTCAGATTACATTCGTGTAAATGTGTAATCCAATGCTAGATATGTTACTGACAAGAAATGCTATATATTTTTTCTTCGCACAGTATATTTGTCAGAATAGTACATGAATTATGTTACTTCAATATATGTGACATCAAATAAGGGTTAGCACAAAAGTAATCTAAATGTAATCCAAAATAGTTAGATTACATTTGTGTAAATGTGTAATCCAATGCTAGATATTAGTTACTGACAAGAAATGCTATATATTTTTTCTTTGCACAGTATATTTGTCAGAATAGTACACAGATTATGCTACTTCATTATATGTGACATCAAATAAGGGTTAGCACGAAAGTAATCTAAATGTAATTTAAACGTAGTAAGATTACATTTGCGGAAATGGGTAATCCAATACTAGATATTAGATACTGACAAAAAATAAAAATATATCCGTATATCTGTCAGAATAGCACACAATTATCCTACTTCAATATAGGAGACTTAAAAAAAGGGTTAGCACGAAAGTAATCTAAATGTAATCCAAAAGTAGTCAGATTACTTTCCCATAAGTGCATAATCTAATACTAGATATAAGGTACTGACAAAAAATGTAATATATTTTTTCTTTGTATATCTGTCAGAATAGCACAAAATGATCCTACTTTAATATATGTGACACCAAATAAGGGTTAGAACGAAAGTAATCTAAATGTAATCCAAAAGTAGTCAGATTACTTTTCCATAAGTGTGTAATCTAATACTAGATATTAGACTAAGAATTTGTAATCAGTTACTGATTACAGTTCATAATTAATCAACCAAGCTCTGAACCCGAGTATAAGTGGTAACCCTAACCAAGCTGGTGTCCATCTATGTGCTTTTCAGTGCCAACATGCAATTAATATTCATGAGCCAGACAGATAAGATCTCTAACATGCCCCCCATTTCCAGATTGTTGGTTAAATCAAAAGAAATGGATCTGAATGCTCTCTCTTTCTCTCTAAGTGTTCGGCACCTTCTGTCGTGAAACTGTCAACACAGGGCATTGGCAACCTAAGTGCTGTACAACACCAAGTTAAACAGAACAAATTGTATTTCATCTCTCTGGGGGCCATGCTTGCCATTTGGCTAATCTAATCCGTCATTTATGGATGCCACTTTCGTTCATGTTGACAGACAGAGCCGAGATTTGCTCGAAACACCAAAATGCACACTGAGTGCATCCACACGCTTGCCCTTTCCACCGCCCGCAACCTCATCCTCCGCTCATAATCCTCCTTGTGTCCTTTTTACTTTCCGGTATGTCTCTCATCACGGGGCGCCAAGCATGTTGAGAACAATTTTGGGCTGGTAATGAAAATGCTAATCGATTTCTTCCATCCCACTTATCATAATGTGCTCACTGTTCTTATTGAAATGCAAATGAGTTTAGAGCCCAATATGAAAACATTTGAGTGTGAGAGCATTAATCAGCAGGCAATTATACGTCGGCAATATTTGAAACGTCATCTTGAGTCGCGTCCGGAAATGTCAGCGCTTTATTAATTGCCTGTTTCGCTGAGAGAAAACAGGTGTTTTTGGTGGTAAAGTACCTCTCGTAGGTAACAGGAGATCCCTCGCAGTGCTGCTCCCATTGCTGTTGGAGAGGGAAGCTGGCAGACACAAAGAGAAAAGAAAAAAAGAGATGAATTGTGAGTGTGTGTTTGATATTAGCAACTTTCATACACTGTAAAGATTACAAAATAATTACGTGAATTAAAGGAATAGTTCACACAAAACTGAAAATTCTGTCATCATTTACTCTTCTTCTGCTTCTTCCAAACCTGGGCTGCGTTTCCCAAACAACGACTTAAATCACAGATGAACTATCATAGTAAGATGCATCGTTTGGGAAGAGAACGATGTAGTGACGAGTGATCCATCGTTTGAAACCCGTTAGTCATAAGTAGGCCCACACGGAATCTGCGCGCGCAAAATTCCGCAGATTTTCCGCAGAATTCCGCAGATTTTTATTCCATCATTAATTCTGTTTATTTACTTGAGTAAATGTGTGTAAATCTGAATTTATTCAGTTTTTAAATTACACATATTTCACATATTAAGGTTTTAGTTATGAGACTCCCAAAATAATTCAGCAGAAATCCACAGATTTTTACCAAAATTCTCCGCAGAAATTGCAAAAAACGTCCGCAGATTCCGTCTGGCCCTAGTCATAAGGTAAAACGTTTATAATGACGCTCTAAACGGGGTGGAGAAACTACTTCTTTAGAGAAAAAAAACTAATTTTGGTGCAAATTATATTGTTTTCCCTGCACACGCATTAAAAAAATAAAGTATTAGTTTTGGTATTAGTATAGATACATTTCTTAATAAATAGCATACTATAAACTAAAACCGTTAACGTAGCCTATGCTACTGTATATATTTTTGTTTTCACAAGCTTTGGAGACGTGACGTTAATTCAGCTTTTAAATCATAAGTCACCTATAGCTTTCGTCGTGAGCCTCGGCTGCGTTCAAAATGGCATTAATGTTTTCAAAGTGCACTGTGAAGGGAACGCAATTGTCAGTGTGAAGATTGCTAAAACTGAACTGTAAATAATACTTTGAAATCAAATTACACCTAGGAGAGATGACCATGATGTTTTTTTTTTTTAAATCATTCCAAGTTTAAATGTTGAAACATTCGAAAGGAATAGGGCATAGGGGGGATAACTGGGAATAGAACACAACCAGGAACTATGTTACTAACTACAGCTCTTGAGGTGTAGTTGCAAGCCTACACGTTTGAGACGCAGTTTGCGAATGTTCATTGGAACTATGGATTTGGGAAACGTCAAATCAACAAACTATGTTTGTAACGACAGAACTTGCGACCTTTGTTGGCTAACGATGGTTTTCGGAAATGCAGCCCTGTCTGACTCTTTCATCTGTTGAACACAAAAGAAGATTTTTTTGAAAAATGTTGGAAACCTGTAACCATTGACTTCCATAGTATTTGTTTTTCCCACTATGGAAGTCAATGGTTACAGGTTTCTAGCATTTTTCTAAATATCTTCCTTTGTGTTAAACAAAAACAAAAGAAACCACTAAGTAGAGTAAGTAGTGAGTACATTTTCATGAACTACCTTTACATTTTTTCTTCATTTATTACAAATCTCATATCAAAATACAAGTCATTTCATATCCAAATAATGATACATCTCTGTAAATTCAATCAATTATTCATCATTCATTTATTTTCCTTCGGCTTAGTCTCTATGTCAGAGGTCACCACAGTGGAATAAACCACCAACTATTCCAGCATATTTTTTTACACAGCAGATGCCCTTCCAACTGCAACCCAGTATTGAGAAACACCCATACATATACACACACACACACACACACACACACACACACACACACACACACGCACCATGGCCAATTTAGTTTATTCAATTCACTTATAGCACATGTCTCATATGGACTGTGGGGGGAAACTGGAGCACACCCTCGCAAACACAGGGAGAACATGCAAACTCCACAGAGATATGCCAACTGACGCAACCAGGGCTCGAACCAGCAACCTTCTTGCTGTAAGGCAACATTGCTAACCACTTAATCGATTTGTAATTTATAAATATTGACCACAAGGAAAGGACTATTTACTTTTGCATTTAAAGTAGGGATGCGCTGATGTATCAGTCGCCGATATTTATCGACGAGCTTCAATTAATTTAAAACTATCTTCATATCAGCAATAAAGTAAAAAAAAAGGCTAACACCACTGACATATTAATTACTGTCAATGAGCTTGAATAATCCAACATTTCTCAAAGCAAAATCATAAAACATTTGCAAAAAACTAAATATAATCTGTACAAAATATCAGACCTGCATTTAATATGTACAAAATTTCAGAATAGGTGTGCACCTGTGCGTTTGTGAGTGAGCCTCCTGTAACAGATCACAGGAGTTATCCAAAAAACACGTATTTATTAACAAAAAGCACTCACAACAGGAACTAGAACATCAACCACAGTGAGCACATGGAGTTTGACAACACAATACCAGACAAAAGACTAAACTAACTCAGGGGCATAAATACACAGGACAAGATTGAACAGATTACAAACAGCGGTGAGACAACAGGTGGAACTAATAAACATTAACAAACGGCGGGAAAACAGAACAAAGGAAACACATGACATAAACAGAAGCACATGGACCAAACACATGGGACGTCACATGATAACACAACATAAACACAACACAGACACATCAGACATTCAACAGCACCTTGGTTTAAGCACTGTCAAAACTATTGGTTAGTTTAGGCTAAAATGTCTTGAACAATAAAAGAAATCGACTGCACTTTAGTGGAGAGGGGTCTGGATGCAGACCTGGTGCAGTGCAATCTGAGCTGCATTCAATGCTTTTTAATGGGCTCACCTAACCCCACCCCTAACCCAACCCCTCACAGTGACGTCACTCGCTCCATTTGAGTGCATTGTTCCTGACATTGCATCGGTGATTGATGCAATCTCAGCTTGCATCATAAAGGCTGAATCCAGATATTATTTCTTTAGTGAGTCAGTTTGTTTTGGAGTAGCAAAATTAATAATTGGGCAGCACGGTGGTGCACAGCAAGAAGGTCGCTGGTTCGAGCACCGGATGGATCTTTTGGCATTTCTGTCTGGAGTTTGCATGTTCTCCCCGTGATGGAGTGGGTTTCCTCCAGGTGCTCCGGTTTCCCCCACAGTCCAAAGACATGCGCTATAGTTGAACTGAATAAGCTAAATTGACCGTAGTGTATGTGTGTGAATGCAGGAGTGTATGGGTGTTTCCCAGTTTTGAGTTGCGGCTGGATGGGCATCCGCTGCGTAAAACATATGCTGAATAAGTTGGCGGTTCATTCCGCTGTGGTGACCCCTGATTAATAAATCAGACTAAATCAGGAACTAAGCCGAAAAGAAGAAGAAAAAATAATAATTAACATATAGCAACAGCAATGGCTATATTTGTTAAGCATATTATGTTTTATTATATGTGAAATAAAAGTTAAGGCTGTTAAAGGAAATACTGAATAGCAAAAAAACACCAGTATGACTTGAAGAATTGATCTACATCTGTACTTGGAAAGAAAGATATTTTTCAAAAGGAAACATTGAACAATTTCACACGATTTGGGGCATTTCTTCTGTCACTTAACGGGGAATTTTTGTAACCAAAAAGTTGTTTTGATTATCATTTTATTGTATACTCACAGGCTGGGGTTGGGGTGTTCTTTTCTTTTCTTTCTTTCTTTTTTTATGCATATATTTATGCATATCAGAAAATTAATTGTGCAACTTGTGATTATTGTAAGTTTATTCAATGACCAGATTTGTAATTTTATTTATCTTAACTTGGGCAGTTAAATGTATTAAGAACTTCAAGACAAATGTTTAATTAAGATTGTAGAAATCTAAAATAAATATTAATGAAATACTTTTTAAAAAATAATTACAGGCCCAACATAAAATATTGCTAAATAAAAATCAAGATGTACTGTACTATCGAACTTGCAGCTTTTTCGCCATGCTGTATTTCATGTTTCTGTCTGCATCCTCATGTTGCCGTGTAATGTTGTGCTCATCCAAGTGATAAAAATGTATTACCAAAAACAATTCATTTTATAAATAAATACACTGTAAAGAAATTATATGATGAATTAGTCCTGACAGCATATGTTTTTAGGTCATTGTAACTTATTAACTAAGTTAATCATGTTCTAACTTAATTTTATAAGTTATGCAAGCTGTTTAAGCCTGTTTACATAATATAATTTCAGACTCATAAGGTTAATTTGATTCAGCTTAAAAATTTAAGGCAACCAGGATTTTTTTACAGTGTAATAATAAAATAAAATGATATAAATAAATGTATATAAATAAATGATAGAGCAATGTGAAATAAATGAAACAGCATAAAACAAAACTATTAACTTTTAATTTCGTCCATATATTATACATATTGCCATATTTCACTGCCCTACTTTTCATTAATAATTTAAGTAAAAAAAATCATTCCTTTAAGTGTAACAAGTTGAAGTAATTCATTTAAGTTGATCCATTTAATTTTAGTGTTAGTTTTTTAGTCAGTGTTCAAGATCGATATCCGATTGCCTTGTTCCTACAGCAGCCGAAAAGAGCTGGATGAACGTCTGAATGAACAAACAAGCAAAATCAAGCTCCGTTTCGAAGCTTTGCAATAATATGACTTCTTAACGCTGATTAAAGTAAACACCAAAGACAGCGGCGTTCATAACTGTGGAAGGTCTTATTACAATTGACATGTTACTTAATAAACATGTCCAGTCGAGGTGCAAGTTCATCCATCACTTCTAAATTAACCAACAGCAATTTGGAATGGCTTTTATTTTTAGTTAAGGGTGCGCACAGCGTTTGGGTCATGCCCAGAATGCAAACTGATAAAAGCAGCTCTTATGCAAACACTAAATTGGGTGTAAAATCAAAAACACTTTAGTATAGGAACCAATTCTCACTATAGCGGCATGTTATATGCATATTATTAAGATATTTACTCTTTACTAGTATTTAAAAAGTACATATTCTGCATTATCTTACTCTACATCTCTAATCCTAAACCCAACTAGCTTTCTAACTATTAATAAGCAGCAAATTAGATGTTTATTGAGCTGAAAGTTAATGGTTTATAAAAAGCAATAATTGCACTTGTGACTGTAGAAATTAGAAGTTTATTCAGCTAAAAGTCTAGTTAAGGGTTTATAAAAAGCAATAATTGCACCTGTGACTGTAAAAATTAGATGTTTATTGAGCTAAAAGTCTAGTTAATGGTTTATAAAAAGCAATAATTGCGCTTGTGATTGTAGAAATTAGATGTTTATTGAGCTATAAGTCTAGTTAAGGGTTTATAAATAGCAATAATAGCACCTGTGACTGTAAAAATTAGAAGTTTATTCAGCTAAAAGTCTTAGTTAATGGTTAATTATAGCAATAGTTCTACCCGTGACTAAAAATTCAAAGTTTATTGAGCTGAAAACTTAGTTAATGGTTTATAAATAGCAATAATTGTACCTGTGACTTATTGAGCTAAAAGTCTTACACTGTAAAAAATGCAGGGATCCACACAATTCATTCATGTTGTCTCAACACAAATTGATTGTTAACTTAACACTTTTAACAAATTTATGTGGATTGAACATAAAAAAAGAAGTTGTCCCAATGAAATCTCAAGAATTGTGTTGTTTCAGCTCATTTTAAATAAGTAATTTGAACGAGCAAAAAAAAAATTTTTTTGAGTGTAGTTAATGGTTTATAAATACAAATAATTGTACCCGTGACTAAAAATTAGACGTTTATTCAGCTAAAAGTCTTAGTTAATGGTTAATAATAGCAATAAAATTTACCCGTGACTAAAAATTAGAAGTTCATTGAGCTAAACGTCTTAGTTAAAGGTTTATTAACAGCATTAATTGTACCCATGACTAAAAGCTAGGAATTCATTAAGCTTAAAGTCTTAGTTAATGGTTTATTAATAGCCAGAATTGTATATAGGATTGTACTTCTTCACAATACCCTTTTATATAGATGTTTGTATTAATTAAGTCAAATCTATTTGCTTTATTATGTCAAAAAAAAAAAAACACACACTTAGGTCTAAAACATTAAGCAAACATTTTTAACTCTACTTCTTCTAGATGCTGAGTACAGAATGTGCCTCAGATTAATTCACAAAAATGTTGTAAATGCTTCAATTTTACATTCTATCATATTTTTACTACTATATATGTTGTGTATGTAACATAGCTAGTTTTATTTTAAAGGTAAATGTAAATGAATGCACAAAATACACAAGTTAGATCTATTACCTATTGAAATGGCCATTCCTTAAAACCTTTGCTTGAAAATGTAAAATGTTTCAATGTAATTGAAAATGTAAAAATGTTACGTGTAATTGGGACCAGTGTGAATGGAATGATCCATTAGTTTTACATTGAAGGGGTTAAATTATGTCTTCTAAATCCCAAACGGCATTATATGTGAAACTGGACCATAAAACCATTCTAAACTTGCGCCAAATATCAAAAAGAAAAATTTGCTTGCTGCAGTAGGAGATTTCCAGTACTGGGTTGCAGCTGGTAGGGCATTCACAGTGTAAAACATATGCTGGATAAGTTGTCAGTTCATTCCGCTGTGGCAACTCAAGATAAATAAAGGGACTAAGCCGAAGGAAAATGAATGAATGAATGCAGTAGGAGAAGCCAATAATAATACTGAAAATCTTTGATGATGGACTTTGGCTGAGGGATTTTAGAAAAACCAAAATCATTTCAGATGTTTTACCATGTGGCCAGTCAATGTTAATGGCGCTCATGTGCGAAGAAGAGTGCGTAAAGGTCACGCACATCCATCAAGTGCATGTTTACATAAAAAAAACAATAAAAAAGTAGAGCATTGGAATGGAAAAATGCAGTCTGTCAATCAATCAATTACATCAGCAGTAAGAGGCGTGTCTACAGATGCTCTTCTTGGATTATGGCCGTGTTTGTTTTGGGGCTTTCAAATATGAATATAACTTGTCAAAAATTGCTAAGCCGGTGAATAAACCTTATTCACCTTCAAATAAAACACATTCACCTCTTTTGCTAATGTTTAACTGCCGGAGATTTCCCTCAGTGCAACAACTCAAGCTAAATACATGTGTTTATGAGTGTCTTACAGGTGGTGGATGTTCTAGACAGGTGTAGAAACGTTTGGTCTGGTCTGGTTTCACACGTCTTAGGGCCACACGAGACTCTCCAATAAACTCATTATGAGTCAGTTTATCTTCATCGCACACCGATAATCTGAGAAACAACATGAAAAAAGACGTTGAGAGTTATTCAATTACACTGGAAGGAGAGCGAAGATAAACATGAAAGTTGTAACTGTAGTATGGGCGAACGTGATAAAAAAATAAGCCAATGGAAATGCCATCCTCAGAGCAGCAAGAGCTGGAAATGGCTCAGACAGAAATGTATATTTATGAATGGGATTAGGGTGATATTTCTGGCTCCGACAGTTTGGTCGGAAGTAAGCGGCTGCTCTTTTTTTTTTTCTCCTCCAAAGCTTTGCTAGCATATTTGCACACCCTCCTCTGCTTCTGTATACACTTCCTAGGAGATAAACAGCCAACTGACTTTTCTCTGACTGCTGTCACCCCGCCATGGGGAGAAAAAAAGGGCACGTTTGAAAACACCAGCAGTACCGGTCCCAGGTTACCAGGGGAGACTGTTCATTTATAACATGAGCACACAGGTAATTTTCTGTGGATAATCACAGAATAAACTTGAGAGCAGTCACTCCAGCTCTTGTGAGGAGTCTTGGAGATGATGAGGCTGGAGAGCATCTTTTAGCATGGCAGAAAGATTCAGGCTAAATATATTCCAGGTTATGCACAACAGAATCTGGATCATTCCTGAAGTTCACACTGCAAAATGCTTTTCATACTTAGAATTCTTGTCTTGGGTCTTGTCTAAATATCTAAAGATTCCTAAATCAAATTGCATTCTCTAAACTAGTAAGAAATATCTTGTTTTCAGAAATAATAACAGTTCAAATAATAATAAACAAGGAAAATTATCTGCCAGCGGAACAAGCGAAAATTATGCTATTATTTTACTAAAGAATGATGTATTGTATGTTGTGTGGTAATATTTTGGTAATGTGTACATGGAATTTCGCCTGTGTTATGGCACCTTGCTGCAATTTTAGTTTCCCTAAACGGCAGAGGCTGGTTTAACCAATAAGCGAGGTAAGCGGTCGCTTATGGTCCCATGAAATTTGGGGGCCCCCAATAAATATCTAGTATAAATTATACCTATTATCTATGTATAACATCGTTTTCTACCATATTTTGTATAGTGCGAGTCAAACAAATACAATTTTAACATAATTAAGTATTGTTTAGTACAGTGTTTCTCAACTGGTGGGTCGCGACCCAAAAGTGGGTCGCGGGAACATTTTCAGTGGGTCGCGGAGTGTGTGGTCAAAAAAACAACAAAAGTTTAATTTTTAACTTATTTTGCTTATACCGGACTTTTATTTTGAAATGCGCGCGCGACAACAGTACCGACTACTTTCCCTTTGGAATCGACGTAGAAAGCGTCACATTGCCGAGCAACAAAGAGAATCAGCTTGTGGAGCTGTCATGTGATAAGACGCTGAAAAAGAAATTCAGTGAAGTAAAGCCTCTCCCAGTTTTGGTGCCGCAAAGTGCTTTCTGAGTATTCGTCCCTTGCCATTCGTGCGATCAAGTCCATCCTACCATTCAGCACTACGTATTTGTGTGAAAGTGGCTTCTCTTCCTTGGTGCAGCTTAAGTCAAAGCAAAGGAACAGGTTGGACATAGAGCACGATCTTCGGGTCTACCATCACCCCAGACTTTGAAACTCTTATCAGGAGTAAAGCACATCCTCAGTTATCTCATTAGCTTCCCAAATTACTGTTAAGTGAAACAGATGTTTATAATTGCTGTCATATTAGATGTAAAAATTGTCATGATTGTTTTAATAATTTTACTGTAATTTGCTGATTTGTTCTGTTCAACAGGATCAGTGTTAATGTTTTATTAACAGTTCAGTTTAGTTCATGGTAACTGAACTTTTCCTTACCCTTACTTTGTAATATTTCTATAATTTGATACATTTTGTTAAATGACAGCAATAAAATATTGTTTATTTGTAAATATTGGTGACTTGTGATTTATCTGTCACTATTTGTGTATGTTAACAAATAAATACAAATTAATTATAATTCCTAAAATTATATTATAGTTCCTAAAAGTTTGGGTCGCGGCTTGATGACCTTGTAAAAATGTGGGTCCCATGCCCAAACCAGTTGAGAACCACTGGTTTAGTATACACTCAAATTTAATATTATTATAATAATGTAATGTTATGTAATAATAATAATATTACAAAATATAATATCTATCATGGAGCAGTCTAGCAGTCAAAATTATAAAAAAATATATTTATTATTTTTAGTTGTATATTCATTTTAAGAAAACTAATAATTTAAAATGAAGAGCTTGCATTAATTTAAAATGTCAAAAAGAAGATTGAGTGACTTAAAAAAAAAAACAGCAATATAAATAAATATTAAATAAAAGTATAAAGGGTGCATTTCAGGACTTGGGCCCCATGGCTAGAGTTGCTTAGGGCCCCAAAATCACTAAATCCGCCCCTGCTAAATGGGATAATAAAGTTGAATCTTAGTCTACCTGCCCCACTGCTAGACTATTTTGCTTGATTTAATGAAAATCTCACTTAATTCTGACTTTTTGTGTCTGAAAACAAGACAAAAACAGTTACTTTTACGATAACAGGGTATATGCAGGAATCCTAAAGATGGAGACCTTTTTAAGACTTTTTAAAGACCCTTTCAGAATATTTTAAGATCCCATCGCCACTTCAAGTTTTAATCAGTATCAAACCTTTAATAAAAAGTTGTAGTTAAATAAGTCAATTGAGCACAACCCCGCAACAGAACTCAGATAAGCTCGGAAAAACAAAGCTTGAAAGAATAAATTACACGGTTGTTTTGAGCGACAGGCTTCAGTCACTGTTTAAACTCGTCTTTCTCCAACCAGGAGTACGCAAACTTATGTTTTCCCATTTTGCCGTCTGTTTCTCTCTATGTGGAGAGCGTCACATCAACTTCCTACATTTGACGCAAATTACGTGACATCACCAGGACGAAGGAGCTTGGCTCGACTCGCCCCGAACCAATCGTGTGGATCGAGCATGCCGTTATTAATATTAGGAGGAAAATAAATATATTTATGCTTTTTTAGAGTCAGACACTTTGGACATCGCTTGAACAAAATTTAAGACACAATTAAAACTTTTAAATACCTTTTTTATGGGCCTTAATTTTCTCATAATTGATTTATCAACTTTTAATACTTTTGGAGACCGCGCGGACACCCTGTATAAGAAAATGAAGTTTATCATTAACAGTTTGTAAACATTCAAATTTTATTTAATTTGTCAGTTTTTTTAAATGTATGTTATCAGGATGCTTAGAATCAATATAAATCTGTAAAAATGAATACTATTAGATTTAATCAGTTAAAAGATATGAATATGGTATAAACATATCTAGCTATAGAAAAAGCCAGATCCAATTGGTTAAATTCTATGTGATTGGTTTCAATTAATATTCAGGGGCAAAACTGGCGCAGCTCCACTGTTATGATCACCAGCGATCACTTCTTGGAAGATGGCTGGTGAACTACAAGCTCATACATGAACTACAAATTTCTGCATGCCGTTACACACACCGGTCACCATTCTCCACTGATCACACATGCACAGCTGACTCTCGTTATTATTGATTTTCCGGACTGCCCTACACACATCAGTCTGCAGTGAATCTTTGTTGTCTCCCGTCACCTATATTTCCTATCTCTGTGTTTTTGCCTTTGTCTAAGTTTGTTGTTTGTTTTGTTTGTACTTTTGGATTGATGCATTGTTTATGATCCTATGACTGTTTTAACTATGATTTTGGATTGCCCGGTTTGATTCTTGATTTTTCTATTTTTGTCCACGATTACCTGCACGAATACTTTCTTTAATAAATTATTATTAAGCTTGGATCCTACCTCCCTTGTCTTCGCTGTGCCGAGACCCAAACATGACATCTACTGTATATATTCTACGCTAAAAAAATGGCTTTTGCTGCTTGTTTAAAGTACTTATTTAAAATGAGTTGAAACAACACAATACTTCTGTTTTTTTTTTAGACAACTTAATTGTTTTGAGTTCAATCCACTTAAACCCGTAAAAAGCATGAAGTTAACTTAATCGATTTGTGTTGGGACAACATGAAGGAATTGTGTGGAACCCAGCATTTTTTACAGTCTACACAATAGATAAATTTATAAGAAGCATTTAAATAGATTGGATTTATTAAGAGTTAGAAGGATAAGCGTCACAATAAGCGTCACTTTTTTCAGTTAATCCCAATGACGTCTGTGCTATTTGCATGTGTTAAGGATTTGCAGCTCATTTTCTATTTGTGTTTGCATTGTGAGGATTTTGCACCATGCGTGCTGTCAAACCGATGAAGATGTTTTCTTAATTTTCTGTTTGCATGTGTTTTCTTAAGTTCTAAGCTCTCTTGGCCACCCTAAGGTTTATATATCTGTACTAGAAAGAAGACAAAATCTCTAAGTAAGAAATTCCATATTTTTTGCAGTGCATAAGCGACAGGAAGGTCTGCAAGGCAGTCACACACTGTCACACACCTACACACCTACTGTCGAAGCAAGATATGCAGGCTCCTGTCAAATCACTGCTCTCCGAGAGAAGAGATTTTTTGAAGACATTTCCAGAATAGATTTACAACCCGCTCAGAAAGAAAGAGGGATTGGAGGGTGCACAGATGTCTTCACTAACCTCAGAGTCTTCCTGTGCATATCCTCCTCTGTGATGCCAACGTAAGTGAGCGTCTCATTCCAAACAGGATTTAGAGAATTACGTACTGTTTTGGTTTTCAGTTTATTGGCCTGTGGGTATAAAACAAACACACACAAAAGCAATATACATAAGAGGGAGGATGCAATATCTTAATCCTCTGATGCACATGAACGTCTTTTCAAAGGTTTGGGGTCAGGATTTTTTTGTTTGTTTATTCAGCAAGTGTGCATTGCATTCATCAGATGTGGGAGTAAAGATATTTCTGATAATATAAAAGATTTCAAATGCTATTTGTATAGTCATTAAAGAAATATCCAAAAGAAGCAAATCTGTTTTTAATGGTAATGATAATAATAATAATAATCCCCATCAGATTGGGATATTAAAATGATTTCTGATTAATATTCAGTTTTTTTTATGATAACATTATATTAAATTTTAAATGCATTGATATGAATTGTAATTCATTCATTCATTCATTTTCTTTTCGGCTTAGTCCCTTTATTAATCTGGGGTTGCCACAGCGGAATGAACCGCCAACTTATCCAGCATGCTTTTACGCAGCGGATGCCCTTCCAGCCGCAACCCATCTCTGGGAAAAATCCACACACACTCATTCACTACGGACAATTTAGCCCACCCAATTCACCTATACCACATGTCTTTGGACTGTGGGGGAAACCGGAGCACCCGGAGGAAACCCACGCAAACGCAGGGAGAACATGCAAACTCCACACAGAAACGCCAACTGACCCAGCCGAGGCTAGAACCAGTGACCTTCTTGCTGTGAGGCAACAGCACTATCTACTGCGCCACTGCGTCACCATGAATTGTAATATATAACAATAAAAAAGTAAATACAGACCTGTGTTAATTTTGACAGCAAATTAAGATTCAGTTTTGGTCATATTTTAGTCTTCCGAATCATTTTAGTTTTAGTCTAAATTTCATAAGATTTTAGTCGACTAAATCTACTCTAGATTTAGTTGATTAAAAATTATTTGGTTTAAGTGTAATTTAAATAAAATATTGTTTACATTTATTGTATACAAAATATTCTAACTTAAAATTAAATATTAAAATATGGAATATAGCTTTTACATTGAAGACCAAAAATTACAAATGCATTTTTTATTTATATTATAAGTAATATGTAAAATTATGTGTCAGCAATCAATCCACTAGTAGCCTATTGAAACGCGGAATTTTGAAGAGGGGTTTGGATGCAGACCTGGTCCAGATGCAATCTGAGATGCATTCAATGCTTTCTAATGGGCCCCACCCCTAACCATACCCCCCACAGTGACGTCACTAGCTCCGTTGATTTCATTGTGTCTGACATTGCATCGCTGAGAGATGCAATCTCAACCTGCATCATAAAGGCTGCATCCAGATACTATTAGACTTTTGCAATTATTTAGCAAACCCTCAAGGTCTGTCAAACAGTTTCAAGAGCTCCCCTAGGTAAAGGGAGGAAAGGGAGGAGATGGGGTGGAAGGGGGGATTCTTCCAAAACAAAGATAAGATAGTAGCGCAAAATCGGTCTATTTATCGTAAGCTTGAATCAATCTGATTTGATTATTGCTGATTATGTATGAGAGGCCAGCCGTGACCTATCATATAACATGTTCCTATCAAACTTTGTTTGTAAAACTTCCCTTGGCCTCATTTTCGTTGGTAGAAACTTGTTCTTCATGAAAATTATGACGAAAAGTTTGTCAACGAAATTAAAACTGGGCGACGCAGTGGCGCAGTAGGTAGTGCTGTCGCCTCACAGCAAGTCCCTTTATTAATCTGGGGTCGCCACAGCGGAATGAACCGCCAACTTATCCAGCACATGTTTTACAGAGCGGATGCCCTTCCAGCTGCAACCCATTTCTGGGAAACATCCATACACACTCATTAACACACATACACTACGGACAATTTAGCCTACCCAATACACCTGGAACCAGCGACCTTCTTGCTGTGAGGCGACAGCATTACCTACTGCGCCACCGCATCGCCGTTAATTTATTTAATTAATTTTTATTATTATTTTTATCATAATATTTAATTTTTCAGGATTCAAATAACATGAATGATGGATATTATTTTATTATTCAATGTAAATTTTTGACATGTTTTTGCACTAAAAACATTCATTAAAAAATTATTTGAAAAAAAAAAACAAAATCCAGCACGTCACCACTTTGTCAGATGTGGTTATTTCTAATTCATTTGTTCAAAAATAAATCACAATAGGGCCAAAAATACTTGGACATCACATTCATGCTAATTTCTGTTATTGGCTAGACTTCTTAACTCCACTAGAGACTATTTTTCGGACAGTTTGGCGAGCAAGCTTTTCTGTTGCAGTGTGATATTGCTGTGCACAAAGCAAGTCCTTTAATGAAATGGTGTAGAAAAATGTGACATCCACAAAGGCTAGATGCGAATCCCATTGAACTCTACTGGGATGAACTGGAACGCCGACTGTGAGTCAGGCCCCATCACCCAACATCAATGCCTCTCTGACGCTTTTGTCTCTGAATATCTACTCGCTCCAACTTCTGCTAGAGAGTCTGCCATGATGAAAAGCGGGAAGCTGTTAGGGAAGACCCATTCCCTATTAAATCTTCTCGTTTTGAGATTATGGGCCAGCTTTACTAAATAGGGTGAGACTGTACTGCCATAAAAGTGTCAATGGGTGTCCAAAGTTCTCTGGGTGATAATGGTAATGCAAAGATATATAAATATAGTACACAGCTGCAGCAGCTCATTTCCATAATGCCCAACACAATCTACAAAGAGGAGCGCAAATTAAGGTCTTGAAATCACCTGAAATCATGTGACCTGGTACACACCGCCATGCACATCCTAGCCAGTGTAACCATGGATATATATTAAAATGCCTTTGAGCTAAACAGTGCAATATGCTTGGTTGGTATAACAGGTAGTTGCACTTATCAGCCACAAGGGGAGCCTCAAGATAAAGTTGCATAGTGTTGCTGTAATACTGAAAATATACTTAGTATTTTTACTATGGAATTCAATGGCTGTTTTTTTTTTCAAACATTCTTCAGAATATCTTGATTTGTGTTCAAGAACAGAAAGAAATTCTTAAAAGTTTAGAACTGCTGGCATCTAAATGCTACATTCAGTGCTTTCAAGATGTTTGCTGATATGTGCTGCTATTATTTTAGGGCATTAAAAATAGTCAAGTTCAAGCAATTTGACTAATTTTACTAATAAGCTATGCAGAAAATGGGTTAAGGCATAGTTTTTCAAATAATGCTGCAAACATTAGTTAATTGACCACTGTAAATCTTAATAAATAAATGTATTCTAAATATTCCTGCATAACTTTTTTGAATATGAAAAAAAAATTATACAAATTATTGTGCAATAATCAATTATTCGGCTTAGTCCTTTTATTAATCAGGGGTCGCCACAGCATAATGAACCGCCAACTTATCCAGCATATGTTTACACAGCGGATGCCCTTCCAGCTGCAACCCATCATGGGGAAACACCCATACATTCTCATTCACACTCATACACTACGGACAAACTAGCTTACCCAATTTACCTATACCGCATCTCTTTGGACTTGTGGGGGAAACCGGAGCACCCAGAGAAAACCCACGCGAACGTGGGGAGAACATGCAAACCCCACACAGAAATGCCAACTGACCCAGCCGAGGCTCGAACCAGCGATCTTCTTGCTGTGAGGCGATAGTGCTACCAACTGCGCCACTGCGTTGCCTTGTGCAATAATGTCAAACGCAAAAATAAGAATTCACGCTATGTCAACGATACTTTTCCATCCTGTGACTATTAAACCCTGACAACAAATGTGAACTCCAAAAACAAACATTTCAATCAATCAATCAATCAATCAATCAATCAATCAATCAATCAATCAATCAATCAATCAATCAATCAATCAATCAATCAATCAATCAATCAATCAATCAATCAATCAATCAATCAATCAATCAATCAGTCAAACAGTCAGTCAGTTAACCAACCAACCAGTCAACCAACTAACCAACCAACCAACCAACCAGTCAGCCAATCAGTCAACCAACCAACCAACCAACCATCCAAGCAACCAGCCAACACCCAGTCAGTCAATCAGTCAACCAACCAACCAACCAACCAACCAACCAGTCAACCAACCAACCAACCAACCAACCAACCAACCAGTCAACCAATCAACCAACCAACCAACCAACCACTCAGTTAGTTAGTCAACCAACCAACCAACCAGTCAGCCACTCAGTCAGCCACTCAGTCAACCAACCAACCAACCAACCAACCAACCAACCAACCAACCAGCCAACCAGTCAGTCAACAGTCAACCAACCAACCAACCAATCAACCAACCAACCAACCAACCAGCCAACCAACCAGCCAACCAACCAACCAACCAACCAGCCAACCAACCAACCAGTCAGTCAGTCAGTCAGTCAATCAGTCAGTCAGTCAGTCAGCCAGTATGTCAGTCAGTCACTCAGTCAGTCAGTCAGTCAGTCAGTCAGTCAGTCAGTCAGTCAGTCAGTCAGTCAGTCACTCAGTCAGTCAGTCACTCAGTCAGTCAGTCAGTCAGTCAGTCAGTCACTCAGTCAGTCAGTCAGTCAGTCACTGAGTCAGTCAGTCAGTCAGTCAGTCAGTCAGTCAGTCACTCAGTCAGTCAGTCAGTCAGTCACTCAGTCAGTCAGTCACTCAGTCAGTCAGTCAGTCAGTCAGTCAGTCAGTCAGTCAGTCAGTCAGTCAGTCAGTCACTCAGTCAGTCAGTCAGTCAGTCACTCAGTCAGTCAGTCACTCAGTCAGTCAGTCAGTCAGTCAGTCAGTCAGTCAGTCAGTCAGTCAGTCAGTCAAGCCTTAAATCTTTTAATACGCACATATGGATTTAGTGTTCAGATGTCCAAATATATTTGACCATAAAGTGTGTAATGAGCTTAGGCTATCAAAGAGAAAAGTTGTTTGGACGAAATAAAACATCATGAATTTTTAAAATGCCTCATTAAAACTATGCATAAAAAGTTTTAATTGGCACAAAACAGGATCTAAGCTTGCCCACCTTGCATGCTCCCGGTAGAAGATGAAGCTTGACATAAGGGTCTGCCAGGCCATTAAAATCCATTGGTTTCAAACCCTAAAAAAAAAAACAATGATTTATTAGATTAGACCGCTGAATAAATAAGCATAAAGATACAATGGTGTGTTGGAGGCCTGCTGAAATAAAACAAACAGCTAAAGGGTAAATCACCTGCAGGTTTTGGGTGTGTGTGAGTCACACACAGGTGTGAGTGTTTGTGTGTGTGTGTGTAGTGAAGTGCAGAGGTGTGAGATGGACGTTACCTTTGCTCTGATGATGGTGCAGTTGAGTGAACTGGTGGCTTTCTCATACCTCAGTTCAAACTCTAGCGTCCCCAGCGCAGCTACACAATCACAGGAATGATAATGTGCATGTTAATAGCATCAATAACGTATATATAAAACCTGTCAGGAAGCAGATTAAATGATCCATTTTGGAACGCAATTAGGAGGCGTGCATATCTGACAGATGGTAAGATGGATAACAACACTGCAAATTGTTATATTAAGTCTGGGCTACGCATATTACTAATGGAAAGGCTTGATATTGCAAAATTATTATCATAATAATTCACATTTCATTCTTTTATTTTTTGCTCAGGCACCAATAAATAGTTATATAAGGAAATATATGACCAACGCAATACTTTTGTGTAATAGCCATGTATTCCTGCAAGGCATATACAAAGTTTTATTTGTGGACTGAAATTGCCATATTGATAATATATGTAAATCAATAAAATGGATAATTCCATTCAATATATATGATTGCCAAACAAAAAAGTGCACATGTGACCTGTTCTATTGTGGCTTTGCTATATTTTGAGCTGCATTCACTGACAAAAAAAAAAAATCCATAATTTTTCTCATCTGAAAGTAGTGGCTTTCATATTTGGCTCTTGGTAACTTAACTCTAAAGATTCTTTGTGAGGCTTTTTTGGCATAATGATGATATTAAATCAAGCACATATGAAATAATATCATGTTAAGTAGGATTAAAAAGGAGAATCAGTGCTTTATAAAAAATTATAATAGTTTCGCTACAATTTAAAATTGCCAGAAAGGAATGGTGTGAGATGTCTAAACATTCATTTTTCTTTGGCTTAGTCGCTTATTTATTAGGGGTCGCCACAACGGAATGAACTAACAACTATTCAAGCATATCTTTTACACAGCGGATGCCCTTCCAGCCGCAACCCAGTACTGGGAAACACAGATACACTCTCTCATTTACACACATACAGTACACTACTGCCAATTTAGTTTGTCTAATTCACTTATAGTGCATATCTTTGGATTGTAAGGGAAAACTGGAGCACGCGGAGGAAACCCACATGAACACAGGAAAAACATGCAAACTCCACACAGAAATGCCAATTGGCTCAGCCAGGACTCGAACCAGTGACCTTCTTGCTGTGAGGCAACAGTGCTAACCACTGAGCCACCATGCTGCTATAGTCCAAACAATAACTAGCAAAAAAAAAAACATAATTGAGTGAGGATTTTACTTTGATTTATTGCTACAAATAAAACATTTTTAACATGTCAGCTTCAAATGAAGTATCCTTATTATTTATAACAATATTTTGTATTTTTTTCCCTTAAATGATCAAGCTAGACATTCTGTTCAGACTTATTTTCTTGTTCCTGGTTTTAAAAAATCTATTGGTAAAAGAGCTTTTATGTTAGGTTGGAATAATTTACCTGCGAACATTTGTTCCATTTCTTCATTTAAGGTGTTTAAGCAACTTTGCTGTCATATTTTACTTTGAATTGTACTTGTTTTTCCAGAGGATGTTATTATTTATGTGGTGATTTGATTCACTGATCTGTATATCTTTTTGTACTATGTATATGTATGTACAGTTGAAGTCAGAATTACTAGCCTCCCTGAATTATTAGGCCCCCTGTTTATTTTTTCCCCAATTTCTGTTTAACGGAGAGAAGATTTTTTCAACACATTTCTAAACATAATAGTTTTAATAACTCATTTCTAATAATTTATTTTATCTTTGTCATGATGACAGTAAATAATATTTGACTAGATATTTTTCAAGACACTTCTATACAGCTTAAAGTGACATTTAAAGGTGTAACTAGGTTAATTAGGTTAACTAGGCAGGTTAGGGGAATTAGGCAAGTTATTGAATAACGATGGTTTGTTCTGTAGATTATTGAAAACAATAACTTAAAGGGGCTAATAATTTTGTCCTTAAAATGGTTTTTAAAAAATTAAAAACTGCTTTTATTCTAGCCGAAATAAAACAAATAAGACTTTCTCCAGAAGAAAAAATATTATCAGACGTACAGTGAAAATTTCCTTGCTCTGTTAAACATCATTTGGGAAATATTTAAAAAAGATAAAAAAATTCAAAGGGGGGCTAATAATTCTGACTTCAACTGTATATACTACTTCCCCTTTGTTTATGTTTTTTTTTTATTGGATGTTGTGTAATTTATGTTTTGTTTTTATCTTAGTGTTATTATTATGTGATTGTGATTAATTGTGGGACCCCCTTGAAAATGAGATGGTACATCTCAAGGGGTTTATCCAAATAAATAAATATCAACTGTGGTTTTTGCTACACTAACCATACACTAACCAGTCCCTCCAGGATTTTGCAGGTACTTTTTTTTAAATGTCCAGCCTGAAATTAATAAAGTGAAGCCTCTTCTCAAAACTTATAGCATTAGTTGCTTCACTTCTTGTGTTCTGCTTTGAAAATACACAAAAATCCTGTAAAAACATATTTTTTTTTTATCTCAAGAAACAATGAACTCACAAAATCCTGTAAGTACTGACTAACCCTGGTATTAATAGTAAAACTGTTATACAAATAATAATCAACATGCCAAAAACATGGTTATATGTGATAAAAATCATGGTTAATTTTCATAAGGGCTTCCCTTGAGATGATGTTGTTTGAAATAATGACTAGGCAATACCTTGAAAATGCTAAAATAATGTATATTTTCATCATTCACTTTCAGATGTTTTTTCATGCATTTAGCAGGCTGTAATAAGAGTATTGAAGAGGACAAGATTATTTTAAATGAGCCAGCTACAACATTCTGGCATGTCACTTTAAAGAGTTTCAGAATAACATGTGTTGTCTAAATATTGCATGTATATTGCAGGTCTTTGTTGCTTTGTTGTTGTTTTAAAAACAGACACCAAATAGCATGACTTCATGTTAATGCTGGGATTGGTGATTGTTCATGCTGCACTCACATGTGACTCATAGGCTGTTTATATGCTACTGTACAACTTATGTAACATGATTATACTTTCATGATACCTTTCGGTTAAAGTTGTGTACTGATGTGTGACTCATGAATGTACAGTCATGTGAAAAAGTTAGGATACCCTATGGAATATAGGAACTATAATGATAAAATAATAATTTGTAATCTAGGGTAGAGCTGTCGCCTCACAGCAAGAAGGTCATTGGTTCGAGCCTCGGCCTCGGCTGGGTCAGATGGCATTTCTGTGTGGAGTTTGCATGTTCTCCCTGTGTTCGTGTGGGTTTCCTCCGGGTGCTCCGGTTTCCCCCACAAGTCCAAAGACATGCGCTATAGGTGAAGTGGGTAAGCTAAATTGTGCGTAGGAATGAGAGTGTATGAGTGATTCCAAGTCATGGGTTGCAGCTGGAAGGGCATCCGCTGCTTAAAATATATACTGGATAAGTTGGTGGTTCATTCCGCAGTGGTGACCCCTGATTAATAAAGGGACTAAGCCGAAAAGAAAATGAATGAATGAATTTGTAATCTGTTATTTGTAATATAATAATAATAATAATAATAATAATAATAATAATAATAATAACAATAATAATAATCTTTGATAGGTCTTAAAATTTGGAAAATAAAACCTCAGATGAACACTAACATACAGCCTTTACTAAAATAATTTAAATGCCTTACACATTAAAAAATATGTTAATAAACAGCTTCCGTATTTTGTGATTCACTGTTTTTTTCTGCTTATTTACAGTTATGAAGTGCATTATAAGACGTTGATCTCCGTCTGTCAACTTTTTATGTTGAAAATTCAAATGCTTTATTGACAATATATTGCATAAGAAATAATCTAGACAGAATTAAGTTGGTAAAACAACAGAAACAGTACTAGCAGTTAATTACCAGGTTTTGTACCATAATTTATAACACTAAACCGAGCAATACATCCCTTTAGATTATTAAAAATATAAATAAAAGTCACTTTTTCAAACTTTTTTAACATCAAAAGAAGTTGGAGGAAAGATCAAGGTCCCAAAATGCAATTCAAAAGCATATTAAAAACCATAAATCACAAAATAGGGAACACTTGTAATTTACAAATATATTCTATTATTAGTATCTATAAATATATACTGATCATCATTAGAAGTGCTAGCAGGTTGTTGGTCTGGAGCTTCGGCTGTGTGAACACAATACCCATTCCACAGCTAAAGCTGAGCTAAAATTGGGTCCTGCAACAAAATAATGATCTCAAGCACAGCAGCGAAACAAACAGAACATCTAAAGAAAAAAACACAAAAAAAATCAAGGTGTTCAAAAGTCCAGTGAAAGTCCAGAGCTCATCCTGCCTGAAATACTGTGGTGAGCAGGGCCGGAGTGGGACTCCTTTTCAGCCCTCGAGTTTCAAACCTTAGACTGGCCCACTTCACTTCACGACTGACTATATTAAAATAACATCATTTCCAATTCAGTACTTTAGTGAAGAGTTATTTGAACAGTTAACATAATGTAATGTTAAACAATTTCAGAATCTATTTTCTGTAAGAATTAGTGCTTATAAATATCCAAACCTTTAAATGAAAAAAATATCAAATAAATACAAATATATTTTAAGCTATATGTATAAAATAAAGATCAAATTTAAACGTATTGAATTTTTTAATGACACTATCATGTCTTGTTTAAGGAAACAGCTACTTTATAACTTCAAATATTTTTCATTAATATGAGAACATTAAAGGGTAGCTAAATCTCCAACACTATTCTTTAAAACATCACTATGTCCTTTTCTGCAATATCTGAATATATATTCTGTGCAAAATTGTTTACAGATATCAGTCTGTAAACACAAATAAACAATAAAACAAGTATTGCACTGTTATCTGCCAGACATTTTTAACCATAGTATTACTTTCTAATGGCTTCATCTTTTTTCCCATTTTTAGTTTCCAGATCAAGTTAAGTCCAATTTTTTAGTGTAGTGAATCATCTGATTTCATTCATTCTCTCAGGGCATTTTTTATTCAGCAGGTGTAATATTCATTAATATTAATTATTCAAATTCTTATATTCACTCAATGACAATCCTACCTGCCACTGGTTTTAACGAAAAATGTACACAGCTTTTTTTAATGCTGGCCTTTTCAGCGCCTCCTTTGCACTTTTTATTATCCATTTTCATCTCATAGCTCTTAACAAATGATTTTGCTGATGAGCAAGGTGCCGCTGTTTGGGAGTTGAATGATAATTACGTCATCAGTAACCTGCAGGCTGCATTCTGCTCACGGGGCTGGGAGAAAATAAATAAAAAGAGTGGAGCTGGGGTAAAATGGTCAAATAAATAAAAAATAAAACTGTGACTGCTGAGAGTGCAGGCAGCTATGGAAACCGGCCCTTGCGGCCCTTACTCCCGGTCCTCCCGATTAGCCAATCCGGGCCTGGTGGTGAGAGAACTCCTCCAGAATGATCACAGAGACTGAAGAGCTCATACAAAACTGATGACTTTAAGTTTGTACAGCTAAAAGTGAATATACAGGCGTCTGCATCATAAGCCGTCCTAAGTTTGTCACCCATGGCTTTTCTATTTTGGCTTACTTTTGTTAAATAAATAATGACATGGTGTGAGATGTCATGTGATGTTGTTGTCATCTGAGATCTTCCAAAATTTAAGACATGCCAAAGACCATATACTGTAGCCAGCATTTGAAGTGGATCAAAAAAGTTTTAATAAATTGTGCTAAAACAAAAAAAGTTGAATAGTTTTAGGACAACTTTGATGAAAGGTGATGATACACTTGAAATGTTGACTACTTTAGTTTTATTATTACTGTATGTCCTGGTACAGAAAACCATGAAATTCAATAGGGTGTCTAAACTTTTTCACGTGACTGTATATGCAATTGTCTTTCATATAGTTGATTAAAGTCCGCATGAACCAGAAGGTGCTACCATTTTTTTTTTCCATATTGTGACGCAGTTCCTAGAGAAACTGAATATTAATTGAGAAACAGTGGGCGTGGCTTGTTTTTTCTACTCAGAGCTGATTGGATGTAGTAAAGTTTATTTAGAAAGATTGGGAAATGTGGGAGAGTTATTACAACCTAACAGACACCTCCTCCTCACCATTTCTGTTTGTTGTCAAAACTGACAGCTGGAGGGGCGTGGTTAAGTTAGCCACGCCCAATACATCAGACAGACGTAATCTGAGTATTTAAGTGAAAACAATCAGGAAGTGCATTTTCAGATTTCAATTTTAGTTACAAGGGCAAACAATTTTTTTTTCTTAATGACATGCACAGATCAATTGTTCACCACAAAACTAGTGATGCAAGCTAACAAAATCAATATGGTTCGTTTTGATTTCATTTGTACTTTAATTAAGTGCAGAAATGTTCAAACTTACTGCTGTCATCGCTGTCTGAACTGCAGATGTCCACCGATGTCTCGATGCTGCTGGCTGCGGACAGAGTCCCACCTCCTCCTCTCGCTCCAGCTTGCAGAGGAGACAACAGGCCTCCGCTGGCCCCTCCAGAGGCCCCGAGCCCTGGGCTGAGAGACAGTGGAGAAGCAGGGTTCGGAGAGACGGGCTCAGCGGTCGGGGAGAGACGGGGGAAATAGGCAGAGATCTGTCTAATTGGTCGTATGGGGCCCGGACAGACGTCTATGGCCATGTGTTCCTGGATGGAGATGGTGAGCTTTTTTCCCTTACGCACCGTCATAGAGCTAAAGCAGAGAGAAAGAGAGATATTTTTCATACTTAGTAGTCATGCCCATTTGGAAATCTGATATATGGCCATATTTGAACATATACATGCAATAATATTGATAATATTTTAATATGTAAAAAATAAAGAAATGGCTTTTATTCTAGCCGAAATAAAACAAATAAGACTTTAACCAGAAGAAAAAAATATTATAGGAATTACTGTAAAAAAATCCTTGCTCTGTTAAACATTATTTGGGAAATATTTTAAAAAAATAATAATAAAAATAAATAAATAAATCACAGAATGGCTACTAATTTTGACTTCGACTGTATATGTACATATTGTAAATCCAATGGTGGAACAAATATATATGTAAATGGCTATTTTTTGCTATATTTTGAAATATATGTTGCATATATGACGTATATTTTATATATGTAAAATCCAAATATGAACTTGTATGTCATATATGTAATAATGAATAATTGGGGAATTCAAATACACAAACAGTTCCATTACATACAACTTTGATTAAAGGGATTAATTAACAAAAAATGGAAATCTGTTTTCGTTTACTCAACTTTATGCTGTTTCAAACCTTAAAGGTGCAGTATGTAAGTTTGACACCCAGTGGTTGAACTAAGTATTGCATTCTTGATCAAAACACACGCAAGCGCTGGTTGCCAGATTGAGGACCAACAGGAGTGTGACTGACTATCGAGCCTAAAGGCTGATTTAAATCGTGTTCTATATAAAAGCAACGGCACGCAATAGAAGGAATATTTTCTGTATTAAAAGGAGTTTTTGTCCTAACCAACACCTCAAACTTCTATTTTAGAAACAGCCTCTATTTCTTGCAGCTGAACAACAATATAAATTTGACAATGATCACCTCAGGTACACCTCATGTGCTTTATTCAGTGTAAAATTATTGCCATACTACTGAAAGCAGCAACAGATAGTTTACCTCAGATCTTGAAAATAAAATAAACCGTTTGAAATTTAACTTTAGAACTGTGACTCAGTGCAAACCAACAAAGATTCAGCATGTATTTTTAATAATGTTAAAGAGGTTTAATATGTAATAATTAGATTATAAACCTTACCATTTCGTGAGTGAGTGCATATTCTGTGCTTCTGAATGACTCTATTTAAATTTCTGTCGTGTTTCATTTGGTGCAAACAGCCAAATTGCTCATCACTGCAAATCTCATCACGTAGCGTGTTGTTAGGACACACAGTTACAATGTAACCTGCTCACCTAATGCTAATTAATAACCTCATGTGGAACTCTGAATCTGTGTCTAATTTTGGAGTCTGCTACTGTCCACCGGGGGTCACATTTCAGTCACGGACGCATGCTTTGAGAGCCTTTCTGACTGAATGAATGAAATACGCAGTTTTCCAACAAGGCAACCCGGGGTGCTGAAATATAATTGGCTAAACTGGCAGTGGGCGGGTTAAAAGAACCTAAACAAAGACAGACGTTGTGGCACATAACGCACATTTTCAAAGCAAAATAACTGACTTCAGCATTGTTTTTCAGATAAACAAGAATGCTCACTTAGCATGTTTCCTAAATATCTGCAAACATATTATGGTATTTTTATGCTTTAGAAGAGTCAAAAACTTACATACAGCACCTTTACCTTTTTTTTCTTGAGAAAAACAACACTAGATCCCACTGACTTTCAATAAATATAGCAACTTATTTAATTTATTGGTCATCTAAGATCATAAATTCATAAAAATTAATGAATTTTCAATATTGCATTAGGTTCCAAGAGATGGGTTGCGGCTGGAAGGGCATCCGCTGCGTAAAATCGTGCTGGATAAGTTGGCGGTTCATTCCGCTGTGGCGACCCCGCAAGGGACAAAGCCGACAAGAAAATGAATGAATGAATATTGCATTAGACCAATGGTCTCAAACTCGATTCCTCAAGGGCTGCAGCTCTGCAGACTATAGCTCCAACCACCTCCAACTCACACCTGCTTAATAGTCTCTAGTAGTCTTGAACAACTTGATTAGTTGGATCAGCTGTGTTTGATTAGGGTTGGAGCAAAATTATGCAATGTAGCTATATGGCTACATTTACACTATTTTCCTTGCTGATACATTCTGATTTATTGCTTATGGTTTTTTTTTTTTTAAATAAAGTCTACATTAAAACAAAAGGAACCAAATTTACTTTGTTATCTCGCAATAATCTCAAGGTGAACAAATAAACTGTGCAAGTAAATCCACAGAAAAAAATTGCCTTGCTAATCTTCAATCTAAATCTGATAATTGGCATTCCTTTTTCTGTTGGTTTGATGACTTTATTCTTCACATTATTCCACATTATTCTTCATCACTCCTCTACTCTATAAAATAAAACCCCTCTACTCAATATCAAGTTTGAGCTGGAAATATTTCACAACCCAAAATTAAAGTCGCTGAGAAATTGTGGTTCATGCAGACTTTTAAATATAAAAGGCTATACTTACATGTCAAGCAGTAGTTCTCAGTTATAAGTTATTGTTCAGATGGGATTTATTTTTATTTGTGGCCAGTTTGTGGCCAGTAACAGAATTCATTGTGAACTGACCACAGTTCTGAACCGAACAATGCTCACAAATGTACCATACAAGACCACATGCACTGACAAATGAAAGCAAATGTGAAGTTTATTTACTTATTGATTATGTGATGTGCCGCAGAAACCAGCAACTTTGTTCAGTAATGAAGGAGGGAAAAGATAGCAAAGTTTTTTTGCCTTTATTACAATAGGACAGTTGCTGGACAGGAAACGAACTTGAAAACAGAGGAAAGTCCATGAGCCGGGACTCGAACTTGGTACAATGAAAAGTGCAATGATGCAACATGTTTGTCTACAAGGCAACCCACTAATCACCAATTTAATAGATGTCTATTTGATGACTGGAATATTTTTGGAAGATAATAATAATAATAATAATAATAATAATAATAATAATAATAATAATAATAATAATAATAATAATAATAACAATTCATTCATTAATTTTTCTTCGGCTTAGTGCCTTATTTATCAGCGGTCGCCACAGCGGAATGAACCGCCAACTATTCCAGCATTTGTTTTACACAGAGGATGTCCTTCCAGGTGTAACCCAGTACTGGGAATAAAAATAACAATAATAATAATGATGATGATGATGATGATGATGATGATGATGATGATGATGATGATGATGATGATAATGGCATCACGGTGGTGCAGTGGGTAGCACGATCGCCTCACAGCAAGAAGGTCGCTGGTTCAAGCCTCGGGTCAGTTGGCATTTCTGTGTGGAGTTTGCATGTTCTCCCTGTGTTCACGTGAGTTTCCTCCAGGTGCTCTGGTTTCCTCCCACAGTCCAAAAATGTGCAGTATATGTGAAATGAATAAACTGAATTGTCTGTATTGTATGAGCGTGTGTGAAGGAGTGTATATGGGTGTTTCCCAGTGCTGGGTTGTGGCTTCCACTGGCATCCACTGTGTAAAACATATGCTGGAATCTGTTATGAAAAATCAGTTCACTTTTGTGAGAGGGACAAAATGGTGCAAAATTGAAAAAAAAAACTTTTACAGTTTACTGAGACAAATGAAACCACACTTCTGTATCTTACATGCACTAATCTACAGAGCTATGCTTTAAAACAACCTTGACACAGCTCAATGCCAATACAATCAAACAATAAACAGCAAGTAATTAACATCTGAAAGCACATTTCAGTGTTAAGAATGTAGAATATTTTAATCGATCTTTATTAAGGAATTATACTTATTCAAAAGATAACTTGTCTTCCAACATCTTCTGGCTGTGTGTATGTGTGTGTGTGTGTGTGTGTGTGTGTGTGTATGTGTGATGTAACTGCAGGCTAAAACTATTTAAAGAGCTGAAAGAACACATATACATAACGTATAGAAACTTAGTCAGCACCCACAAATAATGCAGCTAGTGACCTTCAACAGTTCCTGCTTTATGAAGTAAACATCACTGTGTGAAAGCAGACAGAAATGGAATTCTGTGGAATATATGTGTGAGGAACTGCAGACCAAGGTTATTTTAATAAACAAAAATGAAAACTAAGATTAAACTATTGGTCAAAAACTATTTTGTTATTCATTCATTTTCTTTTCGGCTTAGTCTCTTTATTAATCTGGAGTCGCCACAGCAGAATGAACCACCAACTTATCCAGAACGTTTTTACGCAGCGGATGCCTTTCCAGCCACAATCCAACTCTGGGTAACATCCACACACACTCATACACTATGGACAATTTAGCCTACCCAATTCACCTTTACCGCATGTATTTGGACTGTGGGGGAAACCAGAGCACCCGGAGGAACCCACGCGAACGCAGGGAGAACATGCAAACTCCACACAGAAATGCCAACTGACACAGCCGAGGTTCGAACCAGCGACCTTCTTGCTGTGAGGCAACAGCACTACCTACTGCGCCACTGCATCGCCAATTTTGTTAATCAAAATTACAAATTCAGAATAAATGAAAAACTGAAACTAACCAAACCTTAAAAAACAGTCACTGAAAAACTGAAATTAAATAATAATCATTTTCAGAATTAATACACACCACTCATTCTGTGGTGGAAAATCTAACCTGTTGCTGTTTACCCAATACATGTTCTTCATTTACCAAAAAAAGTAAAGTATATAATATATTTATTTGATTAAGTTGCATTTGTTTGGTTTGTTCAAACAATATTTTTATTTTACAAAAGAGTAAGCTGCATGTGCAAACACTAAACTTTGATTTGGTCTACATTGGACATGTTCTGTTCATTTTGATTTTAATAACTAAAATGACAAAAACTGAAACTAAAGACATATAAACTAAACACAACTGTGTTCACAAAATAAAAACAAAACTAAAACGAACAAAACCATTAATGAAAACAAACTAAAACTAACCTGAAATGTACAAAAAATTTCTTGTTTCATGAAGAATAAAGTCTAACTAGCTTTGAAACATCTTCTGAGCAATTTATTGACCACAAATATTCCACAACAGCAGACAGATTGAATTTTTACATGTGATCAACAATTATTCAACAAACCTAAAATAGCTAAATTAAAGTACTATGAAAATATTCATCTGACGAAGGTGTCAGTGCTGATGATGGTGATGAAAACCTGAATTTGATTGTAATATTCTTCACTATAAATACTCTGAATCCTTCATTTAGAGTATTAAATAAATAACATCAAGCAGAGAGTATCTTGTTGTTTCAAAAGCTTTTTTTCAAGATTCACATCTATGCAACGTTCAGATTTAAGACAATCCGACTATGTTGACATCTGGTGGTGCTGATATTTTAGGGATTTCCTTCACAAAACGAGTATGTAGTAGCCATTTTGTTTTTCTGTTGATGTTAAATGCTAATAGAACCTAATTCAGAGGGAAAATTAATATAAACATTACAAATGATTTCCTCAGAAACTGAATGATGGTGTTGGTACGTAATGGTTGTGACATAGGATAGTTTACCAAGAGTATTTATAATATTCTTAAACATAGCCAAACCTGTCTGGCACTGATATACAAAGTGGAATGTGTTAAAGAAACTCAACCTTTTAAAAAATAGGCTCATTTAACAACTTCCCTTGTGTTTAATAGTTGAGTTTGACCATTTTTTAATCAATACTAATCTCTGGGTCTGGCGGGAGAACACCTAACTTAGCTTATCATAAATCACTGAATTGGATAAGACCATTAGCATCTCACTCAAAACATTCGAAAAAACTTTTAATAATCATACTATTTAAAGCTTTACTCTTCTGTAGTTACATTGTGTGGTACAACCTACAGAAAATGAAAGTTGCTATTTTTACATTCCCGCATAATAATCAGGGAACTTTGTTGCCATACCATGGCTGCAGCAGAAGCAATGATATTATGCAACACCTGAAAATAGTCCCCAGCTAGTTAACTAGGTAAAAGTGCTGATTAATATTATTGCATTATTATTATTGCATATACTGCATATAATTGATTTATCAAAGAAACTCTTTTTTTAAAAATGAACAAGATGCTAATAGTCTAATCCGAAGCAATGATTTATGCTAAGCTAAGCTAAAAGTGCTGATTAATATCATTGCATTATCTTTGCATATACTGCATATCATTGATATATCAAAGAAACTTATTTTTTAAAAAAACGAGATGCTAATGGTCTAATCCGAATGAATGATTTATGCTAAGCTAAGCTAAATTGCTGATTAATATCATTGCATTTTAATTGCATAAACTGAATATCGTTGATATATCAAAGAAACTTTTTTTTTTTAAATTAACGAGATGCTAATGGTCTAATCTGAATCAATGATTTATGCTAAGCTAAGCTAAAAGTGCTGATAAATTTCATTGCATTATAATTGCATATACTGCATATCATTGACATATCAAAGAAACTCTTTTTTTGAAAATTATTGAGATGCTAATGGTCTAATCCGGATCAAGGATTTATGCTAAGCTAAGCCAATGTGCTGATTAATATCATTGCATTATTATTACATAAACTACATATTTTATGATATATCAAAGAAACTCTTTCTTGAAAATTCATTCATTCATTCATTTTCTTGTCGGCTTTGTCCCTTGCGGGGTCGCCACAGCGGAATGAACCGCCAACTTATCCAGCACGATTTTACGCAGCGGATGCCCTTCCAGCCGCAACCCATCTCTGGGAACTTCCACACACACATTCACACTCATACACTATGGACAATTTAGCTTACCCAATTCACCTGTACTGCATGTCTTTGGACTGTGGGGGAAACCGGAGCACCCGGAGGAAACCCACGCAAACCCAGGGAGAACATGCAAACTCCACACAGAAACGCCAACTGACCCAGCCCAGCCGAGGTTCGAACCTGCGAACCTGCGACCCAGCGACGTTCTTGCTGTGAGGCAACAGCACTACCTACTGCGCCACTGGGTTGCCCTTCTTGAAAATTAACGACATGTTAATGTTCTATTCTGAATCAATGATTTATGCTAAGCTAAGCTAAAAGTGCTGATTAATATCATTGCATTAACATTGCATATACTGCATATTACTGATATATTAAAGAATTTCTTTTTGAAAAGTAATGAGATGCCAATGGTCTAATCCGAATCAATGATTTATGCTAAGCTAAGCTAAAAGTGCTTCCGTCAGACATGGAGATCAATTCAAAAATGGTAAAATTAACTCTAGGGGAGTTGTAAATATACTAATGATTTTCGGCATAAAATAAAAATCAATCGTTTTGATCAATTATTTTTAGCTTTTAGCAAAATAAGACTAAGATCGCTAAATTGAACGGAATAGTTACGTTAAATGCATTATATTATTAATCACTTATAACATTTACATTTGAAAATATTTTGAATATCTCAATTTTTTGGGTATATTTTGGTGGACATGGTTTTTTTTCCACATCTCAAGAATCAGTGAGCTCTGAGTCACAAAATACTGGATTTGGGCCACTATTTCCTTTATCCTATGAGCTGCTCAAGGGCATGCAGTGATAGGCTTGGGTTTAAACCTGTCAACTAGGTGATTCACAACCATCAAACTTCCCACACATAGTTCAAAAGCGTGTTTAAAGCCCTTTCAAAGATGTTCATGAAAACCACCCAAGCATGACAGGAATTGACTATATCAGATCTTGAGAGCACCTGCTTTCACAGAAATGCATTTAGTCTTCATTTACTCTCCATCGCACAATTTGAACCCAAGATCTCTTCCTGAGAGATCAAGAAAACGTAAGATAAATGAGATGCAGATACTATATTGAATCTAGAGACCTGTGTTACAGCCCAGAACCAAAGGTCTCTTTCTTGAGTTCCACTCTATGTATTAAACAGACACAAATAAACCAGAGAGTTTCTAAATTGCCAAATAGAGCTGCAAACTACAGCACAAGAGCAATAGGCTAGATGCTGTGAGCCTGAGTAGGTACAAAGCAGTGAGGAAGCAGTGGGGCTGGAGGTTCAGGGTTGCAGGAGTGTGGGCGTTTGGATGCGGCGGCTTAAGAAGTTTGTGCTGAGCTCTAGCTTTAAGAACTCGCCATCTAAGCCCAGCTCTGATTTATTTAGAAGTCGTGAGCAAAAATCTATGCTTGAAGCCAGAAGCAGTGCTTGGCCGATTTCCTCTTCCCTGCAGGCTGGCTTGGTTGTATTCGATGTAAATTGCAACCACTGTTAAGCCTTCCTGTGTTTTCCTTTCTAAATTAGAAACCTCGTTCTGGAGACTTGTCCTCTAAACAGCCTCATTTGCTGTTTGTTTTGACAGACTGTCCGATATGCATTTGATCTGTAATTCCTCAAGAGATATGAATTGACCTGGCTTGTCAAAACTATTTGTGAGCTGCTGGACACACTTTTAATTTCAGACCGGTTCTTCCAACGATATCTCATGCCAATTCCTAACTTTTTGATTTAGTGTATGAATTTGTATGAATTTATTTGTACATTTTAGCATGATTTCCTCATCTCCCATTGATGGTTGGGTTTACTCTCAGAAATAAAGGTACAAAATCTGTCACTGGGGCGGTGCCTTTTCAAAAGGTACTTTTTTGTTCCTAACAGGTCCTTAAAGGTACATATTAATACCTTAAAAGTGTAAATCTGTACCTCATATACCTTAAAGGTCTCGAAAAATTAAAATAAACATTTATAAGTTTTTTTTGCAATAATTTTTTAAGGATTTTTCACCTTTTATTGGGATAGGATAGTGAAGGACAGGCAAGCATTGGGAGCAGAGAGAGGAGAAGGATCGGCATAGGACCTTGAGCCGGGAATTGAACTCGGGTCGCCGTGAGCACAATGGTGCTGTATGTCGGTACACTTAACTTAGGTTATTGGTACCGACCATAGACTGTAAAAGATATGGACGTAGTAACCGTGACGTCACCCATAGGTTTATGAAGAACCCAAAAAGAAGCTACCAATAGGCGTGGCCAAACGTCGCCATTTTGTTCCCGTGTCATCGTACCAACGGGGGCATACCATACAAGGACAAAGAGGCGGATCGTGAGCGGAGCTACAGACGCATGCTGGCATTCTGCTTAGACAAGCTTTCCTATGAGAGAAACACTTAATACTTCATTACCTGCGACTCGTTTGTGTTCTGACCACATGTGCTTGGTTGTATACTTTATCAATAAAGTGTTTAGACTTTTAAAAACACGGTTTCATAAGCAACGTCATTAGCACAATGCTTAGTGGCTCAATGCATTACACATTGAGCCACTAAGCATTGTCAATATGACGTTTTTCAATAGGAGGAAAGTGTGAATTACTTCCAAACACTTCAGATATAGTCTGTGTTAGTAAATGCAAGGCTAATAATGAAATCCAGGCATAGCACTGTATGACAACGCTTCAGACGACTGTTCTAGAGCCTACAGCTAATAAATCTGTCAGATTCTGGAGTGCATTACAGCTCTAAAGAACATTATAAATGATAAATGATCTTAAATAAAGCAAATACATTTATAGAGAGGGTATATAAGTATATAATTTCACTCACCTGGGAAATGGAGGCCATGTGAATAGTTTGTGAGCACAATTAAGTGCACACAGCATGCCATATCATCTGATAATTGTAAGAAATAATTCCAAAAGGCAACTGACTGTGTAAAGCCGCATAAAACAACACAAAAATATGACGAATATGCCGAGATCAAGGGCAAATCAGCCGGAGTCAGCTGAGGTGAATTGACGGCGACCAGCAAAATCTACCTGTCACTCAAGTGGCCACGCCCTTAATTATGCAGAATTAATATAACCTAATATAAAGGAAACGGATGAGTTATAAAAAAAATTCACCCTCCTCACAGTTGTCATGAAGGGAAATATTAGCTATATGAACCAAAATCGTTCCTTGTACCAGGCTGCAAACACCTTTTTTTATGCTGTAAAGTTGGCCATTTTAACAGTGGGCTCAATAGAAATTTGCTCTATTATGAAGCCAGGACTAGCGGAATTTCGATGAATTGCAGTTTCAGTTACTTTTGTATTGGCTTCCCGAGGGAAAGCGGGAGGTTGCCGCTTGGTACCGACAAGTCTGTTTGTTTTAAGGATATTATTAGCTTGTGTGCCCTAAAACAGTGTCAAATTTAGCATTTAGAAAATATAAAACTTATATAAACATGCAGAGCTTGCAGCTTGTCAATCAACCATTTTTCCCCATCACCTCATACTTCAGTTTCTCATCAAATATTGACCAATCAAATGCTCTCTAGTATCTAACATGCCCCGCCACCTTCATGGTGCTTCCCATTTGCTTTTTATTTGATGCGCCTGATCTCAACCACTCTCACTTGCAGAGCTGTGATAAAAATGAAACACTATTGGCTGTTTTTTAAAAGAGGAGGAGCTACACTGTCCCACCCTCTCTTCATGTTTTAGCTGAGATTACATCAAACATCAAATAAAAAGTGCACATTTCAAAGCACTTTACGGGACCTTTAAAGGTGCAGTATGTAAGTTTGACACCCATTGGTTGAACTAGGTATTGCACTCCTAGATCAAAATAAACGCACGCGTGGGATGCCAGATTGAGTACAGGAGCGAGTGATTTAAACCTGTGTTCTAAATAAAATCAACGACACGCGACAGAGGGAATATTTTCCATATTAAAAGGAGTTTTAGTTCTAACCAACACCTCGAATTGAGATATTAGAAACGGTTTCTATTTCTCACAGCTGAACATGTGAAACCTATGACAGTGCACCTCAGGTAAGCCTCGTGTGTTTTATTCAGTGCTAAATGCTAACAATGTGAGTTTGAATGGATTCTAAACCTTACCGTTTCGTGAGTGAGTGCATATTCTGTGCTTCTGAAAGGCTCTATTTACATTTCTGTCGTGTTTCGTCTGGTGCAAACAGCTAAACTGCTGTTTGCGTGTTGTTAGGACACGAGATTACAAAGTAACCTGCTCACCTAATGTTTACGTTCGTAATATTTATATCATTTGCTAAGTAATAACCTCATGTGGAACTGAATCTGTCTCATTTCGACGTCTGATACTGTCCATTTCGGTCCCGGGCACATGCTTTCAGAGCCTTTCTGAATAAATGAATGAAATACGCTGTTTTCCAACAAGGCAACCCGGAGTGCTGAAATATAATTGGCTAAACTGGCATTCTGCAGGTTAAATTTACCTAAACAAAGACAGCGTTCCGGCACGGAAAAACCATTTTCAAAGCAAAATATCTGACTTCAGCATTGTTTTTCAGTTAAACAAGTATGTTCACTTGGGATGTTTCTTAAATATCTGCAAACATATTATGGTATTTTTATGCTTTAGAACAGTCAAAAACTTACATACAGCACCTTTAAAGGTACTAATGTGCACCTGTAAAGTACAAAAGTGTACCGCCCCAGTAACAGCTTTTGCGCTTTTATTTCTGAGAGTGTAGAGGTGGGGTTTGGTGACACACCTCCTTTTAAAAACTAATTTGAATGTGTACAAATTAGCTAGTAAACTGACAAAACGTAAAATAGTTACATTTTCTCATCACTAAAGGCAAAGTATTTAATTTTCCCCACTAGAGGGCATGTATTCACAACAAACAAAGGCGTATTTTGATGACACCAAAACTGAGTGTGGAATCATGGGAGTTGTGTTCTTCATTACATCCTACGGGAAATCATACAGAAATCATGTTCATGCATGAGACAAAGGGCGTACTCACTCTATGTACAGTTGCCTTGAAAAGTGCCGAAGCAAGCTTGTCCCCCCTCCCCTCTGCCCCAATGGCCTGCACTCACATTGCATCTGAGATAAGGCACGCTTACGTCATCAATGATGCGCTGGTCAGTTCGACAGAAGAGAAGCGCTTTCACTCAGTACAGTGGAGATTTCTTTAGTTATATTGTGACACAGTGACACAGTCAAATAATTTGCCGAACAGATCAGCCAGTTTTGACGCTTATAAATTATTATAAAAGTCATCGTGCTGCAGGAATTAGGGGGTTTGCTGAAGATGCAGCTGTTGTGCAATGAGGGGTTTGCGTCTTTAATAAACTATGACAGTTTGCGTTCATTGAACAGTAAGAATGATTAATAAATTCATATGAAGCAGTGCCTTAAAAGGCACATCTTGTCTTCAGTTTCGAGCTCAGGCGCACTTTGCACTCACACTACAAGTATACCGCGCCAAAGCCCAAATAAACCACGCTCTGGTACACCTCTTTCAACTGGGCCAGGGCCGGCCAACTGAACCGTGCCTGAGCCTGAGCCACTTCTCAAACGAACTGGGAAACCCGCCTGGGCACGGTTCGAATAGCATAGCGTGAGTGCGCCCAAAGTTTTCAAAACTTATTATCATGGAAATTAAGCAGAGTAAAGTTTTTGTGTAAAATTTTTGCATGTTAAAAAGTTAATTTGACCTCACATTGTGTCAATTTTATTTACGCACTGTCTACGAAACTTTCGTACATCATAAAAAATTCCAACCCAGGCTCATTCTGATTACGTACCCCTGTATATATTTCTGTAGAGCACCAAATATGTCCCAGAAGCTACGCTTTTTGTAATTTTTGTTTTCGCGAATCCACCAGAGGCCGCTGTGTACGTTTTTTGAGATCTCAAATTTCTCTCAGGAGTGCCATTCTCGCCTGCTGTTCTTGCATAAAGAACAGAGGCCACTGTCGACTGATTGACTGACAAACCGACTGATCTCCTAAACCACCCTCTTCCCTAAACCCAACCATTTATTCAATAATTTTCTTTTCAGCTTAGTCTTTATTAATCTGGGGTCGCCACAGCGGAATGAAGCGTCAACTTAACCAGTAGGGGTGTCAAAATTAATAATTTCTTCGTGCAGATGGGGACAATTCGATATCGGTTCAGTAATAGATCATAACCGGTTATTACGCACTGACGTCATTTATCCCCTATGCACGATTTCGCGGTAGAATACTATGGCGAAGGAGGCGAGGGTGAGTAAAAAAACAATCCTACTACTTAAAAAGCAGATAATTGTGCACATGTGTGAATGTGCTGGAAAGTCTTTCACTGACACTGAGGAATGGTAAATCACGAGCCGCTATTTCACTACTAGGGAGAAATGCTGTAAAACTCCATCTCTGCCCCTCCCTCTCTCTCTCTCTCTCTCTCTCTCTCTCCCACACACACACACTTTGGGCATTTGACCCGTTGGCATGTTCGTGAGGTAAATTTTCCTCTCCTCTCGGCTGTTAAAGTGATATTGTGGATCCAGACACAAGCGTGCCTGTGGTGCGAGTTTATTGTATTGTATTTATTCTATTACGGATTACCTGATAACCGCGTATTATGCGCATATAGACTGACCCGCAGCTGTTTTTCCCGCGTCACTCATGGGTGAACAGCGCTTTCATTTCTAAAGCCAAGCGCAGCCCTTTCTGTTGAGCGGGTGAAGACAATGACCAGTCATAGGGGTGTAAGAACTTGCCAGCGCTCAAAAAGCAAGCGGGATAATATTTACATTAGTTTATTTGTTATGAATGCTCGTGCTGTCTTCTGTGCATGTGTTGGAGTTTTGTCTAAAACATTCACAAAGAGTGTTTTTTTTTGAGCAGGTAAAATTAAAGGTACAGTTCATATATCTAACTGCTTGTATTAAAGGACAAAATTGTATTACAAGTAATATTTAAATATAAACATATTAATAGATTTTAATTAAAAAAAAAATTCTTGTGTTGTAAAAAAAAAAAATCTAATTATGTATGGAAAGCATCGTCAATGCACCGTTATAGACAGAGATATCGAATTGAACCGAATTGATGGCATGATAATCGTAACCGAACCGAACTGTGAGACCAGTGTAAGTTCACACCCCTATTATCCAGCATATGTTTTTACGCAGCGGATGCCCTTCCAGCCGCAACCCATTACTGGGAAACATCTATACACACTCATTTACACACATACACTATGGACAATTTTTTAGCTTACCCAATTCACCTATACCACATGTCTTTGGACTTGTGGGGGAAACCGAAGCACCCGGAGGAAACCCATGCAAACACGGGGAGAACATGCAAACTCAGAAATGCCATCTGACCCAGCCGATGCTCGAACCAGCGACCTTCTTGCTGTGAGGCTAATGTGCTACCCACTGCACCACCGTGCTGCCCTAAACCCAACCAATATTGTTTTAAAAAGCACCAATTGACCCGCCCACCCACTTCCCTATACCCAACCGACAGTGTTTTCAAAAGCAATCCAGAAAAAGAAAAGCCCTCGCGGCAGCCTAATTTTAACCACGTTTTCAGATATTACCACATTTTCACCCTGTTATTTACTTGTTTGTTTTATTTGTCTTTCTGGAACTGTTTTTTAGCGGACTCGAACCCCGTTGTCACGGTCAACTATGTTTTCGACAAACTGGTAACAGCTGAAAAGCCGTTCATACGGAGGTAAGCGATCAGCTGGTAAGTGCGAAACATAATGGCGTCATACCACCCCATAGCATTTGTTTCAAAGTTGAATTACAGCCATAGAATCCTCTGGTTACATAATTCGCGATTTCCATAAATGTATATAGGAATGTATATACATACGTATATCCATGGAATGTATATGCTACATTTTCAGAATGAGCGCAAGAAAAACTTTTTTATACACATTTTGAGAGGTGATTTGACAATTTAGAGCCACCGTACTAGTGAAAGCCAAAGTCCAAAATGCTGTCACTTACAGCATAAAGCACTTTATGACAACCAAAGTGTGTAATATAAAGACAGAACATGGTGGATGAGAACAAAAGCATCCTTGCTTGAACTGACTCTGAATTGTTTTGTAATTTTTTACAAGAGCATTTGCTGATGAGATATGAGTGCGTCACAGAAGTAGCAGAGCTTCTATTCCTATTCTATTATTTATTTTTCTTCCGCTCATGATCACATGGAGAAGAAGCAAGGCTGTGTTATCATACTAAATACATTTTAGGATTCTGTTGTAATGCTGCTCTGTGCAGGTTAATAAAATACACAACATATTAAAGCGCCTTTGGTGTTTCCCTGTTTTCTATAAAACCAAGCCAAAAATTGATATGATGTATTATGTATTATATTATGATGTCACATCATCAGCGTGGTTAGATATGGTCCATTTCACTAGTTAAAATAGCTAATTTCTCTGGATTTGAACATTGCTGGAAACATTTGGGATAATGTAAGTACATAAGACAGCAAAACATATAACAGTGTTCTAGTGCCTTTTATATATCCTAATCAAAAAATGTGCCTTTAATGTGAGCCAAGCTGGAAAACAGAGCAGCAGTAAAGGTTTGTCATCTTCACGGAGCGCTTTGCTTAAAACACCACCGAGACCTGCAAAGGGAGCAGTTTCACCAGAGTAGACCACAAAATATTACTTTTAAGAGTTACTGAGCCAGAGCGAGGAGGGGATGGGAAATGGGTTTAGAGAAAGGGAGAAAATGAGTGTGTAATTTGATAAGATACAGAGAGAATGCACTTTTGGCTTTCTTCGTGGTTCCAGCCAAGATGTCTCATTTTTATGAGCAGAATTGGCATGCAAATAAAGCTCCCTTGAGAACGTTTCTGCGAGTTTGCAGCTAATCCCAGCAGAAATAATGATGAAATTCAATCATGGAGGTTAATTTGAAGGAGCATATGAAAGAGTCAGCAGTATTATTATTGTAGGATGATCATGAGTGTTGTCCCCGGTCCTATGAAGTGGTTTCCGAACTATATGTTGCAAAAATGGACCCCCTCACCCCTGAAATATTAGCAGTCTATTATTAATACTTTTAATGCATCCCAAAAAGTTAATTATGAATATTTTAATCCTTTTAAATTAATAGTTATTAATAATCTAGTTAGATAGCAATTATATACAACATAAAGTATTTATTGTATATTATAAATGTATAATAAACTTAAATTACCTTTACAAAACCTTTAACACATGTATAGTCGGTAAGATTGTATCAGTTATTGTTAAGTAATGTATTCACGAACATGAACAAACAACGAACAGTACATTTATTACAATATTTGGTCATGTTAGTTTAGGTAACACTTTATTTTGATGGTCCATTTGAGTGTTAGTAGACTGTCTGCTTAATATGTTGATACTGCTCCTTCAACAGACATTTAACTGACTATAAGTAACTTTGCATGTCAACTTACACTAACTCTATAACCTTAACCCCAACCTAACAGTCTACTTATAATCTAATGAGAATTAGTTGGCATGTAGATGCAATGTAACTTAAATTCAACAAACGGACCATCAAAATAAAGTGTGACCTTAGTTTATGTTAAATGATGGAAATAAAGTTGTTCATTGTTAGTTCATGTTAACTCACAGTGCATTAACTAATTTCAACAAGAATGAATTTGTATTTTAATAATGCATTAGTAAATGTTAAACTATGATTAATAAATACTTTACTAGTTTTGTATTGTTATTAGTTCATGTTAGTAAATACAATAACTAATATTGACTAATGAAAGCTTATTGTAAAGTGTGACTGTATAGTCTAGTGCATGCTATATTAATGTATATTATTTTTAATGTATTTGTTTAGCATATTTTCCCAGAGATGGGTTGCGGCTGGAAGGACATCCGCTGCGTAAAAATGTGCTGGATAAGTTGGCGGTTCATTCTGCTGTGGCGACCCCAGATTAATAAAGGGACTAAGCCGACAAGAAAATGAAAGAATGAATGAATGTTTAGCATATTTCTGTCATTTATCCTAAAGGCTAGTATTTTTGTCTTGTGTTATGTTTTGTTTTAAATCATAATTCCCCGCATTTTTATATTTAAATTACGTTTATTTCTTTTATGGTTCTTGTGCAGTATAAAATTTAGCTTTAAATCAATTCCAGCAATAAATAAATAACATAAATAAATTCCATTTAAATATGTATTTATGTAGCTTGTGGGTACTCCAGCTGAAAATCGTGACATGACGGATTTATATGGAAAGTTTAGTCGATACCAAGTTAGCTGATAACTCTTTATATTTGTAAGCCAACAACTCATATATATATATATATATATAGGCTAATAAATATGCAAACAAATTCAGTGAACAATTGATTTTATTTTAAAATGTTAATTGCAGAAAAACTGCAAGAAAACATGTTGGGTGGTGAGTGTGATGTGTCCTGTCATTTCAAATGCACCAATCAAAATTCTCACAGACAGCAGGAAACATCTGAAATGAAGTTGATAGGCTGATAATTTACTTTTGTATTAGATTGATAACAGTAAAGTAAAAAAAAAAAGCTTTATCAACCGGTACCAGTTTGACTGTCAAAATAATGTGCAATAGTAATTATCACTGTTTATGATCAAATAAATGCACCCTCTCAAACTTCTCAAGACTTCTCTCAAAAACATCAGAAAATAAAAACACTTTTTATCTTAAAAAGTCTTTGTGAAAGTGTGGAAGTTGCTGAGACTTTTATTTCAGTATGTTGACACACTGAAACGGAGCATTAAGTAGGGGGCGGGGCTTTCTTTTTGCACATCATTCCCTCATAGCAAATCTGTCAGGATCACCAGCGATCTAACCCTTAAAGGGTGGTAAACATTCATTATCACAGGGACTACAATCTTGTCACCATATGAACTACAAATCCTGTCATGCACCTCACTCACACCTGTTCCAGTTCAACTTATGAGTACACTCACACAGCTGGGAACTGCTTAAGGACTGATTACTCAGACTATTTATACTGCTCACTTTATCACTAGTGGTGGGCAAAGCGAGGCTTCATGAAACACTGAAACAGTTGAAGCAAATGTGTCAAAGCTTCGAAACATTTCAAAACCCGCCTCTACAGTGACACCTAGAGGTCATTTTTATGTATTGCTCTGGAACAGCTTTTGAAAAGAAGCAGTTACGCAAATTAAGGTATTAAACCCCACGTTGTAGAGTTTCAAGTGATTTAGTGAAGCGGTGAGAGTTCATGACTAGCATGCGGAGATAATGGGTTTGAATCCAGGGTGATGCAGCTATATACATTAGTTTTTTAATGCTCTGTTCTTGTAACGTGTTTTGTTTTAACATTGGTCTGACATTCGAATGAACACTTTGTGAATATGTCTTGTTTTGGTCATAAAACAGTAACATTAATAAAGTACATCAAGTCATAATTTCAAAGTGTTTGTAAAAGTCAGGATTCGAACTCAGGCCATTTGCAGTACAGTTACTCTGTGTACAGGCACAGTCCACTAGGCCATTTGCGATAGAGATTTTTTTCGACCCTGTCAGTCAAACGCAGATTCGCCAGGTCTCAAAACGCTTCTGAAATGACAGATGCTTTTGAATGATTTAGTCACGTCACCTTGGTGTTTTCAAACACTAAAGTCACGTGACCTGGGTGTTTTAAATCACCTTAGTCACATGACCTGGGCGTTTCAGATCATGCTTTAGTGCAGTGTTTCAAATCACTCGCACTTCGGGATCTCGACACTGTGTCGAAACATCAGTTTCAAGTCAGCCATCCCTACCTGTGACCTGACTATGCTTCCGGATTTGCTTGTATGTACCCGTTTGCTCCTGTGTTTGACCATTGCCTGTCTTACGACTCTCAATAAAGCTGCACATGGATCCTCTCTCCATTGTCACCCAAAACTCCCTTGAGGTTACACTAACAATAAGAGGGGCGTGGTTAAGAATATTGTGATTGAAGCCGTCAAACTGACGTAATCAGAGAACAACCGCCACTCCAAACGCAGAAGCAAATGCTCAAATTTGATTAAAGATTACCAAAACAAGCCTTTTTTTCAGTGGATTAACTTTCAGATTCAGTTTAAGAATAACAATGTGCACTAGAAAAATAAACAGCAAATTTGTATTGTACATGGACTTATTATGTATTAATAATAAAAATAATAAAATTTGCCATTTTTACTATTTAGTTTTACTATTTAGTAAAAAACTAATTGAGCTCAATTTTTTTGGTGAAAAGAGAAAGTTGAGAAGATCAGAGAAACACTTATAGCTGTAGTTTGAAGTGGAGGAGGAATGCAAAAACAGGCCACATGCTCATACATAGCTGACCTTTAAGGTAATTTTGGTCTACTTGGCCCAAAAGCACATCATTACATGCTTTTGCAGCAATTTCTACCTGTCAATCCATCAAGGTGTCCACTGTTTTGACAGGCATCATTGCTGTCTATATGGCAGTGGCAGGTAAGTTATCATAGCGGCATTAGCGCAGCACAGCTAATGAGATCATGACACATGGACGCTAACAAGATTAGCGATTAGCACAGTGCCTCGCGCCAAGCCTGAATTTTTTTCCAGCCTTCAAATCAAATCTCTTCCCACCACCTGCTGTACATAATAATATGTGTCCATGATGGTTTATGAAGCCTGTTTGTTTTATTCTTTATTTAAACATTTTCAATGATTTGCTATTTACCGGCGAGGACCTGAAAATCTAAGGATTGTTTTTCAACCCTCAGACTGAGGGAAATGTCAATTTGCATCTAAATCAATATATGACGAAATGAGATTTTGGAGGTAAAAATGAAACAAATCTGAATAATAACATAATTTTTTTATCATCTGAATGTGATTGTATCCTATATGTTTTTTTCATCTTCTGTGTGGGATCATTTCAGTTCAAAAAGTGATTTTATGTCTTTCAGAAACTACCAAGCCAGCGGCGAATTATAATGTAATCTAATTTACATAGACTTTCTGTATGCTTCTCTTCTGGTTGGCAATTGTAGACCTCGTTTCTAGCACAATCTTTTAGGAAATCTATGTTTTGAGCAGTGTTTTAGCAAAAGCAAACGGTTAGCGCAATGCTAGTTTAGGCAGCCAAGAATGAAGCCAGTTACTGTTGCTATTATGTCTCCATAAAAAAGTAAAACAACTAGGTACTTGTATTGGAAACTTCCTCTGTGATGCAAGATTTATAAATTAGCATTTTAAAATTCGTTTTTATTTCAATATTATTTAAAAAATTTAATTCAATTTCAGTTTAGTTTAGTTAATTTAATTACCGCTTTTTTTTATTTGTTTATTATTGGCAATTTTAGTTTAGTTTTTATTTTGTGAACACATTGTTTTTATATATTTAGTTTTAGCCAGAGACAATTATTGTAAAGGACGTAACGATACTGTTTTTGGTTTTAGTAACTCTAGCTAACAGAATGCGTGAAATGTTGAGAGCTAAGTTTAGTATTTGCACAGCTTTCGTTACCTCTTGTGCTAACCGGTGTCGCGGATAGGTCGTTGCCTAGGTCGCCTCTATGGACCTGCTTAAAGCCTGGTTTATACTTCTGCGTTAAGTGATCGGCGTGACCCACGGCGCAAGCCTCGAGCGTAGCCGTGCTTTTATACTTCTGCGCGCTGTTTCTGTTTCTCTGCAATACACTTCCGAAATGCTAGCTGGCGGTAGGTGTTTATGTTTTTCTGAACACTTCCTTAATGTACAAGTGGCTCAAATTCACTCATTTTGAAGCAGGAACCGGCGGACGTGCAACAACTTTAATCATAAGGTAAACACAAAACAACAGTCTCCATCCAGAGCTCCTTCACGAGACTCCACACTTGTAAACACTCGCTGCATCGAGCGCGCGGCTCTCACCTCCACCCACACTCGTCAGCGCTACCATGCCGACCAATCACAGAGCTTGCGCTACGCGTACGCGTTACATTTCAACGTCGCCGACGGCCACGGCGAGGGGCTATGCGTCCACGCGTAGGCTGCGCCGTAGCATACGCGTGCGCTTGACGCAGAAGTATAATCAGCCTTAAGGGGACTAGTAATATTGCTTTTATTGTTGCCGAAATAAAACAAATAAGACTTTTTCCAGAAGAAAAAATATTATAGGAAATACTGTGAAAAATTCCTTGCTCTGTTAAACATCATTTGGAAAATATTTCATAAAGAAAAAACTATTTACAAGAGGGCGAATAATTTTGACTTCAACTATATGTAGTTAAACATGTCAAGGTTACATTTTTTTACCAATGAATAAAAGTTAGAACACGTTTTATATTTATATAAAAGATGTTTTTGTAAATAACCATGCGCTTGACTGACTTAATTGTCTGTAAAAGCGCCATCTACAGGTGTTTCTGTAAAAAGCAGCAAATCAGATTTTTTCACTACAGCATAAGCGCTTATTAATTCTAAAAAACTAATATTTTTGCTGCTAATTATGATCTTATTTCAGTGACACGATGGCTCAGCGGTTAGCACTGTTGCCTCACAGCAAGGTTGCTAGTTTGAGCCCCAGCTAGGTCAGTTGGCATTTTTGTGTGGAGTTTGCACGTGTTCATGTGGGTTTTCTTCTGGTGCTTCGGTTTCCCCGACAGTCCAAAGACATGCGCTATAGGTGAATTGAATGAACTAAATTGGCCATAGTGTATGTGTGCGAAAGAGTGTGTATGGGTGTTTCCCAGTACTGGGTTGCAGCTGGAAGGGCATCCACTGTGTAAAACATACAGTATGCTGGATAAGTTGGCGGTTCATTCCGCTGTGGCAACCCCTGATGAATAAACGGACTAATCCGAAGGAAAATAAATGAATGTATTATCTTATTTCAGTTCATTTTTCAGTGACTGTATTTAGTTTTGCTTAGTTTTTCAAGTATTGTAACTTTGTTTTTGCAAAATATATTTATTGTTTTTTTGTTTGAACTTCAGAACCAAATATAAAAAAAATACAAACTTATCCTGAAATATTGAAACATCAGAAAGCAAACGAATGGTTAAATAGATTAAAAATAAATACATACATTTAAATAATAACAATACACCATTAAAAAAATAATAATTAAATAAATAAATAAATAAATAACAATGTTCAATACACATTTTTTACATTGCATTTCACAGCTTTCCAAGTGTGCTGTTTTGACTTTTCCAGTTTATTATTAAATTTAATTAAATTTCAATTAATGAAAATAGTTTGCCTTACACTGAAACAAATGATTCATTGGATTTACTACTATACATTTTTTAAAGGGCACCTATGATGATAATCATCTTTTGTAAGCTGTTTGAACAGAACTGTGTGTAGGTATAGTGTGTCCACAGTCATATTGGAGTGATATAAACACAACAAATCTCTTTTTTAAATTTTGTGATGCTAAAATAGGATTCAAATCCCTCCCATTTCAGGCTCAAATCAGACTCAAATCAGGTTTATTCTGTACATTAACAAAACGGATATCCATACAGCAGTGTATATTAAAATGTATCTCATTACATTTGCCATGCAAAATCAGTGCAAAGCTGAATGTGTGTTTGCGTGACATTGTGAGTTACTCATTGTTGCAGAAAGGCTCGGATTAACTCCACAACAACCATTGGGAAAGTTCTTACTGTAGTAAGGGAGATCTGCTTCATTCTTGTCTGTCACTGTACTGTTTATCTACATGAGACAGGGAAAACACGCTCATTTGCATTAAAGGCACAAGCAACAAAAACAGCAACAGTGTGCTCAGAGTTGAAAATCTGCACGTTTAGAAAGATATAATAAATAATCTGATGGGTATTTTGAGTTGAAACTTTGCAGACACATTCTGAAGACACAAAAGAGTTATATTAAATCTTGAAAAGGGGTAAAATAGGTGCCCTTTAATGTAAATGCTTGCAAACAATTTATATGGGCTGAATATAAACAAACAAACTAAATTTAATAGTTCAACCTAATTTGTTTGTTGAAATTCAGCCAAAATAAATTGCTTGCAACCACTTACCTTAAGAAAATTGAGTGAATCCAATGATTCATTTGTTTCAGTGTAGTTTTTGTTGACTGAAATAACCTTGCGTCAGTGTTTTTGTAGAATCACGCAGACTCTCTGGTCTACCACTTGCCTTGTGAACAGTGTGTACCGCGCACTAGCTTGCTAATTCTGCGAGCGCAGTCACAAAATGAATGAATGTCAGTGCTTGAGATTGGATCACAGCAAGACATGAAGAGGCTGTTGAGAAGACGTCTCGGAGCGGGAGGGGGCATGGGGGGGGATGTGGCTTGTGGGAGTGAGAGGAAGTAATGAAGAGAGATATTTATTCCAGTACTGTAAATTACTGCCATGTTTTGGCGGTGAGTTGTCACAGTACATTATGACACTGTTGGCACTTGAAACCAAACTCACATTATGAAACACAATGGCAAGTTGGGATTTGGATTTCTGTCAACACGCTCGCTGGCTGATCAAATTAACTAGCTGATTAAGTGGCACAACGCTTTTTCTTAAATTGTGTAACTGACACGTGTGTGTTAAACAGACTGTCTTTTAGTGCCTCTGTGTTCTGTCTCACAGAGTCTTTAAAATTCTTGCTCAGTTCTCCACTGCTTCTGCCTGAAGGCTAAATCTGTTTCATGCTGATCTCCCACTTCTATCTGTTGTTCTGTCTATCTATCTGACTTTTTTTTCTATCTATCTATCTATCTATCTATCTATCTATCTATCTATCTATCTATCTATCTATCTATCTATCTATCTATCTATCTATCTATCTATCTATCTATCTATCTATCTATCTATCTATCTATCTATCTATCTATCTATCCTACAAATGGTTCCTGTGGGTCATTGAATTTCTGGAATAGAAATTGAAAGTCAGGGAATTTTCATATTTATGTATTGTTGTTATTACGGTTTTTCTCAGTCGCATTGGTGCATTTCTCACAACACTATTTACATTTGCACAACAGTTAATGCATTTCTCAAAACAATTAGTGCAAACTGCAAAACCTAGTGGATAACCTGCAAAAGTGCATCACTTGCTCAAAATAGAAAGCTCATTGCTCAAAAGCAAGTATTGATGTCAATGAAATTGTCAGTGTCATCAAGATGAAAAGTCCAGCCACCATTGTTTATGAACAAGATAGTCAAATGGCTTTGTCATGTTTTCATTATGACACTTTACTCTGTCCATTTTTTCCAATGCAAAAAAGTCAGATTTTGGTGACACTTCCTGAAAATGCTCAAGGCAGCACTATATACTATTTGCACAGCCATTTGAAAACTACAGTAAAGTTAGACATCACTGCATTTAGTGAGGTATCTGAGTACAAGACACTGAATATGTATGTTTCACATTTTTACTGTATTTGCTCTTTACAATTCTAATTTATTCACAGCATTGTGCAAAAGAATAAACACACCCTTACAGTTTTTCTCAGTCGCTTTGGTGCATTTCTCACAACACTATTTACATTTGCACAACAGTTAATGCATTTCTCAAAACAATTAGTGCAAACTGCAAAACCTAGTTGATAACCTGCAAAAGCGCGTCACTTGCTCAATATGGAAAGCTCATACCTCAAAAGCAAGTATTCATGTAAATGAAAGTGTCAGTGTCATCAAGATGAAAAGTCCTGACACCATTATTTATGAACAAGATAGTCAAATGGTTTTGTCATGTTTTCATTATGTCAGTTTACTCTTTACATTTTTTCCAATGCAATAAAGTCAGATTTTGGTGACACTTTCTGAAAATGCTCAAGACAGCACTATATACTATTTGCACAGCCATTTGAAAACTACAGTAAAGTTAGACATCATTGCATTTAGTGAGGTGTCTGAGTACAAGACACTGAATATGTGTGTTTCACATGTTTATTGCATATGTTCTTTGCAATTCTAATTTATTCACAGCATTGAGCAAAAGAATAAACACACCCTTATTTACAACAAACATAAACTTCCTTTGGGTAGAGCTGTGCACAACTGTAAACAATATTGCAGTACATATTGGAACTGAACCTACAACATACACAGGTCTGTAAATCATTCATCAAATCATTCAATTTAGGAGACATTTTCAGAAAAAAAAGTTTTAACATTTTTAAAATAAAATTAGCTTGACAGATTTTGACAACTAGTCCAACATTTTTGTATGTAATGACTCAAGTAATGAAATGAGAACTATTAGTTTTATATGGAATGACTATTCAGCATCCACAAGTTTAGTTAATTTTGAATGACATGACATAAGCAAATGATAATGTTATAAAACAGCAGAGAGTTGTATGAAAGCAGTTGATGCATGTCCAAAAGCATTTGCAATTTGTTGAAATGAATGAGAAACTGCTACTCTGATGTGCACAAATGACTAATTGTTTTGAGAAATGCATTAACTGTTGTGTAAATGTAAATAGTGTTGTGAGAAATGCACCAAAGCCACTGAGCAAAACTGTAATATGTGTGTTTAGAATTAAATATTAAATTGTGTTGTTTCCAATAATGGTATATTTTCATGTCATATGCCAGAATAAATGGTGGTTCATTCCTCTGTGGCGACCCCTGATAATTTAGGGCCTAAGCCGAAGGGTAGTGAGTGAGTGTTTAATTGCAGATTTGCACCTCCTGAAATATTTTATATTAATCTATTGTTATTTTAAGCAAATAAATGCTTACACATAATATTTGTGTTATCTGTATTTTCCTTAAAACATAACATTCATTCATTTTCCTTCAGCTTAAGCCCCTTTCACACATACAGACATTTCCTGAAAATTACCGTCAATTTTCCGGAAAGGTCTGTATGTGTGAACAGGTCTTTTTTGAAAATATCAGTAAATTCATTTTGGGAATTTTCTGAAAAGAGAACTTGTAACATTACCGGTAATTTGCCGGAATGCTGCACTGTGTGAACGCAGAAGGAAGATTGCCGGAAAGAGCGCGTTCACATCTAGAACATGCTGAACATACTCCAGCCAATCAGAACATTCAGACGCATTCACATCTGCGCTGTTTATGAAAATAGCCTTTGAATGTTTTTCCCGACACATTTAGCTGCCAGATGTTAGTCAGATAATGTTTCTAGCTTCCTTCTGAATGCCATCTGTGGAAAAAATTATCGTAAAATGCTTATGATAAACCGCTATGTGTTTACCTTCAAGCTCTGCTTCAGTTGCTTGACACGTGTGCACGTGAAGTGCACGAGTGCTCTGGTGAGGACCAGCACACATTATGTACATCTCAACATGCGAGAGTGTTCCTCCACACGTTTTTATCAAAGTTGTTCACAATACTTATTTATCTACAGAATTTGTAATGTTGTCAAATGTGTAAACATTTAGCTACAGTTCGCGCTTCTGCCTTTGGATGTCTCTGAGACAAAGCAGCTGCATGAATGCTAATGCTTTAAATAAAAGTGAAATCATCAACAAAAGCCAGACTCCTTGTATGATAACAAATACAAGCGCAACCGTTTAGAGCTCATTTCTGGTTGATGATGTCAGAATTTATCTGTATTTTGGAATGGATGTGTGAACAGTCTTTTCCAGAAAAATTCTGTAACGTCCTCGCCTGTGTGAACAGCGCTTTTTTTTTAATTTAACAGTAAAGTCATTCCAGTAGTTTTCCAGATATTTACTAGTATCACTGTGTGAAGTGGGCTTTAGTCTCTATTTCAGAGATTGCCACAGCGGAATGAACCACCAACTATTCCGGCATATGTTTTACACAGCGGATGCCCTTCCAGCCACAACCCAATTTTAGGAAACACCCATACACAATCATTCAAACACACTACGACCAATTTAGCTTATTTGATTCACCTAGCGCATGTCTTTGGACTGTTGGGGAAATCAGAGCACCCACACCAAACTCCACACAGAAATGGCTCAGCCGGGACTCAAACCAGTGACCTTCTGGCTGCGAGGTGACAGTGCTAACCACTGAGCCACCGTGCCGCTAAAACCCAACATTTATATAAAAGGAAAATCTAGAAAACCAAAAATAACATTAAAGTGGTCTCTTGTTTTTGTTGTTTTGTCTGCTAATATAATTTATTTACAATTGTATACAACAAATTTCTTTGTATTTAGTTTTAACTGTCCTCATATAATATATATAAACAAGAATATGTGTTAAAAAAAACTGTAAAAGACCTTTTTCATAAATATATCATAAAAATTTTGAAAAAAAACATACAAGTTTTTAGTATGTGTATGTTTTAACGCAAATTTTGCTAATATAGACAAGCCCAACTATTGAGTTAAAACAACCCAGCATTTCATTTTTAGAGTGTACATATAATTGAAGACAAAATTATTAGCTTTTCTGTATACTTTTTATTCTTTTTCAAATATTTTCAAGTGCTGTACCTATTATATTTTGCTTTTGGAGAAATGTAAAAAATTTAAATATAAAAATTGCTAAGGCCAATATTATTAAAATTAGTTTTTTTAATTGTATACAGAACAAACCACTGTTGTCCAATGACTTTCCTAATTAAGCATAATTAACCTAATTACCTAAGTTAAGCCTTTAAATTGCACTTTAATACTTTAATACCAGCAACTTACTAAATATCTAGTAAAATATTATTTACTGTCATCATTGGAATGACAAAAAATTTGTAGAATTAGCTATTAAACCTATTATGTGTAAAAATTGTTAAACAGCATTTTACAAGAGGACTAATATCTCCGTCTTGATATATATATATATATATATATATATATATATATATATATATATATATATATATATATATATATATATATATATATATATATATATATACTGTATATACAGTATATATATATATATTTCTAATCATAATAGTTTTAATAACTCATCTCTAATAACTGATTTATTTTATCTTTGCCATGATGACAGTAAATAATATTTGACTAGATATTTTTCAAGACACTTCTATACAGCTTAAAGTGACATTTAAAGGCTTAACTAGGTTAATTAGGTTAACTAGGCAGGTTAGGGGAATTAGGCAAGTTATTGTATAATAACTTCTTTGCTTTCAAGAACATTTATGTGGACACTGAAGTATGAGAAGGAGCGCTATCCTGCTGAAGAATTTGCCCTCTCCTGTGGTTTATAATGTAACGGGCAGCACAAATGTCTTGATACCTCAGGCTGGTGATGTTGCCATCCACTCTGCAGATCTCTCACACGCCCCCATACTGAATGTAACCCCAAACCATGATTTTTACTTGATCAAACTTGACTGATTTCTTTGAGAATCTTGGGTCCATGCGGGTTCCAATAGCTCTTCTGCAGTATTTGTGATGATTGGGATGCAGTTCAACAGATGATTCATCAGAAAAATCTACCTTCTGCCACTTTTCCAAATGATCAACTAGAAGTTGCTCTTACAATGATGGCAAGACTTTTGTCAGGTTGTGTATGTGTTCCAGTAAAATGTCAAATATGATCTAGCAAAAGTAAAACATTTTATAGATTTTTAAATATATATAAGAATACAACAATAATTTAAAAAGCTTTTGTATCCACTATGAAAATAAATAATGTTTTATATCATCAAAAAATATCTAAATATTCATATGAATTGTATTTTTTTAAAATAAATCTCAAATATCTGTCTGTCTGCCTAAAACTCTCTCTCTCATGCCTCATCAGTGCTATCATGTTCCCTTTTATTCACACGAGATCAGTGGTCCTGATGAGAAGCACATCACCGTTTCACAGTCAGTCACTGTGTCACTCAGACACTGATGGATTATCAAAGAGAGAGAGAGAGAGAGAGAGAGAGAGAGAGAGAGAGAGAGTGTCCGTATCACACATTTCCACAAGAGCTTCATAGAAAAAAAAGCACAGTATCTCATCTCACAGTATCACCGAGTGCCAGTTTTTTCACATATCTCCCCGCTCTGCGCCAGAACAAAGTATATTCTCTCTTTGCAAAGTTAAGATTATGCAAAAGCGACGCAACAAATGAGAGTTGAGGGGTGGAGAGGAGGTGGCGAGAGCAACAGGAAGAGAGTGAAAAGGTTAATGTGCATGCATACATGAGTACATTAATACTTAACGCAGAATGATTGCGCACACACTCACAGAGAGAGAAAAAAAAGAAAAGAAAAGAGATGAAGAGCAACAACAAACCGGCAACTTTATATAAATTCTGCATCAACAAAATCTACGAGGAAACAGATTAACGCTGCAAAGAAGGGGTTAACTATGAACTGCCTAATTACCGGAGAGACGGAAAGAGAGGGAGGGGTTTCCAAAGAGAGGGACAAAACAAATATAAGGAATAACGCCGGGAGATTAAATTACATAAGAAGTTATGCAGGCAAAGATAAAGAGGAAGGAATTTTTGCTGTTGCTGTTGTTGTTTCTTACCTTTGATTGTGTGAGTATGAAAGAGTCCCTCATAAACAAGTGAATTCCAAAGCACAGGGGTCTGCACTAACAGGTGGTGCAAGAGAAGGAGATAGAGAATGAGAGAGGGAGAGAGAGAGAGAGGAGGGGGAGGGAGAAAGAAAGAGAGAGAGAGAGAGAGAGAGAGGAGGAGGAGAGCCGGAGATAGAGAGGAGTGTAGCATAACATCAAACACTCTATAGGATTACATATGCAGAAATGTGAAGAGAAAGAAGAAGAGGGGGATGAAGGCTTTGGGGGTAAAAAGAGAGAGGAAAAAATGGGAGGAGGAATTTATATGTTAGAATGCGCCACAGAAGGAGATATTGATGGACGGATGGGAAAGAGAAAGTGTCTTTGGACTGAGCCACATGTGCTACAATTGCACTTGCTCAACGGCTAATTCCATTTCCTGTGGGCATGTTTTTTGTGTTTGTTTTTGTCTCCCGCTCCCCTTTCTTGCTGTCAAACTGGGTTTGCAATGCGATGTTAGACTACATGCATTAATCCGCAATGTCAATATTGCCATGCAGGGATTCTGTATCAGGGACTTTATTAAGGATTTAGACTTCTCTTAAAGGGACAATTCACCTAAAAAAAGGGAAAATTCACAAATGCATTTGCTTAAAATAGTATTTAAAGGCATAGTTCACATGAAAATAAAAATTCTATCATTATTTCTCATCTTCTACGTCTTCCAAACTTGTTGGGATTCTCTCACAAAGGAAAATATACTGAAGAATGTTAGAAAATAACAGTCATTTTTTCCAATTGCTTTCTTAAAAAGGTCTTCTTTTGTGTTTAACAGTAGAAAGACATTCATAAACGTTTCGAATGTAAATATGTGAATGATGAAATATTCATTTTTGGGTGAACTATTGCTTTAAAAAATAATCTGTTAATGTATAAGGACAAAAGCCTGCAAAAGGTTATTCAGTTTTTTTTTTTATAGGAAATGAAATCTTTGTGTCTATCTTGTTTTATAACCTTAGGCTGTACAGTGTTGTGGTGACTTGGAAAAACTGATATTTAATGTAACACGCTGACCTTTCCAAGATGGTGAATACGTAAAGCTTAGTGCCTGGAGCAGTTGAATGTAGCATTAAAATATACATCTGTCTTTGTGGAAAACAAAAAAATATGTTTCTGCCACACAGGATCACTGGAAATACGTGTCTTAGCCTACATTTCTGTGAAACTGCAAAGACATACATATGAATGGAATTTCTAGGTAAAATTAACGCCACCGGGCCACATTACAAATTTGTTTCTTTTTCACACTAATGATATTTACAGGCATATGTTATTGACGAATAAAGGATTATTTTCATTCAGCTTCTTGCAAAAGCTTAAATAGATGCCACAATAAACACCATAACAATGTCTTTACTTTGTAATCAGTTGTCTAACCTGTCTATCTCCATATGGACAACTTTGTTATACTTGTGTAGTGTTATACCAACACAATCTCACGGCAATTCGTTACTTTTTGATTTAGTGGCTAATTGTGAATTCGTATGATCTCATTCGTACAATTTAGTACGATTTGTTTATCCTCCGATGACTGTTGGGTTTAGGGGCGGGGTTGGGGGCCATGCCTCCTTTTTAAAATCGTACATTTTCATACAACTGAACTTGTATGAATTCATACGAATTAGCCACTAATAGCCACTAGTTTGCTCGTGAGATCAGGCTGGTTATGTTTGTGCTGCAGAGCACTCGGTTTGAGTCCAGTAAAGCACGCTTCCACAAAAGAGATGAAAGCTATGTAAAATAAAGGTAAATCTATGTGGTTGCAGAGCAGGTTTCTACTACATTTAGGTGCTTTTAAAAACACTATTGGTTGTATTAAGGAAAGGGCTTATATCAGTGGTTTCGCGTCTCATGGACGTTTATCTGAAACATACAACAAAACGTAACTACAAGTAACATATTTCAGATATGCAAAATGTAGACAATGCCTTCTAATGGATTTGTCATCTGAAACATGCAACGAAATGTACATAGAGCAACGGATTTTTCATTTCGCAATAATGTAGACACATAGACAACATAGGCTCATTCTGAAAAGGTAGCCCTATATACGTTTCTAGAGGTCGTGAATTATGTAGGCAAAAGTATGTATGGCTGCATTTCTTTTTTAAAACGAACGCTATGGGGCGGTATGACGCCGTTCCTTTTCGCGCTTTTTTCGCCGTTCCTTTTGTCCAGTTAGCTCGCCATGTACGTCGGTGGACTTGAGACGCAGAGAGCAGATGACCACAACGTTGGGGTTCGAGTTCGGTGAGAAATAGTTCCAGAAAGCGGGTAAAAAAACTAGTAATTAACAGGGTGAGAATGTGGTAAAATCTAAAAACGTGGTAAAAATCAGGTTTTTTTGCTAGATTGCTTTTTAAAATTGTTGATTGGGTTTAGGGAAGTGGGTGGTCGGGTCAGTTTAGGGAAGTGGGTGGTCGGGTCAGTCGATGCTTTTGAAAACACTATTGGTTGGGTTTAGGAAAGGAGGAGGGTGGGTTAGTCGATCAGTCAGTCAGTCAGTTAGTCGACAGCGGCCTCTGGTGGATTTATGTGAGAACAGCAGGCGCGAATGGAACTCGTGAGATAAATTTGAGATCAGAAAAACTGTAAACAGTGGCCTCTAGTGGATTCACGAAAACAAAAACTGCAAAAACACATAGCTTCTGGGACGTATTTGGTGCTCTCCAGAAATGTATATAGGGCTACGTTTTCAGAATGAGCCTGGGTTACATATTTCCAATGAGCCCATTTTTGTCCATAGAGTAAAGCAAATGAGGTGGAAAACAACATGGGACTCTAATGACGTTGATTTTATTAATGAAATTATAGAAAGAAAGAAAGAAAGAAAGAAAGAAAGAAAGAAAGAAAGAAAGAAAGAAAGAAAGAAAGAAAGAAAGAAAGAAAGAAAGAAAGAAAGAAAGAAAGAAAGAATAATTTATTTTTTAGGTGAGCTGTCCATTTGAAATTAATTTGAATCCTCTACTGAGTCACTGATAAAGAAGTCATAGTGTACTGTCACAGTCACTGTCTGGTTATTGTTTATGTCTGTGTTTTGCTTCCAGCTGAAATATATATGATCAGATTGCTTTCAAAGTGTAAACGCTCATGGGGTTGGATGCATTCAGACAGGCACAATAGACAACCTACTGATGAAAACATGAGATTGTTATAGGAGAAAGAGGATGAAAATAAGGTTTTCATGCATACGTTTGTATTATGTTTGAATTCATTTTTACCATCCATTTTATTGACTTACTTTATCACTCACTTGTAAGTTATGTAACATTTCACTCGTTCAGCACTTGTTCGTTACACTGAGCGCTTCTGCAAAAGTGATGAAGAGTGTGACGAAATATGAGCAAAGGGACTCATTGAAATCTGAACACAAGTTGTCACAAGAGATGAATTTAAATGCATGTTAACACCAGGAGACAGTAATGAGTCTTGGCTGGCCACTTGTGATTGGATCACTGAACATGCATGTTAATACCAGATGGAAACAGAGTCAAGGGGACAATTCATTTTAAAGGAACATTCCACTTTTTTTTGAAAATAAGCTCATTTTACAACTCCCCTGGAGTTAATTAGTTGAGTTTTGCCATTTTAAATCTATTCAGCCGATTTCTGGGTCAGGTAGGAACACTTTTAGCTTAGCTTAGCATTGATCATTGAATTAGATTAGACCATTAGCATTTCACTCAAAAATGACCAAAAAGTTTTGATAATTTCCCTATTTAAAGCTTGATTTTTTTTTGTAGATACATTAAGGGTAATGAAAAACTAATAGTTGCAATTTTGTAGGCCAATATGGCCACTCATTCCGACATAAAATTCAACAAAATTCAACTGCAGCAGCAGGCACAATTTTATTACGCAACACCTAGTAATCTTGTAACCATGGACACATTTGCAAGAGACAATTCAAAACTATTTTCAGGTGCTGTACACCATGCACCTACAGAATAGATAAGATTTAAATAGGAACATTACCAAAACTGTTGGTCATTTTGATGCTAATGGTCTAATCCAATTCAATTATTTATGCTAAGCTAAGCTAAAAGTGTTCCCGCAAGACAGAGAGATCGACTGAATGGATTCAAAAATAGTCAAACTAAACTGTTTAACTCTGGGGAGGTTATAAAATGAGACTATTTTCAAAAACAAAAGAGAATATATTTTTCAAAATACCTTCAGTAACACTTTAGTTTAAGTTCCATCTCTCACTATTAACTACAGGCTTATTACCTGCTTATTTTTAAGATATCGGCTGTTTATTAATACTTATTCTGCATTCTTACTTTATATCCCTTATTCTACCAAATACCTAAACCCAAATACTACCTTTCTAATTATTAATACACAAAAGGTTTAATGATCAGAAAGTCTTAGTTAATGGTTTATTAATAACCTTAGAATATACCATGACAAACTTAATAAGCTTTATCCTTCTATCTCTCCTTTGTGTGATAGACGCAAAGCCGCAGTCGGGACCTATGGTCATATATTCTGGTCCTGTGCAGAAGTATCTGAATTTATATATACTTTATTCCCTGCTTTTTAAAATGGACATGAAAGTTGATGTGGAACTAGCATTGTTTGGATGTTCAGAACAGGCTCTAACTTGGCCTAAACATCAACAACTCTCTTTTATGTGTGGCATGGTGCTGGCCAAGAGAGTGATTCTGACAGAGTGGAAATCCATGACACCATCAAGTTTTTTTGAATGGTTAGCTGAAGGGGTTTCTGCCCTCAAGCTGGAAAGGTTACGTTTCCCTAGATTCAGCAAACAGAAGATGTATGATAAAATATGGGGTCCCTTCCTTATATGTTAATAATGTCTCTGTAATATTTTTTTTTCTGTAATAATTTTTTTCTCCTTCCTTTTAACATGTCCTTCTATTTTTTCTAATTCCATTAATCTGGCTGAGATTTTTTTGATGGTGCTGTAATTGCTGTATTGTTTGCTAGTGTTTTGGTGCATGTAGTTGCTATCAGGTAATAACACTGTGATCATTTTGTTAACATATATACTTGATGTACAATATTGTGTGTTATGTTTTCATAAAAAAACCTTTTATAAATAAACTTAAAAAAAAGAAAGAAAAGAATATAGCATGACCCTTCTTTTGATGTCCATAAAATTAAGACGTCATACCAGTTTGAGCGAGTAAGAAATGACTTTCATTTTTAGGTGAACTGTCCCTTTAAGAGAACTCTAAATCCTTCATACAGTCACTGATAAAGAAACCCTGCTTATTAATGTTGACAGTGCAAATGAATGTGTGCAGACAAAAATAATATCGCAAACACACTTGCACAGAGAACAATCCCTTTATCCCTGTTCATAAGTACAGCACGTACCCGTTTCCGTACAGTATAAGGGATTTGCATGTATTTATGTGCGTTATGTTAGCTGTTGTCCGTGTTTCAGTGGTGCAAGGGTTCTCACTACAGTTACATGTGCCAAGGGCAGCATCTGTCTCTCTCCCTCTATATAATTTGCTCTAATGACGCCTAATGATACATGCGTGAGGACACACAATTCTACACACACACACAACACAATATGAAAGCACACACAATTGTGCCTTGCAAAATCAGAATTCCCAGAAAAGATTTATTTTTCAGAAGGGAACTCGATGATCTTATTTCATCTTAACTCCCTTGCTCTAGTCTTGGGGGATTAAAAGATGGTCTGTGGCATGAGCAGTCCTTCATTCCTTTGTTTTACCTCATTAAAAATCTCTCCTGGCTTGATCCCCCTTTTTTTTCCTCAATGCGTTCCCCCCTTTCTCTTCCCACTCACTCCCACTTGCTGTCTCTCTTTCCATTTCCTCCCAGAGGATTTTTGTCTCTTTCTCTGGCATGCTAAAATACGATGCGCGATTGAGAGACTGAGAATGTTTTTTTGTGCATTATATTCTTTTGTATCACCTTGGATCCGTCCGTATATTGGCTGCTTATGAAATCCTCCGTGTTGTGGCTTTTTCTTAATACGACTCGTTTAGGATGCTATCACACTGATCAGAGTGGCTCTGCGGCCCAGATGTAATGAAAGCAGAGTGAAGGGTCTGGCAGATAGCAAACGGTGAAGAAAGCTTCCACGCAGGCCCGCCGTCCCAATTAACCAGCCACTGATCAGCACCCTAGTACGTGATCTTTATTGTATGACACCAGTATTAATGTATGCAGATCAATGGCTAATTTTACCAGTCTAATTAGGTTCTATTTGCTTACTGTTAGCTGTCGAGGTCAAGTGGTACTCGATTAGAAAATGCCTGGGCTAGTTACTGATTGACTGGAGTTGCTGGTAAGATGATTTAAACAAGTTGAGTTCAAACGCTAGAGATTTTGAGCTGCATGGGACTGGATTTGATGTGCTGGTATTGATTCATATTTCATACCTTGTAGGATGCGGATATTACATGATCGCTATCGCCGGAGCTTATCGGCTCTTGTCATCATTAAAACACTGCACAAAACATTAAATGACACTGTTGGTGCTTCTTTAGAAGCTGTTGTGGCTCGGTTTTGCGTCTTATATTTAAACATTTTTACTTCCACTCTTAAGAAAAACATGTTTGACTATTTCTTTGGTCCTGAAACCACTCCAAAATTTGAAGTTTTTTTTGTTGTAGTTTGTTTATTTTTTTGGTGACACTTCAACTACTGGTTTATTACCTGCCTATTATTAAGATATTACTGTTTATTAGCCCTTATAAGGTATGATCTTATTTAAAATCCCTAATTCTACCCATTTCCTAAACCCAACTACTACCAACTATTAATTACCAGCTAATTATTAGTTTATTGAGCTAAAAGTCTTAGTTAATGGTTGGTTAATAGCTTGAATTATACTTTAAAATAAAGTGTGACCATTTTGTTTTAATAACCTATGTTTAAAAATTTTAAAATAAGGATTTGGAGCATATTTCGGAAAGTCAAAGCAAGAAAAGAGATCCTATTTTTAGGGAGACCAGAGAATTGTTCAACTTCCTTCAGAACAACAATCAATTGATTTTTTTTTCTATTGCTTTTATTGGATTTTTCCTACGGGTTTTAAGTCCTGGTGTATATTAAGGAGGACGTGGCTTTTCAGAAATGTTAAATTGGGTTTTGATTGTGGCAGTTGTCTGAATTGATTTGCTGCTGATTTCATCCTGTTTGTTTGTCCTCTGAGTTTTAAAGGAATAATTCATTCAAAAATGAGAATTGCCCCATAATTTACTCTCCCTCAAGCAATTCTCAGTGTATATGACAAAGTTGGAGTAGTTTTAATTTTCAAACTAAACCTGAGGTGTTAAGGTGTGGATTATTTTCTAATACTTCAATGTATTTTCTAGTAGTCAATTATTCCACCTGTGTTGTATTTCAAGTACATCATTCCTCAGATGATGTATTTTAAGACATTTGTCAGGTTTTGCTCCTGCATGTAGGACTAGTTTATCTCCATCCTTCAGTTTTGATTTGATTTGACAATTGTAGCTGTGAAATAACCTAAATCATCAACCCAGGCTCATTCTGAAAACGTACCCCTATATACATTTCTGGAGAGCGCCCAAAACGTCCCAGGAGGTACGTTTTTTGTTTTGTTTTGTTTTTTTGCAGTTTTTGTTTTTGCGAATCTACCAGGAGGCGGCTGTGTATGCTTTTTTCAGATGTCAAATTTCTCCTGCGAGTGCCATTCATGCCTGCTCTTCTCGAGTAAATCCCCCAGAGGCTGCTGTGTATGCTTTTTCAGATGTCAAATTTCTCTTGCGAGTGCCATTCGCACCTGGTCTTTTCGCGTAAATCCACCAGAGGCTGCTGTCGACTGACTGACCAATCGATTTACCCAACCGAAAGTGTTTTTTAAAGCACAGATTGACCCGTCTATCCTCTTCCCTAAGCCCAACTGACAGTGTTTTCGAAAGCAATCCAGAAAAAGAAAAGCCCTCGCGGCAGCCTGATTTTTACCACGTTTTCAGATTTTATCACATGAGCCTATGTTGGAAATCCTTCAGCGTATAGTGATATGGAACTGTAATGCAGTCAAGACTTGCTTGCAACTGCACACCTTAGAATGTTCATCAGCCAATCAGAATGAAGCATACCTTTGAATGTTCATCAGCTAATCAAAATGAAGCGCGCCTTAGAATGTTTATCAGTCAAAAAGAATGAAGCACGCCTCAGAATATTCAGCCAATCAGAATGAAGCATACCTTAGAATGCTCATCAACCAATCAGAATGAAGCATACCTTAGAATGCTCAACAGCTAATCGGAATGGAGCATACCTTAGAATGTTCATCAGCCAACCAGAATGTAGCATTCCTTAGAATGTTTATCAGCCAACCAGAAAAGGCCATTAAAAATATAATGAAATAATAAAATTATGTTTATGTATTATGATTTGATTATATGCATTATCTTGATCCTTAAGTAGATTCATTTCACGTCTCACAGAAAGAAAGATAGCCTCTCAGGAGTGTGTGAAAACATGACATTCTTTAGATTTTTTCAAGAACATAATACTTTATGTCATTCGAAATCATAATGTTCCCAGTATACTGAAATTTTTTTTTAATTAGATTTACTACAAGTTGCAACATATGGTCATTCTGAAAGCGTAGCACTATATACATTTCTAAAGATTGCAAATTATATAGCCAGAAGTACGTATGGCTGCATTTCATCTTTAGAATGAACACTACGGGTCGGTATGACGCTGTTTGTTTTCGCGCTAGCAGCTGACCGATTACCTCCATATGGACGACTTTCCCGCTGTTACTAGCTTGTCCAGTAGCTCACTATGTACGTCAGCGATGTTGAGACGCAGAGAGGAGTTGACCACGTCAACGGGGTTCAAGTTTGGCGAAGAACAGTTCCAGAAAGCGGGTAAGACAAAAAAAAAAATACAATTTTATTTAAAAAATAAATAACAAATGAACAATAAATTGTAAAAGTGAGAATGTGGTAAAATCTGAAAACGTGGTAAAAATCAGGCTGCCGTGAGGGCTTTTCTTTTTCTGGATTGCTTTACCGGACTCAAACCAAGTGCTCTGCAGCACAAATATAACCAGCCTGATCTCACGAGAAAATATAACTATTTTAAATTTTGTCAATTTAGTGGCTAATTCATATGAATTCATACAAGTTCAGTCATACAAAAATGTATGATTTTAAAAAGGAGGCGTGGCCCCCAACCCCGCCCCTAAAACCAACCCCCATTGGGTGATGAGCAAATCCTACTAAGCTGTACGAATTAGATCGTACGAATTTATACGAATTAGCCACTAAATCAAAAAGTTTACGAATTGCCGTGAGACTGCATTGAAAAAACGTTGCTCCTAGGACGTATTTGGCGCTCTTTAGAAATATATTTAGCGTTACGTTTTAAGAATGATCCTGGGTTTTTTAAGGTAAGTGGTTGCAAACAGTTTATATGGGCTGAATTTACACAAACAAATTAAATTTAGTAATGTTCAAGTTAATTTGTTTGTTTTATTCATTCATTCATTCATTTTCTTTTCGGCCTAGTCCCTTTATTAATCTGGGGTCGCCACAGCGGAATGAACCGCCAACTTATCCAGCGGATGCCCTTCCGGCCGCAACCAATCACTGGGAAACATCCATACACACATTCACACACACACTATGGTCAAATTTAGCATACCCAATTCACCTGTTCCACATGTCTTTGGACTGTGGGGGAAACCGGAGCACCCAGAGGAAACCCACGCAGGGAGAACATGCAAACTCCACACAGAAATGCCAACTGACCCAGCCGAGGCTCGAACCAGCGACCTTCTTGCTGTGAGGCGAACGTGCTACCCACTCCGTCACCGCGTGGCCTTGTTTGTTTTAATTCAGCCCATATAAATTGTTTGCAACCACTTAAAATTAGTAAATCCAATAATTAAACATATCAAGCATCTAATGGAAAAAAAAACATAAATATCATACCTCAGACCATGAGGTGGGAAGAACTCCTTGTACTTTGTCTATTAACCTGGATGTATTAGTAATACTTCGATTTAGTTCGCTTTAAGCCAACAGTATATCAAATGATGAGACACACGGCACAAAAAACCACTGACATTTAAATGAAATGTTAACATACACTCTGCTCTTCCTCACTCCAGCAAAATCGTGTCTCAGTTCAAGAAGACAAATGAACTGGAATTAAATCAAGCGCACAAAGAATTTCTATGATAATTTAGCACCGCATCCTTTCCAATTCAAATGAGTTTTTCTGTATGAGCTCTCAAGTGCAACTGATTCCAAAACATGGTTATTTTTTTATTAGACACAAACATGTCTTTCTTTCAAAACAAAACGTGAGCTTGTCATACACGTATTGATTTTCTCATCAGCTTCCTTTTGTACTGTGAACGTGACTGAACGAAATTAAAAAGAGAGGACTCAGTTTTAGCATTCGCCGCTGTGCAGAAGAAAACAAAGAAAGAGCAGAAGAGAGAGATCTAGAGGAGAGCCTCTGTTTCCTTTGACTGACAGTGACACTGACACTAACAGACATCAAAGTGATGATGTCATGTCCCCTAAACTCGACCCGACTGTCACCATGGTAATGAGTTGCGGCACAACATTGTTTTTGAAGTGCACTAGAATACACGCCATTCGTTTCACTTCCTCGTCCTTTCTCTTTTAGTCAAACGAAACTCAAATTGAGATTTAATTGGACTCTGTGCATCTGAATTCCTGTCTTGTCAGATAGCGCAAGAGAGAAAGGCATCCACAAAGGAAGTGTTAGATTGGGAAGGAGTGGGGTGAGTATTGAAAGAGGCGAGGGAAAGTAGGGGAAGAAGTAGCCATAAGGGTGTAAGAGCAGCTCATGTTAATGTGTATGAAATTAAACCTGGATTGTTAGCCACTCAATTAATTAAAGGCCATTAGACACTAATAGGGCTAAGTCTCATTATTTCAGCCAGGAGCTGTTAACCAGCTGCTCATTGAGAAGAAAAAAACTACTTACAGGTGACGATGGAAAGACAGAGAGTGAGAGAGAGAAAAAGTGATGTATAAGTGGTACAAATAACATGTAAGAAAGAGCAGGCGGAGGATAGACGTAAGGTATGGGAAGACTAAAGCCAGAAGGTGAACAGAAAACAGCAAGCAGATTGGAATGACTAAGTGGCATTAAAGCACACAAAAAATAAACACGTATTACTTATGTGTGTCTTTTCAATATCGGTGGTAGCTGTGAATATATTTGCATGAGTTACAATCTATAACAGCAGACAGCGTTCGGAATGTGTATGAAAGTATTATAAGATTGTCATCATGTTTTAAATGCATGTTTATGATTAAATCTTTATAGAAGCATATGCAAAAAAACATAAAAGCAAATTATTGGCACCCTTGGTAAACATGAACACAGAAGCTTGTGGGAATTGTTCAGTTTTATGTTTCATTTACAAAATTCACAAAAGCCTAAGCTTTCATTGAAATCAAAATGATTGAATCGAGACAATCTCAATGAATAACAGAAGAATAACAGAACTGTTTCTTCAAGTTGTCCAAAATTATTGGCACCCTTTTATTTATCCTAATAACATAAAAACAACAATTCTGTGCAACCCAGGCTCATTCTGAAAACGTAGCCCTATATACATTTCGGGAGAGCACCAAATACGTTCCAGGAGCTACGTTTTTTTTTTTTTGCAGTTTTTGTTTTTGCAAAATCCACCAGAGGCCGCTGTCTATGCTTTTTCAGATCTCAAATTTCTCTCGCGAGTGCCATTCGTGCCATCTGTTCTCATGTAAATCCACCAGAGCCTGCTGTCGACTGACTGACTGATCAACTGACCCATCCTCCTTCTTCCCTAAACCCAACCGACAGTGTTTTCAAAAGCAATCCAGAAAAATAAAAGCCCTCGTCTGATTTTTACCACATTTTTTAGATTTGACCACATTCTCACCCTGTTACTTACATGTTTATTTTATTTTTTTGGCTTCTGTTTTTGTCTTACTTGCTTTTTGGAAATGTTTTTCGCCAGACTCGAACCCTGTCATTGTGGTCAACTCCTCTCAGCATCTCAAGTCCGCCGACGTACATGGCGAGCCACTAAACAAAATGGTAACAGCGGCAAGGCCATCCACACGGAGGTAAACCGTCAGCTAGTAAGTGCAAAAAGAACGGCATACCATCCTGTAGTGTTCATTTTAAAGACAAAATGCAGGCAGTTCGCAATCTCCAGAAACGTATATAGGGCTACGTTTTCAGAACGAGCCTGTGTTGGTTCTGAGTCATTAACACTTTTTCTATAATAACAGAGATATCAACCAAAGGTCATTTTTCATACAGAATCTCTTCAAATTCTTGGGTCCATGTTGGTCAGTTATGAGATTTCAATCAGTGGGCATTAGACATGGGACCATAACCAGTTTCAAGGTTTACTGCGGTTTGGAAAAAATTTTAAAACCGCTAAAATTTTCTGTAATACCGTTCCTCAGGTATTTGTAAGGGTTTTAATGTGCTTTTGTAAATGTGTTGTAAAGAAATCTGTGTCTTAAGTCAATGATTTATTTTAATTATTTAGCCTGACATGTTCAAAATATTATAGATGTTTATTTAACAAATGTTTATTTATAAAAGTTTATTTTTATTAATTTTATTTATTATTTCCTAGACATTTAAAAAGAACATTTTTAGAGCAGTGATCACAATACCGTGATACCGTGATATTTTTATCCAAGGTTATCATATCGTCAGAAACTTATACCAGCCCATGCCTAGTGGGCATTAAGTTTAGATATTTGACGCTTGGTATTTGAAAGAATTCATGATGCCATATATCTGAAGAAAAAAATAGCCCACAACATTAAAGATGCAGCAGTGGATTTAACTTTTGGAATGGGGTACTTTTATCGTATTTTTCTGCACCATGCCTTTAAAATATGAACATTTATTTTACTTCAGTATTTTTAACGAGTTTCTGCGCTAGCTTGCTGATCTTGACAGGCGCGTGCGTGTTAACGGCCTTTCATTTAGTTTTACGATTGAACAACTAAATAACAACAACTTTAACTGATTATATTTGAATTACATTACAACATCGATGCTGCAACAGAAACCGTATAAAATTGAAAAAAAAAAATTCACATTAATCGTTCACCGGATGTTTATCGACATGGGAAGAAACATATATGCTGTGCATATACCCTATTATGTAGCCAGAAGTAGATATGGCTGCATTTTGTAATTAAAATGAATGGTACGGGGGGTATGATGCTGTTCCTTTTCACGCTTACCAGCTGACCGCTTACCTCCTTATGGACTGCTTTCCCACTATTACCAGTTTGTTCAGTGCTCGCCGCGTAGGTCAGTGGACTTAAGATGCAGAGAAGAGTTGACCGTGACAACGGGGATTGTGTCCAGCAAAGAACGGTTCCAGAAAGCAGGTAAGACAAAAGCAAAAACAAAAAAATACAATAAACAAGTAAATAACAGGATAGGATTGTGTTAAAATCTGAAAACGTGGTAAAAATCAGGGGGGCTTTTCTTTTTCTGGATTGCTTTTGAAAACACTTTAGGCTGGGTATAGGGACGGAGGAGGGTGGGTCAGTTGGTCAGTCATTCAGTCTGTCAGTCAGTCAGTCAGTAAGTCAACAGCGGCCTCTGGTGGAATTGTGTGAGAACCGCAGGCGCGAATGGCTCTTGTGAGAGAAATGTGAGATCTCAAAATTTTACTTTGCTGTGCTGTAAAAAATATTTGACTCTTTTTCATTTTTTAAGTGTATGCTTTACCTGAAAACAACGCCAGATAATAGATAAATATGGAATATTTTAGAATATGACATCATACTAGATAATAGATTAAATATTAGATAATGAAGTAAACATTTTTGCAATACTTTGAAATATATGTTGCATATACTATATGACATATATTGTATGTCATATATGTATTTAGCATGCTTTATCATATATCAAATATCTTTATGGGAGTACTGCCCTGATGACAGCTTTTATACCTTTAGTTTTTTTTTTCTTTATTACTTTTTTTTTATCCTTTGCTACCAAAAAGCACATTTAATTTTTGGTTTGTTGCATCTGACTATTGAACCAGAAGCGTCTGGCAACTGAATATGCTGAGTTTGTTTTTAATAAGAGCAGAGATCATTTCTTAGTATGAGCCTCAACTAATTTCTCCAGCTGTAATCCTTGGAGAGTCTCTTTCTGGAATCTATTTCAGGAATTTTTCTCCCTCTAACGTCAGAAATTGGAATTTTATAATCTTTGGATTTAGTTATTTTGATAAATTTGGCCATTGTTCCTCCTCATATACTTATATACTTATGACATTTAAAAAGCCATGACTGGAGTGTTTCATTTTCATACTCACCCTGGAGTGCTGAATTATGTAAATATGAATGGAAATATGCTTCAATGATATATTTTACAAATATTTTTTAGGAGAACCAGTAATTGTGCTCAATTGGAGAAGAACTTTCATGATAAGTCCAAGAGTGCCAATCATTTTGAACAGGATTGTATATAGTCTGTATGATGGATGGGTGGGTAGGTAGGTAGATAAAAAGATAGAACGATAGATAGAACGATAGACAGACAGACAGACAGACAGACAGACAGACAGACAGACAGACAGACAGAAAGACAGAAAGACAGACAGACAGACAGACAGACAGACAGACAGACAGACAGACAGACATACAGACAGACAGACAGACAGACAGACAGACAGACAGACAGACAGACAGACAGACAGACAGATAGATAGATAGATAGATAGATAGATAGATAGATAGATAGATAGATAGATAGATAGATAGATAGATAGATAGATAGACAGACAGATAGATAGCCTTTGTCTCTTGCAGGTCAGTGGCAAGTAATATAATGCAGAGGTTAATATAAAGGACCAGGAGTGCTGAGACCTCCTGGGAAAAGTACACACTCTTTCATGTGAGTCGCACCCACACACAAACCGAGACTAACAGGCATGACCATATAATGAGAAATATTGTGACAGGAACATTAGCACATTGACCATGGGTGCAGATAGGGAGGGATCATGTCAAAGTGTGCTATGAATGTCTAAACGCCTACACACACAGAATGCTGACCCAAGTGGTCTCACGCATGACAACATACACACACACACTCTCACCAGTTGGCTATGCACTGCACATTCTCACTGTGACAGCAGGGGCCCGCCAGATGTTCAAATTGATGAGACATTCATGCAAACACACGCACAAGAACACACACTTGCGCACCTGCATGTCTGACATGCGGAGCAGAGTTTCTGACTTCGCGCGCACTCTTTGCACCCATCTGTCTTCACCTGCACACACACTCACACACAAACACACACAGATATACACGTGCACCATGAGGAGAGTCTATAGTCTCAGTGGTCTCTTTTGGAATTTCCAAAGGCTTGTTGCTAGGCAACAAAGGGAGCTTCTCTACCCGTAGCGATACGATGGAGGGAAATGGATTGAAAGATGGAGGGGGTAAACACAATACTTTAAACGTAATTTTAAAACAAAGTTTTACCGATACCCTGCTACTTTTGCATCTATTTTTAAATATCCCCTATGGTGCTATTTGAAATGTTCCTCATTTTATTTCGGAGGTCTCCTGCAATAAGTTTACATGCATCCCAGATCAAAAAACAACTTCATTTTTCTCATAATACAGATTTTACATCCCCATTATTACTGGTGTACTGGTTACATTGCATTTCAGATATGAAAACATGCCCATATCTGAACTTCCACTAGAGGTTTCTCAGTCCTCAGCAATTGTAAGAAAGTACCAATGGCATCAATTTTACCCTATCAATGTGATGATGAGTCTGATAATGAAACATCAGAAGAACTTTGATCAACCCATTTTCAGTGGTAAGTTTTTGCTAAGTTTGTGCTACATTATAAGATAGCTATCCGATTTCTAAATATCAGCATTAACAATGGCATGTCCATCAGGATCCTGCACAGTTAAATTCACATTATCACTTCAGTCACGATTAGGGCTGCTCAATATGCAGTTTCAGCATCGACGTTGCAATGTCTGCACAAGTCACATTGTGTAATCTTTTTTCCACAAAGTAAATGATCTAAATGTATTTATATGTATTTTTATATTCTGGATAAGGTATTAGACTAAAAAATGTTCATCCAATTAAAATTTGTCGGGCAGACAATTCCCATAATTCTGATAAGAAGCCCAGACTGTCTGTCAACAAATGTAGATTTGTTCATCTGCGCAGCCCTGTTCACGCAGACATGCCATTTGCACACGGTAAAAACAAATGCTGAATTAAAACTTTTTCAAATCCTGAACACTGGAGTAAGTTTTGCACACTGGTGGAAGGACGACACCATGGCTGAAGTATTTCTTTTAGACAGGTCATGTTATGTTTTAAAATCTTAGTCAGGCAAAGCTGATGTAGATTGTGTTGTTTTTTTACGAATGGGTTATGTGCACAGAAGTGTTGTTCAGCCACTAAAATCCTCCAGCGAACGATTGATGTGGCTATTTTCAGTTTCATAAGGGACCTTTTACAGCATCGATAATGTAGATCAGGGGTCATCAACTATATTTGTCAGAGGGCCAGAGTTTTACCAGACAGTCTCCTTTGGGACCGAACCTCCAAGAAGAAAATCAAATAAGAATCTGAGAACATCTGTTTGAAACAATAAATGCTTAACGCCGCATAGTCTGTCTGAGTCTGTCCTCATTTCGAAGTGTAGCTTAAATATAGTCATAAATGGTGGTTATTCTGACAAGAGACTCAGTTGTTGTTATTTTTAGTTGCTTTAAAAGTGTGGAATAGGGTGTGTGCGATTTAGGGAAAATATCTAATTGCGATTTTTTTTAATTATTTTTATTTTTTTACAGATATTGCGATTTTGATTTGATTTGCAATTTAATTTTGTAGTCAAGTCAATAATTCAATAATCTGTATTTTAGCTTCTTACTGCTAAAATGCAGTGAGTGTTAGTTAAAACAGGAGCTTAAAAGATATTAACTTGTATGTGTGTGTGTGTGTGTGTGTGTGTGTGTGTGTGTGTGTGTGTGTGTGTGTGTGTGTGTGTGTGTGTGTGTGTGTAATGAAAGATAATAAATTTGTATATTAAAAGTATATTTTCATATTTGTTTATTATAAATTTTCATTATTTTTATAAAACTGTAATATTAAACTTACAGTTTAAATGCACATTTGTAAATAAACTGTTAAAATAGTAAAATAGTCTGATAAGCAATTTGACAAAATGGTTTAAATTATATTTTGGTACATTAAAAAGTGTGTTTATGATAACCATCCAACAAGATAATGCAGCAAAAATTAGTTCTTAAAATGTCACTAAAATGTAATATTTATACCTCATATTTAAATAGAAAATTAGGCGAATAACTGCAAAAATAACCTATTCAAAGGCTGGCTACAGGCCTGACAGTGTAATGTTAAAAGAATGTTTATTAACTGATAAAGAGAAAGTAAACCACCAGCTCTACCAGCCAGGGCTTGACGCTTAGTTCTTTTAGGAGTAGCACATGCTACAGGTGAGGGAATTTATACACTTCTATACCATCTCTATAAATGTATTTGTTTTATTTAAGATCATTTATCATTTAAATGTTCTTTAGACCAGTATTGCACTCCAGAATCTGACAGATTGATTAGTTGTAGGCTATAAAACAGTCATCTGAAGCGTTGTCATACAGTGTTAGTGCTGGATTTTATAAACAGCCTTGCATTTACTAACACAGACTATATCTGAAGTGTTTGATAGTAATTCACGTTTTCCTCATGTCGAAAAACATCTTAAGAACAATGTTTAGTGGCTCAATGTATTACAATAGTGTTTTTAAAAGTCTAAACACTTTATTGATATAGTGTACAACCAAGCAAGTGTGGTCAGAACACAAACGAGTCACAGGTAATGAAGTATTAAGCGTTCTCCCAAAGTAATAAGTCTGTTTTAAGCCAGGTCTAAGCAAAATGCTGAGAATCCAGCATGCGTCTGTAGCTCCGCTCACTCTCCGCCTCTTTGCCCTTATTTGGTATCCCGCGTTTGGTGCGATGACGCGCAGACAAAATGGCGACGGTTGGCCGCCCCTACTTGTAGCTTCTTTTGCAGTGTTCAGAAACCTATGGGATACTACGTCCATATCTTTTACAGTCTATGGTTTTACACAGCACATGCCCTTCCAGCTGCAACCCAGTACTGGCAAACATCCATACACTCTCATTCACACACATACACTAAGGCCAAATTTCATTCATTCATTCATTCATTTTCCTTTGACTTAGTCTCTATTTCAGAGGTCGCCACAGCAGAATGAACCGCCAACTATTCCAGCATATGTTTTATGCAGTGGATGCCCTTCCAGCTGCAACCCAATTTTGGAAAGCACACATACACTCATTCAAACACATACACTACGAACAATTTTCATTCATTCATTCATTCATTTTCCTTCGGCTTAGTCTCTATTTCAGAGGTCGCCACAGCTGAATGAACCGCCAACTATTCCAGCATATGTTTTATGCAGTGGATGCCCTTCCAGCTGCAACCCAGTACTGGAAAACATCCATACACTCGTTATTACACATACACTAAAGCCAATTTTCATTCATTCATTCATTTTCCTTCGGCTCAGTCTCTATTTCAGAGGTCGCCACAGTGGAATGAACCGCCAACTATTCCAGCATATGTTTTACACAACGAATGCCCTTCCAGCTGCAACCCAGTACTGGGAAACACCATACACTCACAGCCAGGATCTTCTTGCTGTGAGGCGATAGTGCTAACCATAAACCATAAAATAAACCATAAAATCATCCCAGTCAATGAAAAATTCTGAATTCTTCTCAAATAAAGCAGTCATCTTGTGTAATTCTATTCATATCACAGAATAGATTGCAAAAAAAACCTAAATATTGCAATTTCAGGCTTTTTTCCCATTATCATGCAGCTTTAGTCACAATTAATAATATTGAATATGAATAAAAGGTGTAATTTCATAGCAATACATTTCAATCAGATTACGTTTATCAATGAGATTAACAACCACCACACATTTCTTTTGAGATTAAGAACACATTTGCCTATCAGATATTTGTGTTTAGATAAGTTGCAATAGTGGACTTCTCTTATCTTAATAAATTACTTTATCTTATGAGTCACATTTGTGCATTCCTCACAGACTTCATTTGCATCTTAAGATTTTAGCACGAACATTTCTAATCGTGTGTACATGTTTACTTCAGTGATTATGGAAAAGGAAAAAAAGGATTTCACTGCCGCAGTGTGTCTGTGGGAGAATGACATAAATGGATTATCGTGTGTTATGGTACAAGCAAAGAAAAAAGGGGGAGGTGTAAATGAAACAATTTCTGTCCCTCCAGCAAACATGTATATATATAAATGTGCAGTTGTATAACTGCTCTTAAACATAAGTATCTCCAACCCTCTCCATCTCAAACTTGACCTGAATCTATTCCAGATAGTTTTTGCGTGCTTGTCTGATTATTATTTAATGACTGTGGCTACTTCAAAGCTCTCTTTTCTTTGTGAGATGTAATATATTTCAACAATTTGGGCATATTGCATAATAATTATATTTTTAACAGTTGTTTATGTCCTTCCTTAGCACGTATACAGTACACCACCGTGAGCCTTTGGACTTCAGATGACAGCTATTTACTCTTGACCTTCACACACTGATAACATTCAACGCACGTTTCGGAAAGAGAAAAGGAGTTAAAACTGATCAACCCAGAGGGATTCCTGTGGCCTTCTGACTGATTAAGTTTTAATCTAATGCTTTGGTTCTTCTGTGTGCACATCTCTGCGTGTTGAATTAGCCTAATGCAGATCTTTCAACATTTATGGACTCTGAGTAAAACTTATTTTCAATTCTGTATTCCTTATTCGGCCCGTGTTAATTGAACACATTTGCATAAGAAACTGCATTAATGTTATGCAGCCACACTTGTGCACCCCTTGAGTATAAGAGCTGATGTAATACTTATTTTAGATGACTGAATCATAATTTACAATTACCGAATGCTTTAATTAATATCAAGATTGTTTTCAAGTATAGCGCATGTAAAGAGCGCACTACCTGTGCATGAGGAGTTGTGTGGGTTGCATTTGTTTACTTCACTTCTCGCTCCAGTTAAAAAAAAAGGATACTAATAAAAATATACAGCTGCCTACGTGGCCTATGCCTTTTCAGAATGCTCATAAATGAGATACTTCTGGATAATCTTCTGTGCAAATTCATTTCCACGTCTAATATTCATGTCCACATCACTTTGCTGCTTCACTGCTGCCCTCTATCTTTCTCCGAATGAGAAATTGCATTGGCCTGCGAGGATTTGATGTTGCTGTGACAAATCGTTTTCACATTAAGACTTCAGTGTCAGAAACATGACAGGCTGAATAGATTTAGCAGTATATATATATATATACTGGGAGCACTTCATCTCGCTTTGACATGCACTTTAATGCATTGAATTCTTAAATAGTAGTATGGAGGATATGATACATGTTTCAGAAATATGCACTTGGTTTTTTTTTGTGCTTCAGCCATGCAGAACAGGTTAAATCTGTTTAATATGTGTTTAATAGGCCTTTAATAGGCGAAATGTTTATTTATGCTTATGCTTATGTTGAAAAAGTGCCATGTAAATAGTAAAAAAAAAACACGGGCATGATTTGAAAAAGTTGCATGATGTTCCTGGAAAAAAAATGCTGTGTTGTTAATAACCCAACATTGGATCAAATATATAAGTCAAGGTAAAATATATTGTCTCCCGTAGGAAAAAATTGTTTCAGAAAAAAAGGTTCTGCTGTATACCATTAAGACAATATATAACATACATACACATTAAACATCTGATCCTAAAATATCTCCTAATATAAATACAGTTCCATAAAAACAATAATTAATAAAATAAATAAAATACTATGTGCCCCCACTGCCCTTTGTTATGCCAACCAAAGTTATCTTAATCTTTGACCGTCCAATTTCTATCATTTTTCCTGCCACTCTCATCAGGTTATTTACTCGGGTTCTCATTTTTTCTGTCAGATTCCCAAACCAAACAATAATTCTATATCTTAAAATAGACTATATTGATGCTTTATAAAAAAAAGATATACAAACCAAATATTGGGTTACTTTTTTTGGGTTAAATTTAAATTATATTTTCAACCCAGTGGTTAGGTTTGTCTTTATCTGACCCAATGATGTGGTACAGCCACCCAGCATTTTTAGGATGCACACTTATTTGTTTAATGTCAATATGACCTCAGTGGAAATCAATGAAAATAAATAAAACTTACAGAAAGTAAGATTCCGACATCAGATTTGAAACACATCTTTAGATTTATGACTTTGAAGTTTAGAGAATAACATGTTTTGGAAAATATATTTCACATTTTTGTGCATTTTTAATAAGCAATCATATTGAACTTCAATATTTTTAGGAATAATCTGAATTACACAGAGTAATTTTTTAAATGTTATTCTCAGGTCTACATGTGAAACACTGTAATGTGCTGATTATAACTGCTGTATAAATATGATTGCAACAATAAAATAAACTATATAAACATAATTAACATATTTATGAACTAAAACATAACTACAGTACATTTATTTTACTAAAACAATTTACTGTAAAATAACACAGGTGCCACATTTTATTAAACGTATATGTTTGTTTGTTTGTTTGTGTGTATACTCTATTGTCCCTCAAGGGAAAATTTTCTGTGGACTCACAGAGCCCTTCAGCAAGTTCTGACAAAATAAAAATGATAAAAAACAAACATGCAAGAGAAAAAACACTATCGATCAGTTTTTAACAGTCTGGGGTATATAAGTCTCATAGCAATTCTGATCACGTTAAAAAAAATTTGATTTGAGATTTCCAGAAAGATTACCATACCATGTAGATAGACCATACCTGATGACACTCTCAAATACAGCCTGATAAAATACATGATTTTCTTGTCAACACCATAGAGCCATAACCTTTGTAAAAAAAAAAAAAGTCTGTAGTGAAGCTTTTCACAAATGGTAAGTGGAGGATATCAAAGAAGTCTCAGGTCAAAGTTTGATGAAAGAATGATTAATTAATACTTTTTAACTCAGTGGTTGGATTTGTCATTATTTGTAATTACCCAATGTTGTGGTACAGCAACCCAGCATTTTTAAGGGTGCACACTTGGTTGTTTACTCTGTCAAAAATGACATCAGTGGAAATTAAGGAAAATAAATAAAAGCTTACAATAAGTTCAATATAGCAACTTTAAATTTGAAACACATCTTTAGATTTATGACTTCGATGTTTAGAGAATAACATTCATTCATTTATTCATTTTCTTTTCGGCTTAGTCCCTTTATTAATCCGGGGTCACCACAGCGGAATGAACCGCCAACTTACCCAGCATATGTTTTACACAGTGGATGCCCTTCCAGCTGCAACCCATCTCTGGGAAACATCCATACACACTCATTCACACTCATACACTACGGACAATTTAGCCTACCCAACACACCTGTACCGCATGTCTTTGGACTGTGGGGGAAACCGGAGCACCCAGAGGAAACCCACGCGAATGCAGGGAGAACATGCAAACTCCACACAGAAACGCCAACTGACCCAGCAGAGGCTCGAACCAGCAACCTTCTTGCTGTGAGGCGACAGCACTACCTGCGCCACTGTGTCGCCTTAGAGAATAACATGTATTTTGGATAATAATTTTCTGTGCATTTTTAATAAGCAATAAACTTAAACTTTAATCTTTTTAGGAGTAATCTGAATCCCACATGCAGAGTAATTTTGAAATTTTATTTTCAGGTCTATATGTGTAACTATGTAATGTGCCTCTGTGCTCAAAAAGAGTAAAACATTATAACTGCTGTATAAATGTGATTGCAACAACAAATAAAAAACATAAAATTATATAGTATTTACTATATAATTATACTATATAAACATATTTATAAACTAAATAAACAACTATAATATATGTATTTTATTGAAAAAAACACCAGATGGTTAAATCCCACAGGTGACACATCACATTAAAATAATATGGTGAAACTTGAAAATGAAAGTTCTTTCAAACCAATTTTCTGCACACTACGTTGTCTATATACCTTACGTAGCATATTCAATATTCATTAGTAATTGTAGGGTACAATTCATTTAGTTTTCTTCATTACTAGAACCATTCCAGTGTTATTGTTTATTGAGGTTATTAACTTTTCTTATATCTTACTTTCTTATTTTGTTTTTCCTAAAAATAATGTCAAAAAGGAATCTGATATCAATTGCATTTAGTATATGATGTAAACCTTACTCAAAACGAAACAAGTGGTTCGATCTGTATCGCATTGACCATTGTTTATACTCTTTTGTAAAAGTTGGTCATCTTCATATTTTACCCTATGATTTTACCATGACTGGTCGATGGAGGATATGAAAGAAATCCAACACAACCTCAGGTCAAAGTTTGATCAAATAATGGTCTTTATTAAACGAAAAAAAGAGCTTTTCAAAAGTATATGTTGAAGCAAAAACACCAAAACACGGTCAAAGCCACCGTTTAACACTTTCAATCACCATCTCAAGCATATCGGTTCCTCTGAACAGGTGCTCGTTCCGCATGGCCCACCACTTTTACACCACTCATAGCCTACACAAAAGCGGTGTGCCGGACAAAACTCTCCACTTCACGAGTCGCTGGACCCGGAGCTTCACACGCACTCAACCCGGGGCGGAGGTTCACATCTCCGCTGAAGCCCAGCGCCCGTTTCCCGCAGAGACACCTGTGGTCGGTTGCCAGTTATAGCCGTCCGATTGAATCTATAAGACAAATTTGATTGTTAAAGTATTAACTAATAGTAATATAAATGTTAATACGCAAAGAAATGTGTTTTGCTCACCTTTTCTGCGTCACTCTTTGGACTTCTTCTCAGCGTTCTGGAGTTTCTCAACTATTTTGCGCTCGTGTCCCGCAGGGTTTGGTCTGTTCGTGTTACAACTCGCCTCCTTCTTCGTCCTTCCTTTGCGACTAGTGCACTCTGTAGTAAACAAAGACAAGTCAGTTGAAAGGAATAGCCCAACTTTAACACAATACCAATCGAATAGACAGCATAACTCTGAAAACTTACCGGTATAGCGGTCTGTTAAGTTGTAATATTCATATTCGTCGTAGTAGCGGTTCTCAAAGGTGGTCGGCTCGATGTTTTTCACTTCAACGTGGTTACTCATTTTGAAGGTGAATAGCGAGAACTATCAAAAACAAACGCTGAACAAAATATTAACACTGTTCTGTTATAAATCTGTCTCCAAACGTATTTTTTCTCGTCCTGGACCAGTGTTGTTTAGAAGCCTGAAAGTCGCCTTCTTTTAAAGCCGTCGCTCCGCCTTCGTTGCCTTCAGCCGCATGATGATGGGTCGACATGACCAAAAAAAGTGGTTGCATCAGACATGAGTTAATGTTTGTTCAGCAGACCTCACCTACTACCTGACAGGATGTCCTTCAGAGCATATGACATTGTTTTTGTTTTGACTTTACACAGTTGTTTTATTTTTTTTACTTAAAGATCTCAAAACACAACTCAATCTTTCTGCATATGGTGTTTTTATATTGCAAGATGACAAAATAACACACTTTTCTCATTTCAGTTAGTCTGTGTTTGCATTAACTCATACTCAGTGCATTTGAGTGTGTTTGTTTATAGTTGATAGAGATTAGATTATATTAGTTAATGTTTTTCTCTGTTATTTGCACCTGACATTGTGTTAGGACTTCTCACGTCTCTTTCTGGACTGTGACCCAATATCCCGCTCCTTTATTTTTAATATTACGCTGGATAAAACGATGTGTTGGATTTACTTAAAATTTAAGTGCACCGTTTTTGCATAAATATTTTTAAAGTGCATTAAACTTGAAGATATATTAACAACAACACAGCTATTTGTGTTAACGTGATTATCAAAGAGAATATTTTGTAACACTTAAATATTTTGTAATTGAGAATACTTATAATTGTTTTACTCGTTTTTTCAAGTCCATCCTAAGCTCAAATCTTCACCAATGGTAACCAAATATCAACATAACAGAAATCTCTTTAAATCAAAAGCACTACATTATCTTTTTAATACTATCTTTTTAATCTTGTGAAATAACAGGCAGAATAACATTTAATTTCAGCATTTGCATTCTACTGTCTTCTGCAAAGCATGCAAGAAAGTGGAAACTAAACATACTTTACATTTTAAGTTTGGTTTACTTAATTTTAATCTATCTGAATCCTATTTTAATACATATTTATATTTCATTTCTAACAGTTTATTATAAGCACAAAGCAAACATTTATACAATCTATAATACATTTTATACAAATAAAAAACACAATTTAAATAAGTAAATTAATTTAAAAAGACTTAAAACAACAACAACAACAACAACAACAACAACAATAATACACAAGCATCAGTCCATCCAAACATGCACCATATAGAGTAAATAATATACACTATCAAGTTTTACTTGGTCTAACTCAAAACATTGAAAATGGAGTGGAACTAAGAGTAAAGTTGTCCATCAATTATAAGTGCCCTACTTTGAACTCTTAAAAAGATAAGCAAGGAAGAGGCCCCAGATTTTTTTCAAACTTTTTAGAAGCATCTGCCCATTTCAGTCAACCATTTATGAAAAGTAGGTGATAGAGTAGACTTCCAATCCATCAAGATCACCCTTTTAGCCACCACCATACCAAACATAATAGACATTAGCTGATTATGTGACAAGCTGATTATGTGATTATGCTAAGACAAGGTCCACAGCAGGCACACAACATCATAAGATGTTAATTTTAGGTTAGATTTAGGACAATGTTATTTTGACGTCCAATAACAACGTCAAATCATGTTGATATTTGGTTGATTTTAGGTTGTGTCGGAAAGTGACCAAAATCCAACGTCTGATAGATGTCATAGTGGTAACGTCCACGCAACATCAAGGTGTAACATGATTAGACGTTGATATTTGGTTGATTTTAGGTTGGACATTGAACACTGATGTGGACCTGAAGTTGGGTTCTGATGTCAACCTGATTTTCATTTCCAAACAAAATCCAACATCCCCACGATGTTTGGGTACGTTGGGGTACAAAGTCAATATGACGTCATGTTGACGTCCTGTACCTGCAGGGTCAGAGCATCCAAACAGGACTAATTCAATATGTTCTCTCCTAAAACATTTAAATAAAACTGAAATATACATTTCCAAAACTCAGAGATCTCAGTACAAACCAAACATTCCCTCTGAGCACTTGCTTCTGTCACATAATGAGGAAACTGAAGGGAAAACTTTATTGAGTTTAGTTTTGGTATAGCCTATGTACCACTTTGAACTGGAGGAGTTGTAATCTTGCATTGATAGAGTATGTATAAATTCGCTTCAGCCCCTTTACACAGATATTATTTGAGATGTTAATTCCAATGTCCTCTTCCCATGACAATTTATAATAATCAGAAGACACAGCAAATTGGCAGACAAACAAAGAAACAAACTGTGTCACCAAATGGTGGCCATAGGAGGTTGACACAAAAGATTGTATATATTATGGTCCTGTGGCAATTCTTGAAACTCAGTAAAAGAATGTTTTTTGTAGTGGCGTACCTGTAAATAGCAGAAAAAAAAAATCTTGAATCCTAGCTGACACATCTTTAAAAAATGTTTTCACATTATGCATAGATTTATAAATCACCTTTTAATTTATTTTTTTGAGTTGAACACACTAATATATTTTAAGTAAACCTAAAACTGCTGTGAAATGTAATGACTGTTGAGCCAACAAATCATTTTCTCAGTATACACCGTAAAAAGCGATTGATTTACTTTAAGTGAGTAAACCGACTGCTTTTAAAAGCAATAGTTGCCTACACTTTAAAACAGTGAGTAAACCTGTTGCCTTAAAATTAAGTAAATGAACTAAAATTAAATTAAATGTGCATAATTATTAAGTTATAGGTTATTTTATAAGTTTAGTCAACTTAATAGTTTTGAGTTACAATGGATTTTCTCACTTTAATACAAAGTCAACTTGTTGCTTTATAGGCAACAGGTTTACTCAATTTAGGTAAAGTAACTAATCATTTTTTACAAATCTCTTTTTTTTATTGGTCTAGGCAAGACTCATTTGAATAGCTTTTTTCTTTAAATGTCCATTTACATTTTATTTTAGTTTGCTTATACTGTTGGAGATCTACTACCAAAAACAGCACACTGTAATTTGACTGCCTATTACGGAGAATGGTCTTTGAATTGCACCTGCTGGGAAAAACAGCAGAAGAGACATGTTTTGTTTCCATCCTTGTGTGACTTTGGCTGTATTCACAGTGTCTTATCCTCTCCAATTGAGTTTATTTTGTCTTTTGGTGCCCCTTGCGTGTCTAATAGCCGTGCAGATATATCAAACAAGATGCACTACAGTGGGTTCTGTCATTAGCATGGAGGATCATAGGATGCAATCTGTCATAATTGGCAAAATTTACATCCTCCACTGGCAGAGCAAAGCCCAATCCATCATTTAAGATTGTTTGCAGTTTGGCCACAAGCTGTTTTGCTATTGCACAATCAAAGCACAAAAATTCCAGACTAAAGATTCCAGCCTTCAGCAGTTCATAGACTAAATAAAAATTTTATAGAGCATGTTCAAGGATTTTCTTGGGCTTGTTAGCATGGCCCAGATAGTCTCTGGTGGATGCCATATACATGATTCAAAGGACTAAAAGCATATTTTCACTGTCAGCCATTCAAAACGTACAACAAGTGTTTCTTCAGCACCTAATCTAGCATATTAGAAATGTAAAAAAACTGTAAATGCAATTATTTTGTATTATTATTATTAGTATTTATTATATGTGCATGATAAAGAGTGTGTGTATAAGCGTAGTGTATGACACATTAAAGTAAATTTAAAAAGAGAAAGCAGTTTATTCTTAATTATAATATTTCTCAGTGTTTTTTTTATTATTTTATTATACTAATTATAGTGCTGCTTGAAAGTTTTTGAACCCCTTGCAGAATCAGTGAAAACGTGAACAAATTTAACAAAAAAGGAGAGGTCAAATTGCATGTTATTGTATTATTTTGTCCCGTGTAAGATACTTAAGTTTAAGTCCAGCTGTAACAATCCAGTAAGCCTGAATGGAAGTTCCCTGGAGGAGGTACAGTCTTTTACCATCATTGACCAGCAGGGTGGAACAGATACAGATATTAAGGCAAGAATCGGCAAAGCAAGAATCGCTTTCATCCAGCTCAAAAACATCTAGGCTTCAAGAGAATTTACTTTGACCACAAAGACCCGTCTGTCTGTATTGTTGTACGTGGTTGAAGCCAAAACTACCACCCGAAGAATCCAGACATTCATCAAGACCTGTCTCAGAAAGATTCTCCACATTCGCTGGCTCGACACAATAAACACCGACCTATGGGGAAGGACCTGTCAACCTCCAATAGAAGCAGAAATCTGGAAGAGAACATGGGGTTGGATAGGGCACACCCTACGCAAACCACTAACTACTGTAGCATCTCCAGACAGGCCCTCAGATGGAACCCCTAAAAGAAGCGGAAGAGAGGCAGTCCAAGAAACACCTTGAGGCAGACATCACAAGGATGGGTTAAAGAATTGCCCTGGACAAATACCTCTGGAGATCAACCTTTGGCGGCCCATACCCCGGAAGAGGTGGAGAGCATAAAGTAAGATTCATTCATTCATTCATTCATTCATTCATTTTCTTTTCGGCTTAGTCCCTTTATTAATCTGGGGTTGCCACAGCAGAATGAATCACCAACTTATCCATATGTTTTACGCAGTGGATGCCCTTCCAGCTGCAACCCATCTCTGGAAAACATCCATACACACTCATTCACACACATACACAATGGACAATTTAGCTTACCCATTTCACATATAGCACATGTCTTTGGACTGTGGAGAAAACCGGAGCACACGGAGGAAACCCACGCAAACACAGCGAGAACATGCAAACTCCACACAGAAATGCCATCTGACAGGCTCGAACCAGCGACCTTCTTGCTGTGAGGTGATCGTGCTACCCACTGCGCCACCGTGACGCCCCATAAAGTAAGATACTTTACATAAAAGATGTCAATTCGTAATTTTTTGATTTAGTGGCTAATTCAGAATAATTCATACAATCTCATTCGTACAGTTTAATATGATTTGCTAACCCTCCAATGACGGTTGGGTTTAGGGCTGCGGTTGGGTGCCACGCCCCCTTTTAAAATCGTACAACTTTTATGGCATTATTTTCGAACAACTGAATTTGCACAAATTCATACGAATTAGCCACTTAATTGACAAAACATAAAATAGTTACGTTTCCTCATGAGATCAGGCTGTGTTTACATATAGTTCACAAGACAAAAAATAAATAAAATTATGAAATTATCCCCAGTGCAAACGTTTTAATTCTGTGTGTGGTTACCTGGATGTTATAATTTTATAGTATGTAGTTTTTAAAAAAATACATTTTTACCAACCCGTTCTCATTTTGTACTCCATTGTACGAACACATATGGTCATGAAGTTTTCATTGCAATGGAATTTGGCAGAGGCCTGTGTGATGACTGGCTGCTGTGATTATTTTGGGCAATGCAGTTTACAGTAAAAGTCCACTGTGGTTTGGTGCTGTTGTAATGACAGAGCAAGAGTGCAACCGATTCAGTTTTTCTCCTGCGCTCAAATAATCCACAACATCTGGTTATATGAGTGCATGAGCTACGTGAGACAAAATGAGGGAAGATACTAGCTGGCAAAAGATTACACAATTTATTTCATCTTCCAAAGCCATAAACAATACTGAAGTAGCACAGAACGCACTACTTCTCCTTCTCTAGATCTCTAACCATATATAGCGCTCTAGCTCTTAATCTTTCACAAAACAAAACCATTTTTCACCATAGACTCAGTTTTTTTCTCTATTTTAGTACAAATCCTCCTCTTTCACTTTCCCAATTTTGCCATGCATGCACTGTTTACTTTGGCTTTCAAACTGATATCATGTGAGAGTGTGCCGTTCTGTACTGTAAATATTTACTGAGTTATTGGCTCAGCCAGCTCTATGCTTTCAGCTATGAAAACATCACAAAATCTCCCTACTTCTCTTCAGCCTTCGTGCTCAGATCAGGATTTCAAGATTAACCACCACTTATCGCTGTCGGTTTGTTTTGTTTTGTTTTTCACCATGCCTGTCTCTGTTGAAAATTAACTCCATATTATCTCATCTTTGACAGCCTTTGGACACAGTAAAGTTCAGGTCAGGTATAAGAAGAGATTATTAGATGATTTTTTGTTTTGTTCCATTTTTAGGTTTCATTATTGGTTTTCCCCTGTATTTCCTCTCATGTATTTAAACAGACTCTCCTCACTTTCTTATAATGCCATTTGCACAAGGTTGATTCAAATATTAAAATATAAATAACACCACATGCACAAATACAAAAATGTCAACTTCAACCAAACCAACGTACTAGTTCTGTCACGGAACAGAATGAAGAACAAAAAGTAGTTCAACAGAATTTATTCTTTCAAAAAGGGCAAAAATAAGGCAGTCTCTCGTATAGCAAAGCACACAGAGCTGGGTCTTCAAAAAGAACACAAACGGGCCACCATTAGGGCTGCGAGAAAGGGAGAGAAAGGCAGATGGCTGGATCCGTCTGCCCACCACTGCGATGCGGAGAACGTCTGACTCCCAGGCGCTGATGGTCAGAGCACAGTCACAAATAAGAGTATGTACGGAGTATAACAACGGACGAGACAGGACTAGACAAGACTGGACAGAAAGATGCGGATTAGTTCAGAGGTAGATGTACTGAGAACAACGCACAGAACAACAATAAACTGACAACAGAAGGAGTGAAAGGAGAAAAGATATAGGAATGCCAATGAGGGTAAAGCGAGAACAGGTGACTGGTGAACAGCGCTCGCGCTGATTGAAAGAGCTAACAGCTGAGAGCAGGACACAGAGAGGAAAGACTTAATGATCAAACCAGGTTCATGACAAGTAACTGCTTCATAAATGAAATGCCAAATATATCAATGTTAGGTGTATCAAAATAAACTACAAAATACAGCAGCCACAAATGTATCAAAATAAAATACTGTATTTTGCATTTAAAAAAATACTACAAAATACTTTTAAAAAGGTAGCATGAAATTTCTTCGCAAACCATCCATCAATAGACCTATTGGATCAATTCCTTCACCATTAAACTGACATAGTGAAGTAAACAATGTTTGACAACGCATGTTTCTCTGCCACTTCTTCACCTATTGGTTGTGGCATAACGGTTTGTGAGTTGAACTTGTAACACAAAGGTTTGAGATAAGTATAAAGTTTGGACAAATTTCATACAGAAAGTCCTATCTTGAAGATGATATCCTTTGGTTTAAATAATTTAATGTAGATAATGAGTCAGAACATAGAACTATATGCTGATTAAGTTTCCACTTATTGCGTGACCAGTAAAATTCCCATCATCTCATCATTTAAAGGGTGACAGGCCTTTATGAAGAGTTCATTTTAATGTTTTGTTCACAGAATTTGCAATTAAACTCTTCTATACTCAATGTAAAACATTATTTCTGAAAACTTCTAAAAACTCCACGACATAAAATTATGATATCTAAATATTACAAAAATATCTGTTTTTGCAAATAAACTCATATATATATATCTCCCACTGCTGCCGTGTAACGGAGTCTGGAGTTTTTGACCAGTCTGTATAGACTGGAGTATTATTAAATGTTTGTGTTTCATATATTGTGACATTTTGACATCGTTAGGCATGCATATTTCATCTTCATACAGTGCACCTGCAGATCAGCTACTGATATTCGAAACCAATGAATTGTATCGTCAGCGTAGGACTTATTTTAATGTTGATTGTCTTATTTTTTTGTGATCTACTTCAGCAATCTGTCCATTATTTGTACAGTATACTCTTTCTCCCAAGATTTTTTAATTTCCTCTTTAACTAGAAGAGTCACAGTTTAGTTCTTGCAAAGTATTTTACAGTACTTTGAAACTACAAAAATACAAGACACTAAAGTGTTTTGATACAAAATATTAAGTCCTTTTCATCAACCCTGTCAAATACAAATTACAAAATACTATTTTGTATTTGAAATGCGTATTTGAAATACATGTATCATAAATCATCCCTGACAATCAATTCACCTATAGCGCATGTCTTTGGACTGTGGGGGAAACCGGAGCACCCGGAGGAAACCCACGCCAACACAGGGAGAACATGCAAACTCCACACAGAAATGTCAACTGACCCAGCCAGGACTCGAACCAGCTACCTTCTTGCTGTGAGGCGACAGTGCTAACCACTGAACCACTGTGTCGGCCCAAATGCACAATTGCTATAATAAAATAATCTGACATCAATGTATAATATACACTAAAAGTTCTTCACCTGGTATAACCCAGCATGTGAGTTAATGTGCTGACATAGATGATAATAACGAAGATAACTCATAATGACCCTGTATTTTTATGGTACATAATATTATCTTCTGATTATGTTACGTGCCCTAAATGTTATAACACTAGTAATATTTTAAAGTAACATTAAGATATATATATATATATATATATATATATATATATATATATATATATATATATATATATATTGCATAAACATATGCATTGTTTATCAATATAGATACACTAGTCGTAGTGATTTATCTATCTAAAGCAGGGGTGCGCAAACTTTTTCGTGTGAAGAGCAAAAATCCAAATATCATTGAGAGCCATGAGTCGAAATTAAATATACCAAACTATATCAAAACTATATCAAACTATATCATCATCAAATTTGCAGATGACACCACAGTGATTGGTCTAATCAGCAACAATGATGAGACTGCCTACAGGGAGGAGATACAGCATCTGGCCACCTGGTGCACCGACAATAATCTGCTCCTTAACACCGACAAGACCAAGGAGCTCATTGTGGACTTCAGGAAGGGACGAACAGGCTCACATGATCCCATCCACATCAATGGGATGGCCGTCGAGCCTGTCTCATCCTTCAAGTTCCTGGGGACCCACATCTCAAAGGACTTTTCCTGGACCACCAACACCTCCAGCCTGGTCAAGAAGGCTCACCAGCGCCTATTTTTCTTAAGGCAACTTAAGAAGAACCAGCTGTCATCAGCCGTCTTGGTGAACTTCTACCGCTGCACAATAGAAAGCATCCTGACGAACTGTGTCACAGTCTGGTATGGAAGCTGCTCTGTTGCGGAGCGTAAGGCACTGCCGCGGGTGGTGAAAACTGCCCAACGCATCACAGGGACCACACTGCCAGCCATAGGGGACATCCAGCGGAAACGCTGTCTGCGCCGAGCACGCATACCTGCCAACATTTGGTTCGTAAATTCCGGAGAGGCAGGAGAGGCTCGTTGAGAAGAGTAGGGACGGTACAGTAATGGACAAACGACAGTCTATAAAAATCGCCAGTAACACACAAAAAAGTCGCTAGATTTGTCGCTAGTCGCTTTTTTGAAAATTTGTCACTAAGTTAACAACACTAGCGCAAACTGAAGAACGGGAGTGAGAGGTTTAGGGAGATGGGGGCGCGCAAACTGTAACGCGCGACCGTCACCGGAAGAGCACAAGCGCCAAGTTTCAGCCCGGACTGTACCAAAATGCTGAGGAGCGGGGGGCGGGGGAATTCCGGGAGTTTACCGGGAGACAGACCAATACGGGAGACGGGTCTGAAATACGGGAGACTCCCGGGAAAAACGGGAGTGTTGGCAGGTATGCGAGCACGCAGTATTCTTAAAGATTCCTCTCACCCTGCTCACAGACTGTTTTCTCTCCTGCCTTCTGGCCGGCGCTTCAGGCTCCCCCGGACAAAAACCAGCAGACTAAGGAACAGCTTTTTTCCCAGAGCTGTCTCCCTTTTGAACTCTGCCCCCCACTGACTCTTTGCCCCCCTGATACACCCCCACTATCCTCATAACTCAGACTCCTCATAATCACTGCACTATTTAACATTTGCACATTTAAAAATTGCACATATTCATTGCACTGATTCATTTATTCTAACTGTACATTCCCATGTACATTTGTAATTATGTACACACACACTGTACATATACATTTGTAATTGTTTATATATCTGCACACTTCTGATTATTAATAGCAACCTGTACATATATCCATCTATTGTAAATCTCTGATATTAGCTAACACAACCTGTATATAATGTTCATAGCACATCCATTTGTAAATATCACCATAGTTTTTCTATAACTGCACTTTATAACTTATACCTGTATCCTGCACTTGCTGCTATTGCACTCCTGGTTAGACCTAAACTGCATTTCGTTTCCTTGTACTTGTACATGTGTAATGACAATAAAGTTGAATCTAATCTAATCTAAATATTATATTAATGTCGCCATGTGTAATTTTGAAATGAATTTCAGAATATTTATAAATAAACAGAAAACATTACTTTGAATCGTATTAACTAATGCATTATAACTTTAATTATATCATGTTGCAATGAAAACAATCACATTCATAACAGTGTAGTTCAGTGCTGTATACACTAGTCAAGCAGAATCTAAATTAAACCATTTAAATCGAAACATTTAATTTCAGATAGCTTTTTGTAGCTTAACAAAAACAAACACATAAAAGGTTACATTAAATTATAATGACAATCTCTAAACCATCCCCATCATTCTCCCTCTCTTCTCAGATGGGATGGTGGGCCAAATTAAAGGCCCTACTTTGGGCATCCCTGATTTAAAGCCTCTCGGCGTCTTTCTCAATAGGGCGTTTGGAAAACGCTGAAGTGTGTCCCTTCACTGTGTCCGTACGAGGCCTAGCTAGTAAGCTAACAAATTATCGGAAAGCGTAAACAAACGCCTAAAATCCGTTAAGGAAAGCGAAAATTTAATAAATTAATGCTTTTCGATTGTAGTTCGTGTACTAACACGCAAGGTGAATCTGGAGAGAATCTTGCTGTCGTGTGTTTGAGGGTGAGATTCGCGCTTTTCTTGCTAATCTATGTGCGCGCGGAGGGCGTGATCTGTTATGCATGTGGATATCAGCTACACAAATAACACGTTCAGCTAAATGCATTGTTGAAGTGCTCCTTTGTCAAATGTGTATAGTGCTGTTTAGATTTTATGTAATGTACACACAACTAATTTTAGCGACAAAAGTATAGTCAAAGGCTATATGTTTATCTTCTTGATAGTTGCTTTAATTCCAGTCTTATTAATTCTAATTAAATCAAGATGACTTTTCTTGCAGGTAAAATGGCTTTAGTGTCAGCAGACACCAAAATCGCTGAGTTGCTGAATGAGTTGCATCAGCTCATAAAGCAAACTCAGGTGAGTTTGCACCATCACTGTAGTATATGGCTTTATATATGTTTTAAAAAATAACCACTTCACTCCATAAAAAAATAAACGTTTCTTTGTTAGTATTGATGGTTCAGTGAAGAATTTCTAACATCTCTGAAACATTTAGATCAGGGGTGTCCAAACTCAGTCCTGGAGAGTTTAGCTCCAACCCTAATCAAACACACCTGAACCAGCTAATTAAGCCCTTACTGCACTGTAAAACCCCAAATGTTAAGGTAACTCAAACAGTTTAAGGAAATAGATTAAAACAAACCATTTGAGTTAAAAAAAAAAAACTAATAGAGTAAGTTCACAGTACTCGTATAGATTAAAGTTTAAGTAACGAGGTATTTAACTCATTACCTTCAACACGGAGTTCAAAACTCTTTTCAAATGAGTAGATTTAACTTTCAGTCAATTTTGAGTTAACTACACTCATTTCATTTGATAAAGCTGACTGTTGAGTTTTACAGTGTAGGTATACTAGAAACTTCCTGGCAGGTGTGTCGAAATAAGTTGGAGTTAAACTATGCAGGACATCGGCCCTCTAGGGCCGAGTTTGGGCACCCCTGATTTAGATTAATTGAGCTAAAGTTGACATATTAGCAGTCAATGACTTAAGTACAACGTTATTCACAGTAAAATAAATAGTGCTAATGTTGTTTTGAAGTCATACTTAGATGTGATTTCAGACCGAATATTCAAAGTACTATGGTAAACAATATAGGGACTGTGTCACAAGTTGTCACTGAACGAATGTGCAAATATAAAACCAACTTTACGATGATAGGTTTTCAATATTTCTGATGCATAGTCCCTAAATCTGATCAATCCTGTGCAAGGATTGTTATTCTCGAGGACTTCCATAATCCAGTTTATATTAAAATTTATATTGGATTATTAACATAAGTGGAAAATAAAAATGAATAAAATACAATGTTAAAATGTTTATTTGGCGTAAAATAAAATAATTTTTGTAAAGCATTTAGTTTCTGTTAAAGGTGCAGTAGGTGATTGTCTTCAGAAACATTTTTTGTTGTGCTGGTTGAAAGTCTCTTCACATTCCATAGTAATGATTAAAGTAAATGATCTAAATATATTTATGTATTTTTATATTCTGGGTAAGGCATAAGACTAAAAAAATGTTCATCCAATTAAATATTGTCGGGTCGAGAATTCCCATATTTCTGATAAGTAGCCCAAACTGTCTGTCAACAAATGTAGATTTGTACATCTGCGCAGCCCTGTTCACGCAGATATGTCGTTTGTGGATACACGCGCACCGCGTTCATGTGCACACGAGAGAGAGAGAGATAGAGAGAGCACTAAAAACAAAATTCTGAATCAAATCTTTTTTAAAATCCTGAATCAATATTGGAGGAAGGTCGACACCATGGCTGAAGTATTTCTATTTTACTAAAAATATTTTAATCACACAAAGCTGATGTAGATTTAATTGTTACAAATGGGTTATATTCATAGAAGTGTTGTTCAGTCACTGAAATCTTCCGGCAAACAATTGATGTGACTTTTCAATTTCATAAGGGACCTTTTACAGCATCGATAATGTAGATTTTTATTTAGTTTAACATCAAAACATTAGTAAATAGCACTATTCAACCTAGCCTGCTTTACTGAGGTGCAGTTGGTTTTATATTCACATCACATTAGTTAATTTTTTTACAATGATAACTTGCGACACGCTCCCTATATAGTTTACCATGCTACTCTGAATATTTGGTCTGAAATAGCATGTCAGTATGGCTTAGTAATAAGTATAATTCCTGCACGCCGCCGGCCAACCACTAAGCATACAGTAGTCGCTTTAGGACAAAGCGTGTGAGAGAGAGTGAAACCAGCGATCCTTGCATGCATGAAATATTGCACATTGTGACAAGTTTTGCTTGCTATACAACTGAAAACGTGCAAGATATAATACAGTTTTTCCATTGTAGTATTATAAAGTACTGTAAAGTTTTCTAACTGGGGAATGACATGATCTAGTGCATTGTCTACTGTTATCTTTACGGTGCACTTTTTATTATATTATATTATATATACATACATATATACACACATACATTCTCTCTCTCTCTCTCTCTCTCTCTCTCTCTCTCTCTCTCTCTCTCTCTCTCTCTCTCTCTCTATATATATATATATATATATATATATATATATATATATATATATATATATATAGATAATATTTGTATTCATAATTTTTCATATATTTCCTTACATTTGTAAATTTTCATCCACTCCCTTCCATTCTCTTGTGTCCCTGCTTTAAAACTTTCTGCTTTAGATTCTTATTAAAATGTTCTTTACAGTAAGAAATAAATGGTTCTCCTAAAGATAGATTTCAGCCCAAAATTTAAATTCTGTCTTCATTTACTCATCCATCACTTATTTAAACAAAATAAGATATTTTGAAGAAAGCTGAAAAGCGGCAACCATTAACTTCCATAGTTTGTTTTGTTTCTACCATGTATGTCAATGGCTGCTGTTTTCCAACATTCTTCAAAATAGCTTCTTTTGTGTTCAATTTTAGAACCACTTGACTTGAGTGTAAGCAAATGGTTATTACATTTTAATTTGGGGGTGAAATATTCCTTTAAGAGCCCTTCACTGCAAAGTTCTACAGAATTACTGCATAGACACTCTTTAAAACCTTTATTTGTAGGAGTTTTTTTCTGCTCAATTTACTCTGACATGTTTATATCCTCTCTAAAACACGCAGGAAGAGCGATCAAGAAGCGAACACAACCTTCTTAACATCCAGAAAACGCATGAAAGGATGCAGACAGAAAATAAAAGTAAGGCCTAAATTTGAATGAATGAATGAATCTACGAATGTAATCATATCTGTGAATTTAATTTGCTACACATTGAACATGCTTATATTGTCCTCCTCAGCCTCACCATATTATCGGACTAAATTGAGGGGTCTTTACACCACAGCTAAAGCAGATGCTGAGGCAGAATGCAGGTAAGCTGAAGTGAATGTTGCTTGTGTTTGGTTTCTCTTGAGGCAATGATGCATGTTAATGCAAGTGATGCATTTTTACCTTAATTTTATTTTAGCAACAGGTACATGAGGATCAGGTCTTGACATTTTTCTATTCAGTGTTGACTTGTTTTGTTTCACTTGAACTGAAAGTGCCTTAAAAATGTAAGACTATATAGCGCCACCTTGTGGTACTTTTGCCCAAGTTTCTCAAATGTACTTTTTTTAATTGATTAAACGGGGGAGTACAGCTTTATACCTAAAACAGTATATAAGGAAATTAACAACAAAAATTAATCATGTAAATAAAGTATTTTTTTCAACAGTTGGGATGTCTTAAGAGCTAGTAATATTGTAAAACAAACACTAGATTATGTTTATTGTACACGTTTACTTAATTATTAATAGGGCTGGGCAAAGATTAATTGTGATTAATCGCATCTAAAATAAAAGTCTGTTTTGACATAGTATATGTATGTGTGTTTATCATTTTTTATCACATTTTTTCCCAACCGATCCGATCTCGATACCAAAATTCTAAATATCGATCGATACCGATCCGATCTCGATACTGTGCCGTTTTTTTTTTGTTGTCCCCAACGCTTTTTGCGTTGAGACTGATAGGTGCATCTTTTGCATGGTTTACTAATGTTTTGCCGTTGCGGGCTATGTGCTCTCCAGCGGAAAAAGCGTGTTACGTCAGTCTCGTCTTTTTCATTCTTCAATCAAATGAAAGCAGAGGCGGGGTTGGGATTTCTTTGAGGTGACAGCAGTGTCTGTGTTGTCAAGATGACTTCGGCGAGCTTTTAATGATGGAGGAGAGACTTGTGGTCGCTGTTTCAAGTCATTCAAAGCGATATGACTTTACAAATCTTAAATATCATAATGCAATTAAAAATTACAATTACTGTCAGGAACACTCGCGCACAATACGGCTCAGCTGATTCAGTCCTTTCCTAGTGACATAAAAAGAGCACCGCGCTCCTTTTTCTCTTGTCATCAATAAAGGCAGTGCGGTGCGCCTCGCGTTTTTGGAATGGAAAAGCGCGTGCAGTAACAGTAACGTGCAACCACACGTGCCTACATATTTTGTCAATGAAGCAAAATGAAAGAAGGATATTTCTGCTCATAGTTTGACACAGAATTGTTGACAAACCAGCCAGCGCTGATGTGGATCGCCTCTGTGTTGCCAGAGCCGAGTCATAAACTCAATAAATAGGCTATTGGTAATTTAGTGTTCAACTAACAAACCAACCTTTTTTCTATTTGGAAAATTACAGTTATTAATAGTTCTTATATAGTATAATTTTCTAAATAGCCTACATAGCCTAATCTACCAAACAAATCTAAAGTTTTTTTTTGCATAGGCTAATGGACCTCGCACCAAAGGCTTTCATTTTACAGCTTAAAAAAACATGTATGCAAATAATGCAATATCATATGTAAACAACAAAATTGTTATATGCTATGTAGTAGCCAATACTTTACAAAAAGTCAACATAGAGCCTTTAGGTTCATTGTCTTTCATTACACGCAGCGCGCGCACATGAACCGCGAATGAGACAGAGGAAATAAGTCATAATCGTAATTAAATACATAATCTTTAAACTAATGAATTCTATTAAACACGTTGACAGGAGATTTGTAATATTTAACATTAATTAATTAACATTAATTAAATGCATATTTTGGAGCGATGAGGTAGCTTGATATTTTTATTTGATGGAAGAAAAAAAAAGATGATTGGACAAACAGCCTGCCGGTTCATAAAACGTCAGTGTTTTCGTTTTGTAATTTAAACTTGTCATTTAGGGGAAGATCTAGAGCAGGATTTATTTTATTCTTTTTGTTTAGTTTATGTTTTTCTATATGCTGCTAAAAACACAGCAGGTGAAGATGCTATATTATGTTCTGTATGCTGTTTGCGTTTAAAATAAGTATTTTAAAATGCAATATTTAATGTGTCATACAAAATATAGGCACGTCAATTATTTTTTTAATTAATATTTTAATATTAATCTGTTAGCAGTTAACATTCGGTTAACGAGGCCAAATTAACCGAAATGAGCAGTTTCTATAGCTCTGGTGCTAAACTCAATCATATATCTTTAGTAAAAACATAACAGACCTATAGGTATACATGACAGACGGCACAATCTAACTAAACATGCTTGCTGTAAAACTAGGCTACATTATTTGAGCATTCCTTGTGATATTGTCCTTTCATTTTTAATATTAAGATTTTTCTTTGAAATCTGCAATAGGCTATTGACATCGTTGGTAAAATAATCAGCCTTTTATTAAATTTATTAATTATATTAAATTACAGCCTGATATTTTCCTGCAGGTTTGATGCAGATTAAACTAAACCGTCTGATGCCAGTTTTACCTAATAATTCCTCTCCAAATCTTATATGCTTCAGCGCCAAAACACAAACTGGTCTGTTTAATAAAATATAAATATATAAAATTACAGTGAAATGTTCACAGTTTCAGAATAGCCTATATTAGGCTAAATCATTTTCTGTTAATAACAATCCATATTGCGCCCGTCAGTTTCACCTTTAATTTATTTAATAAACTATTGACCACATTGGGCCAGGCTTTAAAACTATTCGCAGCAATTAATGTATTCACCGTAGAAAAATAAACTCAATCTGAAGGATGGGAGAACAAACACATTGTAAGTATCTTATACGGAGCGGCGTACGTCGCCTCTGAGCATGCAGCCGGCACGTGAATGAAAGCGCTTGATGCATCGGAGACAGCGCGCAGCGCTCCGGTATCTGCAGACATTTGCAAAACAGCAGCTTAAATGGAAGAAATAAGTGCGTTGAGGATCTGTCCAATGCATTATTGAGGCTTTTCTAAACATTTCAGGTAGGCCTACTTTGTGTGTGAAGAGCAGGTAATAACCGTCTCCACTCCAGTATTGCGAATGCGATCTGATCTAACAGACACAGCAGCGCAAACATGATGAAATGAACTCCTGCTGCAGGTCAAAATGAACCCATTTAATGCAAAACTAAATGCATATCTCCACTAATTATTTAGACTAAAGGGAACAAATAGTCTTAGAGAAAGTTTTTCCTGTTGTCAAATGCGACAATCAGACTGAATTGTGAATGAATGGAGAATGATTGACGGGCGCAGCCGCGCAGCAGCGGGAAGGGCTGAACTGAACATGAATTTAAACACTTTAATATTCATCTGTACTTCACATTAAACTGTAGAATGGCTTCAGAACATTTCGGATATAGTGGGCCTACATGACAATGTTCTAGTGCCTTAAAATAGGCATTATGTAGCCTATTAGTTGGCTTATAAACACAGAATATAGCTCACGCGCAAGATCGGATTTGGATCGGTACCAGCTGGCCGATACCCGATCCAGCAAAAATATGCGATATCGAACCGATATCCGATCCAAGTATCGGCATCGGTGCATCCCTAATATATATATATATATATATATATATATATATATATATATATATATATATATATATATATATATATATATACACATATACATATACATATATATATATATATATATATATATATATATATATATATATATATATATATATATATATATATATATATATATATATATATATATATATATATATATATATATATATACACACACACACACACACACACACACACACACAGTTGAAGCCAGAATTATTATCCCCCCTTTGAATTTTGTTTTTCTTTTTTAAATATTTCCCAAATGATGTTTAACAGAGCAAGGAAATTTTCACAGTATGTCTGATAATATTTTTTCTTCTGGAGAAAGTCTTATTTGTTTTATTTTGGCTAGAATAAAATCAGTTTTTAATTTTTTAAGAACCATTTTAAGGACAAAATTATTAGCTCCTTTAAGCTAATTTTTTTTTCGATAGTCTACAGAACAAACCATCATTATACAATAACTTGCCTAATTACCCTAACCTGCCTAGTTAACCTAATTAACCTAGTTAAGCCTTTAAATGTCACTTTAAGCTGTATAGAAGTGTCTTGAAAAATATCTAGTAAAATATTATTTACTGCCATCATGGCAAAGATAAAATAAATCAGTTATTAGAGATGAGTTATTAAAACTATTATGATTAGAAATGTGTTGGAAAAAAAAAAAAAACTGAAATTCTCTCCTTTAAACAGAAATTGGGGGAAAAAATAAACGGGGTCTAATAATTCTGATTTCAACTATATATATATATATATATATACATATATATATATATATATATATATATATATTATTTATTTATTATTATTATTTTTTTATTATTATTATTATTATTATTTTTTTTTTTATTATTATTTTTAACACGCATACATAAAACTACATTGTATTATATATATATATATATATATATATATATATATATATATATATATATATATATATATATATATATATATATATATATATATATATATATATATATGTTATATCCAAATATAAATAAACGTCTTAAATATATGCATGCATATTTATATATACATAATAGATATTTTAAGTTAAAACAAACTTTAATTTGAATGCGATTAATCAAAATATAATCAACACCGTTATTAATAAGTATTTATTTAGAAAATACTTGAGCATCAAATATAATACATCAGGCATTTGAGGAATGATCATTTGTGCATCTCTTGCATTGTATTGTTTTAATCATAAATACGATCCTACTAAGTATACTGTATTATTAAGATGAGTAATAATTCATAATTATATGCATTTTATGTAACTAGTCAGCTATACATGGAAAGATTTCATTGTTTAGACGCAAGCTATCAGAATTTCATTATGCTTTTTTGGCCATATAAATAAATAAACAAACAACAACGGTGTCAGAATGCATACCTTTTTTCCTGTCTGAATCAATGTGTTATTTCTTTATAAGTCAAGTTTTACAGTGTTAAATGGTCTGATTTATCCCTTTCACAGTATACTTCGCCGGGCGCTTGACAAAATTGCTGAAATTAAATCTCTTTTGGAGGAGAGACGGATTGGTGAGTGTAGGATGCTTGTTCTACATTTTTTTTAGTTATTAATGTTTTATATATATATATATATATATGAATAAATCAATCAACAAAAGCGGGCTAGATTTGACATCACGCTGCTTTGTTTATGTAATCAAGGCAACACCGCTTTTCTGCAGGTCTATAGGCACTTTCTGCTGGATTAGCATTGTTATTCAGTATATGAATAATGTTTTATTTTAGAATTAGTTTCTTACAATCAGTATTTAGTACATTAACATACAGTCAGTGTTACCAGTTGAAACCTAATGTATGGAAAGAGTCTTTAAAAATGTTCTTAAAAGTTAGTGAATTTCACTCTCCGATTCCTGTATACCCTGTTATATTTTTTCCCTTTCTGCAGCTGCCAGAATGGCAGGAGTGTACAGCGACAATGACCCACCCAGAAAGACCATGCGCAGAGGAGTCCTGATGACCCTTTTACAGCAGTCAGCCATGACACTTCCGTTATGGATCGGCAAACCTGGCGAGAGGTACCATCATGCACCTGCCTCTTCTGTTCATTTTAGAAATGTTGTCAGTGCTAATAGAGTGGAGGAACTATGATGTCACCTTGTAGGCGAATCGGCTGCTAGCATAAAACTGGTTCCCTCGATAAAATATATATAAGCGGACTACAGCCTTAAGGGCGCTCGCTTGTGATGTCAGCACCACCCTGCTACAGACAACTCCTCAAGCTTATTTTTAGAAATATGATCTATGACAAAGGTTTACTCTCTCGGTTTATTATATTGTAACCCACGCTATATATTAAAAACAAATATATACCAAAACCACTTAAACCTATGTACCTTTTGAATCGTTTTTAACGGGGAAAATACATTTTGTTTTGCTTTACGGTTGTTGTAAAAGTTTTAAAACTGTATGTGTAAATGTGCCTACATAGTATTATCATAAGACATATTAAAATAAGTGTATTGCTCGCATGCATACAGCCCGCTTACCTTAGTAACAGACGACAGAAATGAGATGAGGCGTGAGGGACAAGTCTAATGTTATATGCCTGCAAGTTCCATCATGTACACATTCGATATTCTTTTTTTGTCACAGAGTACAGCGAAAACCAGCTCATACAGTCACATATGCTATACATTTTAAGAAGGAGTGTAAATATTGCAGTTATGACAGAGTTAAATGTGTTCAGATGAAGAAAAAAAAACGACGAGAAATCTATTGATCACGTTAAAATGACAATTAACATGTATGTATTTTTACACATTTATTCACATGTTTGCATTACTGAGAGCAGGGAAGAGACAGGCTGCACTGGTAAGCAGTATCTTCATAATATCGTTTAATTAAAATAAAGGATCAGCAAATTAATCTGTCTTGACAGTCTTTACAAGTGAAGGCATTATCTACACACAATATGAATTCCCAATTAGAAAAATACTACAAACTATAAAAAAACTACTCATGAAAATACTTTAATCACAGAAAAATCCAAATGCCCAACACAAGCGAGCTGCGCTCCAGACCAGTTCAGCTCGATGACGTTGTAAGAGTCTAAATTATTATATGCATTTGTTTATATGGCAAAACATGTCTTTTTCACCAAGAAAGGTCCATGCTGACTCCAAAGGCAGATACTGATAAGATCAGGGCCTGGTATGCGGACTTTGGGGGGTTTTACGATGTGGTCACATGTTGATTGGTCAGTTTGAATGTCTCAGCATTTAGGCTTTGGTCACATGGTCAAGAAAGGTACAAAATAGCTGGTAAACATTGCTCTGGCTCTTTTCTTCTCTGTGCTTTCCTGAGCTCTGCTCCTTTCCTTCTCTGGAGGCTATCTTCTCTGGCTCTACTGCTCCCAGGCTCTTTGAGGCCTACTTGCTCTCTTTGTCTCTCTCTCCCTCCCCCTTTCTCTCTCTTTCTTAGGTAACTTTAAATTTACATTTACAGTAAGCTGGGTACAATTTATATCATATGTTTTTATCATTTCATATTTTATCCTTTTATACAGTTATTTTATAACTAATTCAGTTGTAACCATAGAGAATTATTGTCATTAAATCATTTCATTTTCAAGTATTTGTGAATTACTTTTGATTTAACATCAACACTTAATTGCTCCATATTGCAATACAATACAATCACATAATATCAACGCTCTCCCACATTTATAGCTATTAATACTGCCCTTATTTCCGTTTTTGGTATAAGATTGCAGAAGAATGGTTTGACTAGAAATGTACAGTTTTTTACCATCATGCTGATAACTTTTTAGTCACTCGGCAGACTACAGTTCGAACCGCTGTGGTCAAAATACCATTCTACAGATGAATGGTACTTTTGACCACAGCGGTTCGAACTGTAGTCTGCCGAGTGACTAAAAAGTTATCAGCATGATGGTAAAAAACTGTACATTTCTAGTCAAACCATTCTTCTGCAATCTTATACCAAAAACGGAAATAAGGGCAGTATTAATAGCTATAAATGTGGGAGAGCGTTGATATTATGTGATTGTATTGTATTGCAATATGGAGCAATTAAGTGTTGATGTTAAATCAAAAGTAATTCACAAATACTTGAAAATGAAATGATTTAATGACAATAATTCTCTATGGTTACAACTGAATTAGTTATAAAATAACTGTATAAAAGGATGAAATATGAAATGATAAAAACATATGATATAAATTGTACCCAGCTTACTGTAAATGTAAATTTAAAGTTACCTAAGAAAGAGAGAGAAAGGGGGAGGGAGAGAGAGACAAAGAGAGCAAGTAGGCCTCAAAGAGCCTGGGAGCAGTAGAGCCAGAGAAGATAGCCTCCAGAGAAGGAAAGGAGCAGAGCTCAGGAAAGCACAGAGAAGAAAAGAGCCAGAGCAATGTTTACCAGCTATTTTGTACCTTTCTTGACCATGTGACCAAAGCCTAAATGCTGAGACATTCAAACTGACCAATCAACATGTGACCACATCGTAAAACCCCCCAAAGTCCGCATACCAGGCCCTGATCTTATCAGTATCTGCCTTTGGAGTCAGCATGGACCTTTCTTGGTGAAAAAGACATGTTTTGCCATATAAACAAATGCATATAATAATTTAGACTCTTACAGTCCTCCCCTGGCACCGTTGTGACACATAAAGAGGCAAAAAGGTGACATTAATGATGAAAATATGCTTTGTGTTGTGTGCTGCTGTCATCTTCGGACTTCCTGTCCAGGCTTGTTGCGGGAGTAAGGTTAATCAGTCTTTCAGTCCTTCAGCCCTGTGTGAGAGGTTTAGTTGAATGGTGTTGCACTGCTTATATGCAAATTGTCTTTCATACCCCCAGAAGAGTAGGTGCTGAGGAATGCAGGGAACCCCTGCTCTTCTCTTGAAGTAGATTACAAGACTTGAACCTTTTCTTCATGGATCCTGTATCTGAAAACAGCAAATAGCACAACAAACAGCAAAAGCAAACACATGGCATTTGTCATTGATCAAAGGATTGATGTGGTCAGTTTGAGTTCTTCTCAAGCAAAATGCCCTTAAATTAATGTAATTAAAATATGGTCAAGATCAAGACAAAATAAAAGCAAACAAGCTCTTTACACAATATCTGGAAACATCAAAATTAAATTGCTTTACAACAAAATCAACAATAGCTGGTTAAGAGTATCAGCAAAATATTCAGTGTAACCAAATACAGTGAATTAAATGAATCAATGTTCAAAGACAATCACAATTGCATTCAAATAGATTAAATACAAAGTGAACACATATAACATTTGTTGTAGAGATGTCAACAATGTTACAAAAGCAACAATATTTCAGCATTTTGGATTTAGAATCCCAATTTACACTTTGATATAACTTGTTGAAACAAATAATAAGTAACTGGTTAAATAATTAAAAGAAACCAAAATAACCAAAACAAGATGAAAAATCTATAGTTATGATAAAGTCTGATTAAAAAGACTTAAATAACATGTAACATCTATATGAAACAGTGTCAGACAAATGTGAATTTGACTATGTGTGAAGATTTGAAATGTTGTTCTCTGTGTGGCAGTGTTCCAGCTGAGGCTATGTGTTTGTGTAAACATGCTCCTAACAAAGGGTGGAAGTTTTACGACAGTGTGTTAATTTTGGTCCTGTTGTAACAGGGAGCCAGCATGGAATTTGAGTATGAGATGTGTGATCTGGCTCAAAATACTTCCAAATCAATGTTTTTTAAGGAGCATGATAAAGTGCAATGTTCAAGGCTGAATCCTGTAAGAAAGCATTTTCATTGTTACTGCAATTATTACACTGAAGCCACAAGGCAATTCTATACTCCTGTTTGTAGTTTAAACTGCAGCTATATTGAGGATAGCACAGTTTTCCACTTTTAGGAGATGAGACTCATCCAACATATAAACACAAGTACCTTAAAATTAATTAATCTTAGCATACAGTTAATTCCTTTTTGATACATGACATGCGGTCTAGAATGCATCTGTGGCTTCTAAAACCTCAAACCTGAGTGTTTTTACACCTACAATAAGAAAATCATGTTTTAAGGAATTACTCAGTCTATGTGTACGTGTAGTATCACAAAATACTAAATTGTGTTCTATGGCAATGAAAATGTGTATAACACAAATATAACAAATTTGGAAACGCAAACAGGATCAGCAATTATTAACTTGTATTGCTATTAGGCTGTTAAGCCGCCAGCAAAGGAAGTTAACAGTTGCAGGCCTTGTATTAACAATGCAGTTAGTTCACTAAGAGTGTTATTAGCAGATGAGTTTTTGTTACGTGAAGAACACTGATTTTTGCTCTTAAGTAATTTCTGTTTTCTCAGAAAATATGGTGGAGGTCTTCCCTGTCCTGATGTCCAACATTGTTCCTCTCTGTGACCAAACTTTTTACAGGTCATACAAAGCCTGTTTTGTCTGTCTGAGGGTTGATTGCTGTGATCATCTGAGGTTTGAGGGTTTTTAAGACTCTCTAATGCTTCTACACCATGCGTCTTTGCTGCGCTATGGTGTGGCATCACCTTAAGTACTGAAACAGGCAAACTTTTTTGAGCTACGGCTTCTGAACAAATCATTTCAGATTTATTACAAGTAACTTCATCTGTGAAGTGAACATGCTTTTCAATCCCTCCGCTGTTAAGCATTTTGGGAGACACAAACTTCTGTGCTTTCAGCATAGCTTTTAAATCTGCAATAGTGTCTTTTTGACTTCTGCATTTTTCAGCCAGGGCTAACTGTTCAGCGAGTAAATTATCAAGCTGTAACTGGAGATCTAGAATCTTCGCCTCTGACTTTTCTGCCTCTGATTTGTTAACAGCAAATTCTTCACATTTAGCTTTGATAAATGAAGGTATTTCCAACATATCGTTACGCAGTCTCGAGTAACACATGTAATTTAGTGCTTCAATTATATCGCCACGTTTTGATTTCTTTCCATTTTTGCCAATTACATCCCACCATGCAAACAATGTAGAGTCTAAGTCTGTTAACTCCAGTCCTTCTTTGTTAAGTTTACACAATGTAGGTTCAACTTTTTTGGTCCATAAAGCAAACAATACATCACTTTCTTTAGAAATTAACCCTTCCATCCTTGAGGAGGCAATCTGAAATTTACCAAATTGAACTATTGAAACAAATTACAGTCTTGTAATTTCTGTTTCATGCAATTTAAGCAAATGGAGGAACAATAAAAGCAGACTTACCCACTCTTGTGGTTAGAAGGCCAGTATTAATCCATTCACCAGGTCAGCTGTGAAAAATCCAGCTAAGACCGGCTAAAGTAAATTTCAGAAAACTCACTGCAAAGGATCCCGGGTTTCGGCACCATCTGTAGAATGGTATTTTGACCACAGCGGTTCGAACTGTAGTCTGCCGAGTGACTAAAAAGTTATCAGCATGATGGTAAAAAACTGTACATTTCTAGTCAAACCATTCTTCTGCAATCTTATACCAAAAACGGAAATAAGGGCAGTATTAATAGCTATAAATGTGGGAGAGCGTTGATATTATGTGATTGTATTGTATTGCAATATGGAGCAATTAAGTGTTGATGTTAAATCAAAAGTAATTCACAAATACTTGAAAATGAAATGATTTAATGACAATAATTCTCTATGGTTACAACTGAATTAGTTATAAAATAACTGTATAAAAGGATAAAATATGAAATAATAAAAACATATGATATAAATTGTACCCAGCTTACTGTAAATGTAAATTTAAAGTTACCTAAGAAAGAGAGAGAAAGGGGGAGGGAGAGAGAGACAAAGAGAGCAAGTAGGCCTCAAAGAGCCTGGGAGCAGTAGAGCCAGAGAAGATAGCCTCCAGAGAAGGAAAGGAGCAGAGCTCAGGAAAGCACAGAGAAGAAAAGAGCCAGAGCAATGTTTACCAGCTATTTTGTACCTTTCTTGACCATGTGACCAAAGCCTAAATGCTGAGACATTCAAACTGACCAATCAACATGTGACCACATCGTAAAACCCCCCAAAGTCCGCATACCAGGCCCTGATCTTATCAGTATCTGCCTTTGGAGTCAGCATGGACCTTTCTTGGTGAAAAAGACATGTTTTGCCATATAAACAAATGCATATAATAATTTAGACTCTTACAACGTATAATGTCTCCGACACCGCCTGTAGTCCCGATTAGCACATTGATAGAAACAGTCTTTTTAAAGAAGCGTAACCGATTAAAAAAAAATCAAGAGTGTGCTGTAACTGATGTGTTTTATGTCGTAGAATAAAACGTGAAAGTATCTTGAGTTTGTATTAGCCACGGACCTTATTTAAGCGATTTAACTGAAATCCCATTGAAAAAAATCCATTGACTTTGGGACGAGGGAACCGGACCTGCTAAAATGCCAACTCGCTTTCGGGTTTTTGCATACAAATTCACGTCATAGTTCCCCCACTCTATAGCCTAGTGGTTAGTGCCTCGACACATAGCACTGAGGTGCTTACAGTGACCAGAGTTCAAGTCCCGACTTGAGGCCCTTTTTCTGATCCTTTTCCTCCCTCTGCTCCCCATGCTTTCCTGTCTCCAATATACTGTCCTATACAAATAAATGTTAAAATCCCCTAAAAATAATAATAATAAATAAAGAAATGTTTATTTTGTCATGAATTGTTGTTGTGTCTCTATATCATTTTTGCCCTTTCAGTCCATTATCCTGTCCTATAAAAAAACAACCCCTAAAAACAATTATAATAAAAAAAATGTTGTCTAGTAGATGAATTGTTAGGTCACTAAAGATTTCTTACTCTTTCAGTCCTCCACCACTGTGTGGCGCTATACCTGCAAGCAGCGACTATGTGGCTAAGCAGGGGGACAAAGTGGCAGCTCGGGTGAAGGCTGTGGATGGGGATGAACAGTGGATTCTTGCGGAAGTTGTCAGCTACAATCACTCCACCAACAAGTATTTATTTAGTAGTTGATTTCAGCAATTGGCTTATTTAATTTTATTTGTGTGAAATGGTATCATGGAATTGTGATGATTTTTATTTATTTTTTTACAGATATGAGGTTGATGATATTGATGAAGAGGGTAAAGAGTACGTACAGTTCCATTTTTCTGTGTTGTATTGTATATTTAATTTCTTTTTCCACCCATACCTAGATTTTGGGGGTCTATAAGTGGTCAGTGAGACAATGTTTTTCTTAAAGAATTATTTCTTTAAATAATTTTATTCAGGAAGAACTCGTGAAATTGATGAAAAAAATCACAATAAATGCATTTACAGTGTTACAGTGGGTGACACTTCAAAATGACCACTAACAGCGCATGTGGCGCCGCACTAGTATTAAGAGATTTAAAACGTGTTTAGGTGTAACAGCAGTGTGCGACTATGACGCCAGGGGGCACAAAGGGAAGGGATGCGAACGGACAGAAATATACAGTAGCTGTAATACCCTGCTACTTGTAAATGAAGATGAAATAATGAAATAAAACATTATAATTCCTTCATTAATCATTAAAAACATGTTAACAAGCTTTATTATCTTTGTAAACTTGCAATGAGGTTTCATTTTGGAAATTAAAACTAAATAAAAGACAGCTAAAATAAAAGTACAAACATACACAAAAAAATAAATAAATAAAGCAGTGTTTTAGCCTAATATAGAAAGATGTACAGTGTTTGTTATTTTATAGTGATAGGATTAAGACAGTCAATAAATAAGCTTTTACATTTACAGTTTCCATTTACATTTTCTTTGTTGAATATATTTTTCTCATTTTATGTCTTAATTATTGTACATAATAATTGAATAGGCCTAAATAATTATTTATTTAAAAGACATTACAAGCAAAACATGGTGAAACGCTCCATCGAATGGTATGCAGGGCTCTTAAGTTAAATGCAACTTCATCAAAATAAACGTTTTGTAAACTAAATAAATAACTAAAACTAAAGTAAATTAAACAAAGTAAAAATTGTTTAAAAATATATATTTAGTGTCAATAAAAATATTTCCTAGCTTAGGTTTTCAATATTGATAATAAATATATATGGGAAAATTTGCATAATTTCTAGAGGATTGTGTGACACTGAGGTAAACTGGTGGAAAAATTAAGGAAATCAATTTCAGAGTTTTTTTGATGCATCGATGCATTTAAAATTAAAATTAACTCGTGAATTGATTCGAAGTAGGGCTGCACAATATATCGTTTCAGCATCAATATCGCAATGTGCGCATCTGCAATAGTCACATCGCAGGATATGCAATGTTTAAATGATAGCTTACCAGGTGCCACAGAACACGTGATTTATAGAGTTTTACCATAATAGAGTGAAGGTTTATCATTTGCATGTTTCAGGCCTGCATGTGACTGAGCATTTTAGGAGTTTCAGACATTTGTGCACAAAAATGTATGATGTTTGGAGGTGTAACAAAGATTCATTGTATTTAACTATGTATACAGAAAAAAACTATTTATGCAGAAAAAAAAAATTGCAATATCAGATTTTTCCAATATCGTGCCGCCCTACTTCTAAGTTAAGTTTTTTAACAGCAGATGGTGATCAAGGCTAGTTTTTAACAGCAGATGGCGCTCTAAGCTAGTTTATTGTATATTTGGCTGTGTCATGCAAGTTGTTAGTGAGATTAATGTAAACACACCTCACTATGAACACTCTTGTAATTCGCTTACACCTTTCTTAACTTTAATAATTATTTTATGTTCAGGCGATATTTGTAAATAATTGGATGTAAGTGGAGTACACCGGTTTATAAAGCATACAGCACCATCTACTGTTAAATACTAAGCTCAGAATCGATTCAGGGGAGAATTAGCGATGCATTTTGAAAATCTCATGATCGCTGTGTAACTGATTTCTCAAATTTTTTGGTAAAAGGTATATTGACCCCAAATTTTAAATAGCAGTTAAATTAAATAGAGTAACAAACAAAGGCTTGCATATTGTTCCTTATTTACTAATTTTGTGTTGTATTCAGGAGACACACGTTGAGTCGCAGAAGAATAATTCCTCTCCCCCAGTGGAAGGCAAACCCTGAGACGGACCCAGAGGCCCTGTTCAGTAAAGATCAGCTCGTTCTGGCTCTCTATCCACAGACCACCTGCTTTTACAGAGCTTTGATCCACACACCACCACATCGGGTGAGCAAAACAGGACTCAAACTAGAGAAAATGTTTCACATGCAGACTTTAATGGTAAATTGCTATGAAAAGATCAGGTGTAAACAAGCCCTTTCTACAAATAGCAGATAATTTGTTCTGGTAATTTTCCAAAATGAGAAGTTGTAGCATCACCAGTAAATTAAGGGGATGGTTTTTTTTTTCTTCAATTTACTGGTAAAGTTGTGCTGGTAATTTTACAGCAATTTACTGGTATTGCGGTGTGAAACTAGACTAATTGAAGTGTAGGGAAAGACTTTAACATTTGTTATTAGTCTAACTTTGTAACGGTGCTGCGTTGAATACTTTAGCTCATCTATCATGATTTTATGTAATGAATGTAATGAAGACCACAACTCCCATAATTCCATACTCAGTCACTGCTTCAGCAAACTATGCATTTGTTTGTTGTAAATACGCGCACAACAATATGCACATATGCGCCCTCTAGTGGCGAAAATTGCATACTGTAACTTAAATGTGTGTCAATATTTCCTTATTATGGTTTTATGGTATCACTAGATCATTTGTGTATGAGATGAAGAATAATTAATTTATTATTTGACACATCTGACCTCTTTTGCAGCCTCAAGATGACTACTCGGTTCTGTTTGAGGACACATCTTATGCTGATGGCTATTCTCCACCTCTCAATGTTGCCCAGAGATATGTAGTGGCCTGCAAAGAGAACAAGAAGAAGTGACCGAAATGTACAAAAGCAGGACATGGTGTTCAGAAAGAGCCTGCATAATTGGTGTGATTGAGTTCGTTTTGTTTTAATGTGCATTTGTCTCTTTTTTTTTTTTTTCTTTTTTTTTGTTAACATGTACATAGTGCTGGGCCGTATATTTTGTACCGCATCTTTTTTACACAGTTTTTGTGGATCTGAATGCAAATGAATCGTGCTAAAGTAAATAAATCCTGTTCGTTTAAATGAAAGGCACACAAAAACTTTTTGTATTTTTGACTTGTATAGATTCCAGACAAAATATTCAAGTAAAACTACAACAGATATTCAGGCATACATAATCAGTATAATTTTCTCAACAGCAGATCATTTTGTATAATACTTTTAATATATTTAATTACATCCTTGATCTTGAATTACATTATTGTGGTTTTGAAAATAAGCATTACACTTTTAGATTAAAGCATAATAGCTATTATTGTAATTTGAGTTTATTTCTTCTACAAAATTGTTATATAACACATTGTGCCTTACTACATATTTACATGATCCCAGTCATCAACAAAATACAAAACTTTTAAATGGTTGAGAGAGTGTTTTTTTTTTTATTGCATAACAAGAGCAATAGCATATAAAAAAAATTGAGGAATACAGTGCTTAATTTTTTTTTTACATCAAAAGCCGATTTTCCACTATCGTGCCAAACCAGGCCAGACAGCACGGATACGGTTTAATTTTTCCACTGTTGTGCTGCAACAAAGCTTTTTGGAACGTTGCGCAAAAAAATGCATCAGTAGCTGCCTTGGTAATGCATGTAAACGGCTTTCTTTGTTCAATTAAATTTAAATAAAAGTCAAAACTAGTTTTTTCATGTTTATGTGTAAAAGCAAATGCAACCGCGTGACTAAAAACTGTTATGCCACTCTCTCATATTGGGGTGCTAAATATACAGTAGCTATATGTCACAACACCATATTTATCAAGAGGTCATATGTTGCGCGGCTCTGGGCAAATTTTATTTGGAGGGAAAATGACCAAAATGTAACGTAATGATTGGAGGGGAAATAAATAATATATTTCAAATCTCCATACGTAACAGAAAAATAAACAATGATAATGCAACAATAATAGTGCATTTGTATTACTGGAAAAAAAATAATTTTTGGAAAGACCTTGTCAAATGTCAGCGGGCACTTTCACTAATGAAAAATATAGCTCTTAAATTATTTCATTTAACAATCAATTAAATTACACAGCGGTTTTAAATCAAAAGTTGATAATGATATAAAATATAACTATTTAAACAATGGCTGTTATTTGTTTTAGTATTCAAACATTAAATAACGAATGCAGCAAGTGAAATAAAAAATTAATATAAAAACGCATCTCAGGATATAAAGGACTCTTATATTTAGCTAAATGCTGCTCTTTTTATCTTTGTATTTTTATCATTTTATTTTTGTTATTTTCATTATTTTTTTGTTTTCATAATTAACTAACGAGCTATAGACAAATTCCTACTAGACGTTTGAGAAAATATTTTGCGCAACCGAGTAGGCTATATATTAAAGATCACCGAGAACAAAACAACAACACAGAAACATGTTACATAAATATATACAAGAAATTCACATAAGAAATTGATTCCAAAATTGCACACATCCTTAACTTTGTATTGTTAATGTCTTTTAGGGTTTTAATATAATGCTCATCAATTTGAAACAAATAAAAATGTTAGGTTTATCATTGGAGCATTTTTGTTTGTGTACATGGTACTTCCTATATATGATCATTAAATTAATAAACAAATTTTGCTCCAAAGTTTATATAAGATATTCATCATCAAACTAAAACATTTGGGTATACGTGCATAAAAAAAAAAACAGGTGTTTTATCGATTCCTCTTCTAATTCACAAAAAGTGCACACAGAATCCATGTCTCTAAAAAAAAAAGTAACAACTTGTTTCACTGGATAAATTAAATGAACTAGTTTATATGTCACTTCTTTACTTTATTGGTGAGACAGTATTTACCAGGTAAGTTCCAAACTTTTCCTCTCAATCTGCTCAAATAAGGAATTCCAAAAAGTTTTGCATTTAGGTAACAATGCATAACTTTTTAATGTAAAAGTTATTCAATTTTTTTGTCTATAATTTTCATACCATTGATACTTAACTGATTAGTATGTACAAGATTGGATTCAGAGGACCATTATTACCAGAAAAGAGCTGAACAAGTCCACTAGGAATTGCATCAAATACTAATGGAAATTATTTAGCAGTTATGGGGATCTTGTAATAATTGAGAAATTCACAAAAATTAAAAAGTTGTCCATTACTTTAAGAACTGTCTCACCAATATAATATCATTATTGTACCAATTCCTATTAAATAAGGATTTTTTTAAAGGGATAATCATTCCTTTTTTTTTTCAAGAATGAAAATATACAACCACAATCAGGAGATCAATATAAGAGAGATACAAACGAGGGTAAATACAAGCTACATTAGCTGCAAAAAGAAAAAAAAAGACTAACAAAACAAAAAAAGGGGTAAGTAAATTACAATTGTATAAAAGTGTATGAAAATAAATAAATTAAGAGCATTACAGGAAAGCTTTGAACTCAAATCAGAGTCAATAGACAACAGTTCTTCATATAGTACCAAGAATCTGACACATTTTTTGTTGTTACACATACGGAAAGATTTGAGCAGGGAGTCAACTTCAATCAGAAAATGTCGAAAAGTAGGAATCCAAGATAAAAAAAAGTTGAAAATAAATTCTTTAGATTTATGTGCAGAATCTGAGTAATAACAAATAATTTCTTTTAAACTAAACTATTGTGCAAAGGTAGGAGGAGTGTTTAAATAACAATACAGGTCGAACCAAAATTTCTGAACAAATTCACACATACAAAATAAATGTATTACAGTTTCATCATCCTTACCACAAAATGTACAATTACTCGGGATATCAACATATTTGGAAACAAAGTAGCCGGATATTTGTTATGCAATATTTTAAAGTGGGTTTCTTTCGTTTATTAGGAAGTAAGTATTTATGAGGAAAAAAACAAGCTTTTCTCCAGTCTATATTACTAATTAATGCAGCCCAATGAAATAGACAATACGATTTCTTTGCTGAAGAATTAGATGAATATGTTTATAAAAAGTCGGGAGACTTTTAAGTCCAAAATTTGTTCTGTGACGTCACGCCGAGAGCGCGCACGGGAATGAGCGCGCACAAAAGGACCATGGCTGAAACGGTGAGTTCTCGTTTAACAGTTATTCAGTTTCCAGTTTGATTTACTGCTGTTTGTACACTGTGTTTTAATCTGAAACGTTGTTTAAATGGTTAATGACAGAAAACAACCCTAAATGTTAAGCCTGTATAACTACCTATTGTGCGCTAGCACGGTAACTTTAGCTAACGTTAATTTAATCAGTTGATTAATGAAATATTATTGATTTTGGTCAAATTAAAATTTTACCTGCTACTTTATTTAGCTCATAAATCAACGATATTAGCTTTTTGTAAAGTCAGATGTAGATATGGATGTTCAGGTGTAACGTTATATTCAGAACCTATTTTCAGAAATCTAATTTAACGTTAAGTTATTAAATATAAGTTATTATAAGTAGTTGTTCTTAATGTCCTTAAATATTGTTTTATTCTGTTTACCGCACAGTTTAACAATCTAACTGTAACACAAGTTGGTGCAAAAACAACAATTTCTTTAATCTGCTAACTTTACGGAAATACAGCTAGCGTTAACTGTTAGCACGACTTGTTTTACTGTTAAAACATCAATTTAAACCCAAAATGGGACCATGAGAGTACATATTTGTGCTTATTTCAGGTATCAGACAGTGATGTCCCAGTTTCAGACCCTCCAAAACAACCTCCCAAACGCCGCCGCATCATCGACGCCTCATCCATCCAAACAGTACCTGTTTACTCCAACAAGGTGGGAATTTCTTGGCTGTATAACTCTTTGAGAGCTTAACAAATTATTTAAATGTCATCTTATTTATTGTGTTTTAGGTTAACAGATCCTTGAATCTGAAGCCAGAAATATTTAAACACACCAATCTTACAGGTATCAAAACTTTTAAAGACCACTATTAATGGTGCCATTGCATGTCTATCATTTTGTACAGTAATGTTTAAAAATTGGGGTCAGTTAGTATTAATCTTTTTTAGGAAGACATTTTATTCAGCTAGGGTGCATTATGCTTGATCAAATGTGACCCAATTAATGGCATTTATAATCTTAAAGTTTTTAATCTGTTTTAAGTAAATTACATTCATCAAAACATCCAGAAAAAAAGTATCATATTATATAGACTCACCGGCCACTTTATTAGGTACACCTTACTAGTCCCAGGTTGGACCCCTTTTGCCTTCAGAGCTGCCTTAATCCTGTGTGGCATAGATTCAACAAGGTACTGGAAATATTCCTCAGAGTTTTTGTTCCATATTGACATGATAGCATCCCGCAGTTGCTGCAGATTTGTCAGCTGCACATCCATGGTGCGAATCTCCCATTCCACCACATCCCAAAGGTGCTCTATTGGATGGAGTTCTGGTGACTGCAGAGGCCATTTGAGTACAGCGAACTCATTGTCATGTTCAAGAAACCAGTCTGAGATGATTCACGCTTTATGACATGGCGTGTTATCCTGCTGGAAGTAGCCATCCGAAGATGGGTAATCTGTGGTCATAAAGTGATGGACATGGTCATTAACAATTCTCAGGTAGGCTGTGGCGTTGACACGATGCTTAATTGGTACTATTGGGCCCAAAGTGTGCCAAGAAAATATCCCCCACGTCATTACACTACCACCAACCTGAACCTTTGATACAAGGCAGGATGAATCCATGCTTTCATAGTGTTGATGCCAAATTCTGACCCTACCATTCGAACGTTGCAGCAGAAATCGAGACTCATCACACCAGGCAACATTTTTCCAATCTTCTGTTGTCCAATTTTGGTAAGTCTGTGCAAATTGTAGTCTCAGTTTCTTGTTCTTAGCTGACAGGAGTGGCACCCAGTGTGGTCTTTTGCTGCTGTAGCCCATCCGCCTCAAGGTTGGACGTGTTGTGCGTTCAGAGATGCTCTTCTGCAGACCTCGGTTGTAACAAGTGCTTATTTGAGTTTTTGTTGCCTTTCTATCAGCTCGAACCAGTCTGGCCATTCTCCTCTGGCATCAATCAACAAGGCATTTGTGCCCACAGAACTGCCGCTCACTGGATATTTTCTCTTTTTCTGACCCTTTTCTAAACCCTAGAGATGGTTGTGGGAAAAAACCCCTGTAGATCAGCAGTTTTCGAAATACAACAATCATGCCACGTTCAAAGTCACTTAAGTCACCTTTCTTCTCTATTCTGATGCTCGGTTTAAACTGCAGCAGATCGTCTTGATCATGTCTACACGCCTAAATGCCTTGAGTTGCTGCCATGTGATTGGCTGATTAGAAATTTGCATTAACAAGCAATTGGACAGGTGTACCTAATAAAGTGGCCGGTGAGTATACATTAATATATATATAGCAACTGTGCTATTTCTTAAATAGTGCTTAGTGTTTTGTGTGTGACACCGGAGCAGACTGGATTAATGGCTGCTGACAATTCAGCTTTGCACTCAAATTAATAAAATATATGTTAAACTTTATCAAAAGACAAAATTGCTATTTAAAAGTAGTAATATTTTACAGTGTTACCATTTTCCTGTTTTTTAATAGTATGTTGCTTTAGTGAGCATAAAGCATTTTTTTGAAAACATGAATCCTTTATTGGGCAAAGTTACCAATATTAACATCATTGACATTTATTGCAGTATAATTAAAAACTCTTACGTCCAAAACTCTTGTACTAACCCTAGTAAGACTCCATTGTTATTCCAACAATCAGTTAAACAATCAAACTTCTGAACAGTATTGTGCCTTTTAGCCTATATGTAACACCTGCTTTTTGTGCATTTGTTCTCTTTATTCATTGCAGAAGAGGAAAAGGGTGGTCCTCTGTGGTCTCCTTCCCCACCCCGTAAAGAGAAACCGCCAATCAGTATCGATCTGAGTAGCTCAGAGGAGGAGCCAGAACAGACTGAACCTCAGTAAGCACAAACACTGATTTAAGTTCACTTTTGCATATAAAAAGCATTAAAGGGTCATTATGCACCAAAAACAAATTGGACTTCTGTTGGGTCGTCATCATTCTGTAGCTCATTTTTAACCTCAGGTAATGAAGCAGGGTTAGCACCTTTTACTTATTTATTGTTTTACCTAGTGCAAGGTTTCCGCTACATTCATTCATCCGTGGCGGGTCGCCACGCCAAAATTCATCCCGCCACGGCTACATTACAGCTTCTCATTTAAAACATTTAGTTGTGTTTTTTTATAGCAGATTATAATCGCACCAAAACATATTAGAGGTAAACAGCGCAAACTTTTCTGTAACCGTAGTAGTGCTGTGCGCTATTTGTTCAACCCTTTAAGGTGACATGCTGACTGACTCTGACAGACTGACTGACAGGTGCGTGAGTCCAGCAAACACGGCGTAGCTTTCAGTTAAGATGAACACAGTTTCCATAAGTATACTTTATTGATAAAGGTCAATGGCTTTGCATACAATGACTTTATCTTGCTGGAGTTTAAAGCCGTTTCACTTTACTTCAGGACGCATTAATGTCGGAAAACGCCCAAAAATGTACTAAATCGCGCTTCAGCAGCGCTTACTGGAAAGCGCACAAGAAAATCTGCACTTGAACTTGTAAATTTGAGTGCATGCAAGAAGTTCTGTGCACGAACAGAGGAAATCGGCGAGCAAGCAAAGAGATTCGCATGCTCGTATTACATGAATGCTATCTCGACTTGTAATACTGCGTGTAATATTTGTCTTTGAAATAGTTGGCAGATCTGTGTAAAAAAAGTCCTGCCGCCACAGCTGGAAAAAATCCTAGAGGAAACACTGTAGTGTTACGAAATCCTACTCTGGGTAGAGTGTAAAAGAAGACAATGTCATTCATTCTCTCATTTTCTTTTTGGCTTAGTCCTTTTATTAATCAGGGGTCGCCACTGAGGAATAAACCGTCAACATATCCAGCACATGTTTTACGCAGCAGATGCCCTTCCAGCGGCAACCCAGCACTGGGAAACATACACTCGTGCATTCACACACTTACACTACAGCCAATTTAGCTTGCCCAATTGACCTATAGCGCATGTCTTTGCACTGTGAGGGAAACCGGAGCACCCAGAGGAAACCCACACCAACACGGGGGGAACATGCAAACTCCACACAGAAATGCCAACTGACCCAGCCGGGCTCAAACCAGCGAACTTCTTGCTGTGAGGCGACAGCGCTACCCACTGCGCCACCGTGTCGCCAGAAGACAATTTCCTCCATCCATAATAGTCCAGAGCTTGTTAGTACGATCTACATTATGTAATATGAGGATGCGTTACGCTAGAGCTATTTTGTAGACAAGTCGCAACCTATGTTTGTCCAATCAGTGACACTGACTCTGCAAATAACATTAATGCTGGGTTTACACTACATTGGGTAATGTCAGCTAAACCCAGGAATAATTGGGTTTATATGAGCAGTGTGAAATATGATAACCCAGCATAACCAGGGGTTTAATCAGGGTTTAAAATGGCGATAGCTTAACAATTTTAAAGTGATAGTTTTCGCAAAAATGAAAGTTCCTCACCATTTACAGGATGTTTGCAGATCTTTAAAAAGTCTTAAATTCCAGTCTAAAAATAAGGTCCTATTTAATTTTAAAATGTCTTAAATCCACATTTCAAAAGTCTTAAATAATGCAAGCGAACCAATCCCGCTAAGATGATTTTGTTTCCGTTTTGATTTCTACCTAAAATCTCTGTTTATTAGTCACCCAGAACAAAATGGGTGGAACCCAATTAAAATACATGCTCATAGGGATTTTGCTCTATAATAGCTTATGACTGCTGCATCAACTCGTACATTAGCAAATGAAGGAAGTGCAAATTTAAATATAATCTGGTTACACAACTCTAATTGTGCACCATGGTTAAGACCTGTTAGCTTTGGAGACTTGCATGCAATGTAAAAAAAAAAAAATAACAGTGGCTGAGGAAACCTGTCGGAAAACACCCAACATTTCTTAGATCTACTCTGCCTTGCCTACAACAGTAATGTTTGGCCTGCCACAGAGTGCTGCTGCCTCCATATTATTATTATTAGTCAGTTCAAAGAATGTTTTGTGGTCTTCACTTTTTGTGTGTATATGTAAAGTGTTAAGTGTGGTAAATAGTTTTGTAAATTCTGTACTTTAAAATTGGTTTTAAATTTAATTCTACATGGTGTTAAAAAGTATTAAATATAATACTTAAAGCCTACATACAGCAAGGTTTCCGCTACATTCGTTTATCTGTGGCGGGCCGCCACGCCAAAATTCATCCCGCCACGGCTACATTACAACTTCTCATTTAAAACATTTAGTCGTGTTTTTTTTTATAGCGGGTTATAATCGCACCAAAACATATTAAAAGGTAAGTGAATTATAACAGCGCAAACATTTCTGTAACCGTAGTAGTGCTGTGCGTTATTTGTTCAACCCTTTAAGGTGACATGCTGACTGACTGACTGACTGACAGGTGCGTGATGCGTGAGGCGCCAGCAAACACGGCGTGGCTTTCAGTTAAGATGAACACAGTTTCCATAAGTATACTTATGTTTCTGGAGTTTATAGCCGTTTCACTTTACTTCAGGACGCGTTAATGTCGAAAAACGCACTAAATCGCACTTCAGCAGCGCTTACTGGAGAGCGCACGAGAAGATCTGCACTTGAGCATGTAAATTTGAGTGCGTGCAAGAAGTTTTGTGCACGAAGAGGAAATCGGTGCGCAAGCAAAGAGATTCGCATGCTCGTATTACATGAATGCGTTCTCGACTTGTAATACTGTGTGTAATATTTGTCTTTGAAATATGTGGCAGATCTGTGTAAAAAATAAAGCCCGCCGCCACAGCTGGGAAAAATCCTAGAGGAAACGCTGTACAGTATATCCTGATTTACTCGCATTCATGTGGTTCTAAACTGTTATGAGCTTCTTTTTTCTGTTGAACACAAAACCAGATAATTTGAAGTAGGGCTGCACGATATTGAAAAAAAAATGACATTGCAATATTTAGTTTTTCTGCAATACATATCGCGATATGAATATAATTTCACAAAATGACTATTTGGACATTTTTTTGCATAACTTTACATTCAGTGGGATGATTTTTTTCCTGGAATGCATCTGCATTAAATAAATAAAAAAAATATTAAAGAACAGATGAAAACAATAGAACAAATATAAAAATGAAATAAACATAGCTTTATGGTTTTCGATTCTAACAGTATTGAGGTACAGAAGTTCAATAATCAAATATAAAATGGCACAGTATACTCTTTATTGTATAAATAAATAAATGTAACAGTTATTCTTTGCTAGTGGCAAACTTCATAATTTCTGGTCCAAATGGTTCATTTGAAATTTCTTGGAATCCTGCGATGTGACTATTGCAGATCTGCACATTGCAATACCAATGCTAAAAGGATATATTGTGCGCCCTATTCTGAAGAATGTTGGCCATTGACATCCATAGTAGGAACAAAAAATACTATGGAAGTTGATTTTTTTTCTACATATTTTTGTATATCTTTTCTTGTGTTCAACAGGAGAAAGAAACTCAGACTAGTCTGGAACAAGTGAAGGTTGAATAAATGATGACAGAACTTTTATTTTTGGGTGAACTACCCCTTTAACCCCATATAATGACAACTGCATCAAAATGAGAAATCTCCATCTGATGATTAGTAAGCTAAATCTAAATCATTGTCTCATTCAACTTTAGGGAAATCCTTCGTTCCCCCTCTCCACCTCCTCCACCATGTAGTCCACCAGTGAAACGGAGCAGACGGGCAAACCAAAAAATGCGGTGAGTAATTTTATTTTTTCATTCAGTTTTTAATGTTCTATTGCTTTTGCGAAGACTAATATCAGCATGCAGTGAAAAGCTAGTTAGGCCAGAGATGAGCAATCTAATTTGGCATAGTTATTTTCTCCCCATTTTTGTTTTAGAGAAATCAACAGGAAACTGGATGCAATCGGCTCGCTTGTGTGTATGTCCCCTGAGCCTCAAGACCCTGTCGTCGAATACAGAAACTCTCCTTCGCCTGTCAATGACTATGATGACGACGATGACATCATCATCGTTTCATCTAACAGCAAACACAAACGTCGTCCCTGCAATACTGAGGGCAGAGACTCTGCACGAGAGATTTCATTAAAGTTCCGCTGCCGAACAGAGTTGTACAAAATCCCAATACTGTCTGTAAGTGGAATGTTTTTTTTTTTGTTTAATTTGATATGACTTTGACATTATATTATTACATTTAAAAGACATTTTTATTCATAGTGACTTATTAATGAGGGCAAGTCAAATCAACCAAAGAGAAAGTCATAATTAGTCTAGTATTGATTCAACAAATGAAGAACAGACGATTTGATCAATTTAAGGTGACGGTACACCTTCAGATTTTTGAGCAATGTTGCTTGGGTACATCCCTATTAAAAATGGGAAATTGTTTTTATTTCTAATCTGGATTAGACATATGCCAATATTCAATAACTCTATATATCATGCAGTGCTACCCACACATAGTCTTTACTTGGGCGGGTCGCCTAGGTTAATTAACGGCCGCCCAAGTATATTTAGTGACGTAGTATTTTTTTTTCTATTATTATTCTTTTACACTTTTTTTTGTATCCGCCCAATATAAACAAACATCCGCAAGCGATTAAGTAGTGGAAAATCTTCTCTCCTACCCGTTTCATACTGCTTGTTCCACAGACAGTCTCGCGTGCTCTGCAGACCCACAGAGACCCGCACCTTTTTGCGTCCAGCCGGGGTTTTTAAATCTACTAAAATGTCCAGGATTTGGTTTTGCTTTTGTTTTCTAAGCTGTCGTTAATTTTATCCGCGCAAGAGAAAAATTAAATAATTAATTATTTAATCTTAACGACTTTACTAAATACTCTGAGAGGATGAAATTACATGTAAATTGGCTGCAGAATAATTGTATACCATTAGAAATGGGTAATAAACTCTTTTTTTTTTTTTTTTTTTTTTCAACAGATTTTTTTATTTACTTTCACCCACTGAAAAGAAAAAATTTATAACAGATAATAAAAAAAATTGAATTAAAATTAATTTAAAAAATCAAATATGTTTTGTTTGTTGCATATAATTAATTATTTATGTGATGTGGGTAAAGGGTGTGCTTCAATCCAGCTACCACAGCAAGTATATTTCAAACCTGTGGGAAGCACTGTCAGTATAACAAACCTGCATATACCCCTCTTCTCTCCCCCATCTCACCACACAACAACCCCAAAACTGAGGGTGAGTGGGCTTGACAAACCACCTGTAGAAACTCTTCTTTAAAAAAAAAAAAAAAAAAATTCTTGTTTATTGCCTTTTCTTGTTACAGAATGCCTCCTCAATTGTAAGTTGCTTTTTATTAAATAGAGTTTATAACTATAGTTTCAACTATTAACATAGTAACTGTATTTAAACCTGGCTTTTTCTTATTGTTAATTTGACCCTTTACTAACATTTACCAAAGATACTTTTATTTTAAAATGTTAATTTATAATCCTTTTGAAATGTAATAAGAGTGCAACTTTTGTTTACTCTGAACATGTATAAAGCAATACACAGAGTGTTTTTTGTAATTATACCTGTTAATGTTTTCCGTAGCTTAGATCAATAATACTGTGAATAAAAGCTTCACCAATTAATCACAACAAGGAAATTTGATACCGTTGTAAGCCTAATCTGGATGAAGATGTGCCATTTGTCATCTGGTTGCCTGTTGATGGCATCATTGCACATATTTGCCAGGCATCAATATTCAAAAGGCACCCAATAGCCGTGTACGTGCTAATGTTTGTGGATCAAGTATTGAAGAAACAGTCGTGTCTTTCTTGATGTGAAATGAATAATCAATCATAAAAATGTAGAGCGGGTCTTAATTTTGTTGCTCAGGAATTGATTGGATTGTTCTGGTTTGCTATTGGTTGATTTCATGCGAGTAGCAGGTTAACCTGTCCATGTGCCAATAAACACTTCATCAGAGAAGAAATCACAAAAGGGGAATTTATTTTGATTAGATTACAAAGGCACATGAATTTGAATTGGATCACCTAGAAAATAAAATTTACCCACCCACATATATTTTGAAGAATGTTGGAACCAGTAGCTGTTAGGGTTGGGCCGATAGACAATGCCATCGCCGATGGCCGATAGACATCACGATGCTGAGCCGGCATCACGATCCATCGCCCCGCCCCCGTCGCAATCCCGCTCGTGAAAAATACACACTCAGGCCCCGTTTACACTAATACAGCTTACTTTTAAAATGGCATTTTAGAACGAAAATGGCCCACGTCCACACTGGTGTTTCATCTAGCAATTCTGTACAGCCCTCCGTCCACTGAAAACGCACATCACGTGACCACACCCACACACACACAGCCACACACACGCATGCACAGCCACAGACGCACACACTGTCATGCTCTCGTCTGAGCTCCAGAGAACAGTGTACGTCGGACAGTTTATCAAGGATGATAGTGGATCGTGTCTCACTATAGTTGTTAAACGTGATATTTATTTAATCTGGTCTCTATCCAGGGCTTAATTTGTGCCGGAACACGCCGGATCCGGCACCTCATTTTCCGATCTCCCTCCTCAAACGCCCTCCTCCCCTGTTAATTTTCACTTTGTTCCGCGACTCCCCAACCCTCTTCACTTTCGTCCGCGACACCTCAGCGCCGCTCACTTTTGTCTGCGAGCAACCCCCCCGCGCCGCTCACTTTTGTCCACGACACCCCTCTGCCATCCACCGCACCAAACAAATGATTGACACGGATCACTCTGCCTACTCATGGCGTCCCGCGGAAAAAGTGATTGACAGGTGGTAATTTGTGTGTAACTTATCTTTATTTATTTATGATTTGGTTATTATGGGTAAAACAAAGACCAGGTAGTTGAAACGGTAGGCTACAAATAATTAATTCGTTATAAATAAATTAATTATTCATAAATAATTTATTCACCTCCACCTATGAAGACGATGCCATCGTCCATCGCGATGTTTCACATTAGACATCGTACGATGCTAAATTGGTCAACATCACCCAACCCTAGTAGCTGTTCATATTTTCACTAGGAACTCGATGTCTACAGGTTTCAAACATTCTTCAGTATATTTTCTTTTGGGTACTTGATTTGGATCCAAAAATAAATGATCATTATAAAAATAATTATGTGCATGATTAAATAATAAAAATAATAAAAAAAAACAACTAATGCAGTAAACTTGACTTTTGGTTGCAGACGGCTCCTTTGAGTAAAGCTGTGGAACAATTGGCCATCAAACTCAATGTCCCTTCCAGCCAAATTCTGTTATTAAAGAAAGATATCGATCTTCCCATTCACTCCTCTGTCAATGAGCTCGGCCTCGGCATAGCTGACATCATAGGTAGGTAATAGAAGGCAGTGGCCATTTTTGATTCATCAGAGTGCATTTATTCTATTGAATTTGTAATGGAGACATTTAACAAATCACACATCTCTTTTCGCCTCTGCTGTGTTCAGATTGTGTAGTAACCGAAAATTTACAAGAAGAGACTGACAAAGGTGATGTCATCACTGTGCGACTGCAAGGCAAAGAGAAATCCTCTGCGCAGGAGTATTCACTGAAGAAGGTGTGTACTGGATGTCTTTTTAAATGTTCTCATGCTTGTGTTTTCTGTTATTTTAATGTTATAATGAGCTTAAAGTGTTGAAAATAAAAATTCTGTTATTTATTACTCATTTTGTGTCAAGCCTGAGACCTTAGTTTATTTTTGTAACACAAATTAAGATATTTTAGATTAAATCTAAGAGCTCTCTCATCCTACATAGACCGCAATGTCCAGAAAAGGAAACAAAAACATTGTCAAATGCCTTCAGTGATTCAACTTAATATTATGAAGCTACAAAAACAATGACATTATTCAACAGTTTCTTCTTTTCCAGTGTCAGTATAGGATGCTCATTCATAAACATTGTGCATAGATGTATACTACAAGTGGCCAAGCATGACTTTATCTTTTTAAAACAAGTACAGGCACATTAAAGTTAATAAGTCAGAAATGTGAAACACTCAGACACTGAGAAAGTATTCTTGTAGCTTGATAATATTGCGATTTTATACTACTGAAGACATACCATCTGTTTTGAAGATGTATTTTGGTATTTTTCTGGACTTTGCTGTCTATGGAGGATGAGAGAGCTTTCTGATTTCACCTAAAAATATCTTAATTTGTGCTCCTAAGAAAAACAATGGTCTCAGGTTTGAAACTACATGGGGGGGGGGGGGGGGGGGGGGGGGGGGGGGGGGGGGGTTAATAATGTAATCTTTAATTTTGGGTGATCTAACTCTTTAAATGTGTTCTTGTTTTTTTTTTTTTTTTAAAGACTGCTCCTATCGGGTCCATTCTGACTCAGTATGTCTCTGGCTTGGATGCGAGTGCAAGATGGAAGGCTAAATTCCTCTTTGACGGGTCAAGGGTCTCCCATAATCAGACTCCGGCTGAGCTGGACATGGAGGACGGTGATGTCATTGAAGTCTGGGCCTAAACACATGCAACTATTGATGTTTGTCCTTTTTGTACTTGCGCCATGTTCTGTATGCAGTGTGGTGTGAAAATGGTGTGGTTTGCAAAAAGAAAGAAAATGATTTGTTTGGAGGTTTGACATTTTTACTTGTGATGAGTATGGTCTACGCTGTTTTTTTTGGGGTAGGGGTTTCATAAACGATACACATTTGACTTGTGTTTGCAGCCATGCAAAAGTAACCTTTTACCATTTTACATTGTGTATATACTATTTAAGAATTGATTTATTTTAATGTAAAGAATTAACTTCAATTAAAATAATTTGATAAAATAACAAATCTGTGCAATATTTTTGTTGCATACATCGGTCAAGATGGCTTCTATCGAGAACATACTATTTTTTTTAATCTGTAAAATGCAACATAATACAATGTATCACTTTTAATTGAACTGATTTAATGAACTGGGAAATAATAAACCATATAAATCAATATTAGGTTCAACCCTTGTGAGTACATTAAAATGTACTGTAAGGATATTAAGAATTAATTTTAAAAATTTGCAGGTTATTTTGTCAGTCTGCCAGGATGATTTCTAAACAAGCTTCAAACTAAACTGAATGCAGCAAGTGCTAATTTAACATCCATGTGAACTCATGTTATCATGTCTCATTGATCAGCTCAATTCATTCATTCATCAAAACAAAATTCACAAACAATTAATTAACAGGACTAACAAAAGATGCAGATTCACTAGTGATTATATTAATAGGATAAGAAAACGCAGCTATGAATAATAATGAGAAACCGACACGTCATCACTAGACAGGCTGATAGCGCTACGTCACCGATTTTGATCCTGCCCCAAAAATTATTTTAAACCTGTAAGATGAAATTAGCTGACCAAAGCTCAAAACTATCCAGGTTTATCCACAATTAAAGCTAACAGGTGCTAACGTTGCCTTAATTGATGCTCAACACACACATAAATCTGGTAAAATCTCAAAAGTACTCAAGGGTTTCTTAAACCTTTAATGATATGGGCATGCTTTTATGAGGTTGAACAATCTTTGGGTGAAAAATGTCATGCTTGTGATGATGGTGGTACGAAATAACACATTGTGGAAAAACATTTAGCACTGTGTCCAAACAAAATCTAACAAAAATTTGGTGTGATTTAACCTCAAATTGAAAACTTGTTTTGATTTATGGCCTTGATTGTCTCAGGATTAATGTACATATTTCTTATAAAATGTGAAAAATGCATTTTTATAGCAATACATTTCAATATTATAGGCTATCTGCAGTTAGATCTAAAAGTAAAGTGGTTAACAGGTGATAAATAAACTACAAATACTGCATAAATATAATTCAGCACCATAAAATCCCCTAATGTTCCCTGTGATGGATTGCAGCTGGAAGGGCATCCGCTGCGTAAACCATATGCTGGATAAGTTGGCAGTTCATTTCGCTGTGGCGACCCCAGATTAATAAAAGGACTAAGCCGAAAAGAAATTGAATGAAAATCCCCTAATGTTTAAAATATTAAATAAGAAAAATACTATAACATAGTGTATAAATACCATTAAATATTTAAGTCTATCGAGAAAAGATCAACTATTCATTCACACAACCACTAAATTACAAACAGGCATAATTATTAATATTATTAAAAGCAAAAGTGCAATTTAAGCGCACAATCAGTCATTATTGAATGCAAGAAACATCATTACATAGAAATTGCCTAAAACAGTAAAAGAAAAGGTAGGAGAGACAAGGAAAATAATGAAATAAAATATAATATTACCAAAGCCTCAACCATTAAGAAAAAAGATCATCATATGCTTAAAAAGCTTACTTATTGTTATAATTAATGTGTTTTATTAGATTCAGCAATGATTGAAACTCAGAAAGGAACAATATATCTGAGCAATGTCTTTAAATACTTATTTTTAAAGCAACTAAAGGAGGATTTTCTACTTGAAAACCAAGATTTTTATAGATGCCTCCAGCGTGAAATTAATATGATCAGAAAATAAAAGGAAAATTCGAAGACAGAATCCATTGATAGATCTAATTAAAAAAGCACACACATCAGGTATAAAGTACAAAATAGTCTCTCAGGTATATAAGAGTCTTGAGAAGTATGAAAGCGCATTCCACAAATTATACGAAAGAAAACTGGGAGACAGAAAGTGGAATAACCTTTACTGATGAAGAGTGGTCAAATATATGGGAATTTCAATGGAAATCAACAAGTTCATTAAACTGGAAGGAATACTGTTGGAAAAACGTTGCTAGATATTTCAAAACCCCAGCACTAACAACAGCCTCCAACATGTTGGCTTAACTGGATGTAACAAACCAAACCATTATCATATATTTTGGGAATGTATGTTTATTCAAGAATACTGGAAAGAAATACAGGAGGCTCTTGAACATACAGTTGAAGTCAGAATTATTCGCCCTTTTTTGAATTTTGTTTCCTTTTTTAAATATTTCCCAAATGAAGCAAGGAAATTTTCACAGTATGTCTGATAATGTTTTTCCTTCTGAAGAAAGTCTTATTTGTTTTATTTCGGCAAGAATAGAAGCAGTTTTTAATTTTTTAAAAGCCATTTTAAGGACAATATTATTAGCCCCTTTCAGCTAATGTTTTTTTCAATAGTCTACAGAACAAACCATCATTATACAATAACTTGCCTAATTACTCTAATCTGCCTAGTTAACCTAATTAACCTAGTTAAGCCTTTAAATGTCACTTTAAGCTGTATAGAAGTGTCTTGAAAAATATCTAGTCAAATATTATTTACTGTCATCAAGGCAAAGATAAAATAAATTAGTTATTAGAGATGAGTTATTAAAACTATTATGATTAGAAATGTGTTGAAAAAATCATCTCTCCATTAAACAGAAATTGGGGAAAAAAATAAACAAGGGGGCTAATAATTCTGACTTCAACTGTTTATTTGAAAGAGATACCTCTAGAAAGTACGTTGTTAAATTTTGGCTGTGTAAATCCAGATACAGTAATGGCAGACAATAAATTCCTGATGCATGCTCTCATAAAAAAGCAATCACGCAATAGGCTACAAGAGTGACCAACCTTAAATAATTGGACAGATGCAACTATTGAGATCTATAAAATAATCCCTTCTGTAGTTAATTTAAAGGATATATATCTGGGTCTTTTAATTTTTAATATTATTTTTTATGCTATTTTTTTTTTTATAATGAAACAAAATATAGTACACCTGACAATAATGTATGTAAATTGTATGTTACGTAAGGTCACATACTGAGATTCAAAAGTACCCTGAAATATAGTATGATAGTACTCAATTGAGAATTCACAATAAACGTAAAATAAAATAAAAATGAGTATAAAAATGTGTACAATGTAACAAAAATAATAGTTTCGTGAAGTTGACAATCATGTTTTGACGGTCGGTTGTCTGAGGCGCCGCGGGAGGAGAAGGAGGGGCGTCACATGACTGCAGCGGAAGCCCTGCGTCATCATACCAATATGGCGTCGTGCTGAGCTTGTAAATCAGAAACAAAACTGTAAATCGGTCGGCGGCACGGTTCGATTCAAGTCTCTCCACTGCAGTACAAACATGTTCACGCAAGAGGTGAGGTAAAGACAGCCCGAAACATCTCGACAACCCAGACGAAGCCCGACAGCGTCCACAGAAGAACTTTGAGGACGCCTCCGACTTCGCTTTGCATTTTCCAGGTAAACAACAGATGAGATACGAGGACTGTTGGGTGTTTACCGATCTCTAAATAAAGTCTCTGGTATATCTGAGCGGAGATGTACATCGCTCTTTTATATTTGTTTTGTGATGTCTGGTTGTCTCTGTCAAATTAAACGTTGTTTCTTGGTTGCTGTTTTGGCGAATGTTTTGGTTATGCTTATAGACAAATGTGTTTGTTTAAACAAATATAACTACAGTGAGAGCTTTTCTAAGCCTTTTCCTACATTATAAGCAGGTTAAATATAACTTTAATGTTGGTGTCTGGAATCGTTGCCAGTCAAACATGTTGCTTAACCAGACTGATATATTTGTCAACAGCAGCATCACATGTCAGCAGTCAGCAAAAGCCGCTTCAGCTTTTAGTTGGATTCAGCTGACCATCTGAGATGTCGGTTTACTGAAAGCTGATAAAGATTGTTCTTCTAACATGTTGGATGAGTTGGTTTTATATCCACACGTTTGGACTTTCTCCTTAATAATTTCACAAAAATGCAAATTGTAAATAATGAAACCATATTAGCAGCCTATGACTATCAAAGCACAACATTGTTCACAGTCAAATAAATAGTGCACACATGAGCAATTCCATGCAAATGTCAACCTTGCCATGAAAAAAAATTAAGTTTTCACCAAAATATGGAAACCGTTTCTATGTTTTTTTTTGTGTAAGCAAGTGTTTCACAGTACTTTGGTAAATCAAATATAATCGTTTGAAGACATTGACAATAGGGCTGTGCATTTATTCGGAATCGCAATTAGTTTATCACGAGAGGCTGCAATATAACAGACTAAATACAGGAATCAGAGAGTGAAATTCAATACCTTTTAAGACCTTTTTTTAAGACTCTTTCCATACATTTTAAGACCTTATAACCACTTTTCAACTGGAAACACTGGCGAGATTTTAAGTTACAGTATATTTACTAAATATTAATGTAAAAAAACCAATCCAAAACTAAAACTTTATTCATATACCAATGGGAAAAATCTATTAAATCTAGCTAATTCAGCCGGTTTGCGCCTATAGAACTGCAGATATAATGGTGTTGCCTTGGTTACTGCATTAAACAAAGCAGCATATAATGTAAAATCTAGTAGTATTTCATTGATTTCATAAACTACACAGCATCCTGATATTCGCAGATTTAAATCAGGCAAACTTTAGCATACATTGCATAATCAAAAACGATATAAAATTTAATACCAAAAATTTAATAAATAGCATTTAAGACTTTTTAATACTCTTTAAGGGCCTTAAATTTCTCTACATTGATTTATCAACTTTTAATATTTTTTAAAACTCGCGGACACCCTGTATAAACTATATTTGTATTATTTAATTTCCCCCTCGCAAAGCAAATGCATGACTGCCGTCTGTGTGTAACAAGTTTTACTAGTCAATTGAGTGAGCAAACTTTCATTCTGCCCAATCAAAATTGCGCAACCGAACTATGCGGAACGCCCACAATAGAAAAAAAGAAAACAAACAGGAAAGCGCGGACGATTGGGATAATGGTGTCTGCTGCTTCAGAAGCATTAATAGACAAATTAATATCAAAGAGAGAGAGCATTGGTAATATGGGAATATTTTGGTTTTAAACTCACAGACACCGAATAAAACAGGATTTTTAAGAGCTGTCGCAGAATTGTTGCCACGGCTTATTGAGCTGAAGCTTGACTACAAGATTAAATCGCAAATCAAATTGCAATTACAATATCTGTCAAAATAAATCGCAATTAGATATTTTCCTAAAATCGCACAGCCCTAATTGACAGAGACATTTTTGAGTATTTTTAAAGTCACACAAATGGCAATTTCACATTGGTCACATCCATAACGGAGAGCTGTCACATCCATAACAACACTTTTTTTTTTCCCCCCTCATAAATCCAAAAATATTAAATAAAATAAAATTAATTTTTGTTCGAGAGCCAACTCTTATTCTTTTGATTATCATTGTTTCTTTTGGGCTTGTGCAGTTTAATTCACAGAATTTCTACAAAGTATGTTGTATACTGTATACTGTTTTGGTCACATCCATAACACATGTTTATTTTCTTCATTTAAAGTACAAAACATGTTTACAGATTGATATTTTTCAGGTCACTTAACTCTGTGGTGAGTTGTTTTGGAAAATATAAACAGATGTTTCAATATAATGTTATCAAATACTTTCTATGTGAATTTATGTTTTTACTCCAAATGTCACATCCATAATGCTGGAATTGCTCACTTGCATCTGATTTCAGACCGAATATTCAAAGTACGGTGGTAAACAATACAGGGAGCGTGTCACAAGTTGTCACTGAACCAATGTGCGAATTTAAAACCAACTTTACCTCATTTAAATTGAGTGGGTCTGGCTTTTAATTTACTTGTGCACCAAAATGTTTAATTACGGTTTTAATTAAATATAAACATTTACTTTTTTAATAATCAAAATCATACACTGCTTTTTATGTCCATAGAGTATGTTTTCTTCAACATATCTCTTATTCTTCATTACTGTATTCACATGACATTGTGGAGAGATTAATTGGCGTCATGAGTCTGTGGCTACTTCCCTCTCCACGCATCTTCCTTATGCAAGAATTGTTATTGTACAGAAAAATGTCTTGTACATTCTGCTCCTAATCGACTACAATGATAAATAACAGTATTTAGCAGTCTTACATGCTGACTAACATACTTAATGAATGTGGAAGTCCGAATGTGCGAATATGAAACCAACTTTACCCATCCACTGACCAGCTGGATTTTAAGTATAATTCATTTATATTGTTACAGTGGAATCTATTTTGGAAAAATGGTTTAATCAATAAAACAAAGAGCTCTTTAATAGTATTGTAAATAGATTATCTCACACAGAATTCACAGTAAGGATCAAAAAATTGAGTCCACATTTAAAATCTCTAAATCTCTCTTTTAAAACAAAAAATATATAAGTATGTAATTGTAACCCAGAGTAAATTTGGGTATACCCGTTTAGCGTAGTTTGGAGATGCTTTATTAGTTATTCTCAAGCCGAAAAATCACCTCAAGAGTGTTTGTTTACATTTTATTTTTATTTATAGTATTGCTGAGTTATTTATTTATATACCTTATTTATTATATATTAGAATTTGGTCAATAAAGAAGGGTAAATAATTAAAACCCTGGCATAAAATGAAAGAAATATTTAAAATGTTCAAATGTTATTTTGATGACATTAATCTCACTTAGTTTCTCAGGCACAGTCCTGAATTGGTTCGAGTCCTTATCAAATAGAAGCTTTTCAGTGAGTCTAGGTACCTTTTTTCTTCTCACTGCGAGCTGACTTACGGTGTTTCACAGGGATCGATTCTTGCACCCCAGCTATTCTCGTTATATATGCTGCCCTTAGGAACTATAATGAGAACATTTTGAATTATGTATCACTGCCAAGCAGATGATACACAGCTTTATATACCTATCCAAAACAAATGATAGTTTAACCCTCAAGAGATTAGAAGATCAAATCAAAACTCTGGCTCACAAAGATAAAACCTGGGTTTTTTTTGGTCCTCCACAGCATTCTAGCAAACCACTTACCGATCCGGTGTATTAAACTGTTACCTCACCTCTGAAGTTAAAAACCTTGGGTTTCTACTAGACAGTAGTCTAAAACTTGACAAACAAATATTTAAAATAGTAAGTTCAAAATGTTATCATCTACAACAACTAGCCAAAGTGAAACCCCCCCAGGAAGGGTTTTAAAATGACTATTTATGCTTTTATTTCCATGCTATTAGATTATTGTAATTCTCTATATATTGGTCTACCTTCATCTTCTATTTCTAGACTTCAAATGGTCCAAAATGCGGCCGCCCGTTTGCTCACGAGTAGCCACAAATATGATCATATCACACCAATATTGCGATCACTACATTGGTAGAATACATTTGCGAATAGACTATAAAATTTTACTCATTGTTTATAAAACTTTGTATAACCTAGCCCCACCGTATCTTTCTGATCTGATCACTACTAAGGCCCAAACCTAATCGCTTGAATAATTCCGACTGTCATCTATTGCAAACACCCCAATCTCGTCTCAAATGCAGGGGCGATAGAGCCTTTGCAGTTGTGGGTCAGAAACTATGGAATATGTTGTTACCATTAAAAATCAGAATAGCACCCACCCTATCTGTTTTTAAATCGATGTTAGACTACTCTTTTTTTTCGAGTGCATTTAATATTCCCTAATGGCGGTTCCAGGTTGTACTAAATTGATTCTTTCTTGGAATCTTTTACTGTTGTTACTATTGTTTTATATTGTTGTTTTTATTGTAGTGTATTGCTGTTTTACTTGCTACTGCTACTGTACAGCACCTTGGTCGACCAAAGGTTGTAATTAAATGTGCTCTAGAAATAAACTTTGATTAATCAAATAAGCATTTTTTTTAACTCTGATAATATATTCCAATAATATAATGAATGGAAAATGTTTTTATATACATTTAATAATTTCCACAGGTTTCATCCAACATTTGAACTCGTATCCTTGTGTGTTTGAGATTAGAGTGTGATCAATAATATATGTTTGTATACTTTAGTCTTTTATCGCTCTTGAGCACTTAACATCAGTCTTTGGCTTTGCTTCCTTTAAGTATATATGATTGTGGTAGACCAAACCAATAGTTTTATTTTTCCATAATTATAACTAAGACTTTGATTTGTGCATTATAATATTTCTTCTGCCTCATCCTTATCTTTATTTTTCTGCAGCAGTGATGTCACAAGCAAATGCAGACATCACACCCCTCTTTGCAGATGATAATGAAGGGGAGGGGCCTGTTGAAAATGGGGTGGGGTCACCTCTGCCAGAGGACGAGGAAGAGGAGTCTCCCAGCGGAGTCACCAGTAGGAGAGCCATAATGACCGTGATTGTGCTCTGCTACATCAACCTGCTGAACTATATGGACAGATTCACTGTGGCAGGTAACTGGTGCTATTAGACTTGAGTGTATTAATGCTGTTAAACTGTGTATTTTCATTCAAACCAAATGCACAACACAAAGACACTTTGAGGTAACGCCCATGTAATGTTTAGGTTTGTGTGGTGATAAGATACTAGGGTAACACTTTACAATAAGGTTCATTAGTTAATGCATTTACTAACATGAACTAATCATAAACAACATTTGTACAGCATTTATTAATCATAATTCAACATTCACTAATGCTTTATTGACATCGAAGTTCATGCTTGTTAACATTAGTTAATGCACCGTGAATTAACATGAACTAACAATGAACAACTGCATTTTCATTAACTAACGTTAACTAACATGAGCAAATGCTGTAGTAAATGTATTGTTTATTGTTTGTTCATGTTAATAAATGCATTAACTAACATTAACTAATGAACCTTATTGTAAAGTGTAACCGATACGAGATTATATAATTAATAATTTAACTTGGATTCTTCTGATATATACAGTTGTAATATAAGTCAGATAATAATAAGTCAGAATTATTAGCCCTCCTGAATTAAATTTTGAAAGTATTTTTTCTCAAATTCTGTTTAATGAAAAGAAGATTTTTTTTTTCCAACACATTTCTAAACATAATACTTTGATTTCTCTAACTGATTTATTTTATCTTTGCCATGATGACAGTAAATAATATTTTACTAGATATTTTTCAAGACACTTCTATACAGCTTAAAGTGACATTCTCAGCAGACATCACTTCATTATTTAGAGCAGTTAAACTTTGAGAGACCCAAGTTTGAATCTCAGCTTTTTTATTTTATTTCCCTTTTTTAGCCCCAATTTGCTTCCTGTTTGTGCTCCATTATATTTAAAAAATAACAATCCAAAAATAAACACATATACTGTTTTGATTTTGTTTTTATTTTTTCTTTTAAGTTTTTTTCTATTAGTTCTGTCCTTTAAATATTTTTTAATTAGTTCTTAAGTGTGGTTCCCATGGCAGCATTTATATATTTTTTATTTTAAGTTAAAATGTTCAATAAATATAATTTTTTTATTTAAGCTCTATTTCAATTACCAAAATATATGTATATGTCAACATTTGAAGTGGATCAAAACATTTATTCAAAGTTGTCCTAAAACTATTGACCAATGCTCATTTTTGTCTTGGGAGGAATTTGAAAACTTTTTTTTCACTTCAAATATCGACCTTTATATGGTAAACAATAACAGCTAAAGGATCTAGGACTGGACGATATGGCAAAAATTTATATCACGATATATTTCTTAATTTCGGTCGATACGATATAATTCCGATATCGATATGGACAATATTAAAAAGACAGGAAAAAACTGCCAAGAGCGCACACAATGGATGTCTGTACCTAAATTACTACATCTGAATTTGTAAAGTCTATAATACCTCCAGGCTCTTATAACTTTTTTTTTTTTTTTTTTTTTTTTATAAAAACAGTACAAAAAATAAAATGTTCACTTTTTATTCGTATTTAGCTTTTACAAACAAGAAATATAAAATAAACTATCAAATAAATAAAACTCTCAGACTTAGCTTATTTATATATTTATATATATATATATATATATATATATATATATATATATATATATATATATATATATATAGATTGGGCATAGATATTTTTTTTTATTCTAGATTAATCTCGAAATTAATCTAGATTAAAATGGCTTATTTGAATTCTGCTGATGGCATTCAGAATATGTGTGCTACCCAAATAATAAGTCTTTGTGAACGGGTTTCTCAAGCCAGGTGGAGCATTAAATCAGGGGCTCATCTCCTGTTTCCAAAATGCATCACAAACTGCTTGAGAAACTGTTCTACTATGATAATTGGTGATGAAAATAAATGATGTTCAATAAGATGTACTTGTGTTTACTAACTGTTTATGCAGTTAAACATGAATTTTGAACTGTAGGCCTACATAAGCTCCAAACAGCGATTTCATACTTGCTTTTGATGTACGTTCATACAGAAAATGCTGCTTCGCAAAGGCAAGTTCACAGAGCCCTGACGGTGTCAAGCATTGAGTATGTTTACATGGGCAACAATACTTCAATACGATTTTAATATAATTAAAACAATACTCTGATTAAGAGTCTACTACATAAACAGCAATTTTTGATTGCCTTAATACGACTAAAGTCATAACTAGGCCACACGGAATCTGCGCGCGCAGAATTCCGCAGATTTTCCGCAGATTTCCGCAGATTTTTAGCCCATCATTAATTCTGTTTATTTACTTAAAGTGAACTATTTACAGTTAATCTAATTGGATTTGCATTTTAAACATTAAATACAAGTTAAAAAGATATTATTTTTTATTCAACATATTAGGGTTTTAGTTATGAGACACCCAAAATAATTCCGCAGAAATCCGCAGATTTTTACCAAAATTCTCCGCAGAAATAGCAAAAAACATCAGCAGATTTCGTCTGGCCCTAGTCATAACTGAACTAAACAGAAATGGAATTAAGACGTGGAGTAGGCATATATTAGTGGCATTACTGACAAACTATTACCGTCATGTAGGACTTTTCGCCATATTTTCCAACAAGATCCACACAGGCGGCTGTCAGTAAAGGACCGCACACACGCACACCGCGAAATGCAGAAGTGTGTCACGGTGCATGAATGAAATGTTTGAGTTAAAGTGAAATTGCCGAACTGCAGTTAGAGTCAGGCATCCTGCTAATTTGATTCAGAAGGGCACTCTTTTGTCAGACGACTCACCGGCCAGGTGACAGGTTGGCTTAAACTTTTATGATGCCTCATCTTCAGACTCTCAGTATGTTTCATCAGGAGTAACTGCTTCAAATGGTGAAACAGATTTGATGTGTTCCCGCTACTAGTCGGCAACACTCTCTGGCACAATTTGCAGAGCACCGAAACTATAAGTTTATCAGAACTTAAAAAGCCGAACCTCTTCCACACCACTGCATTAGTCTTTCCTCTCTTATATCAACTATTTTGTCTGCATTTGTACTTGTGGAAGCTTGTTCATTCACATCTGCATTCAAGGCACTCATTTTGTAGCTAAAACTTTCTGCGACGGTCACGGAGCTTAACCAACTGCTGTGCTGCTGAGCGCTGGCAGCATGTCTGTGATGTACGTCATCACGCAGGTGACATCATGCTCTTTCTGATGGCTGAGCACTGAAGGTCATTCAGTGACAAGTGATACATGTATAAGATCTTATGTATATAATAATAATATATATATATATATGCAAATTTATATTGAAATACCGGAAATGGGTTCTAAAATTATATCACCGTTATTTTAAAAAATCTATCGCGATAAATATTGATATCGAAATATTGTCCAGCCCTAAAAGGATCACAACCCACAGTTCGGAACGCACGTGACCCTTGGATTAATAACTTTTTTGAACTTGTAGGTTAATCCAACATTTATAACAATTGCAGAGAGATCGCCTCCCAATTCAAATCACGCATATGAAAGCATTTTGGCTTCCCTGTAAAATATAACGATGATGGAAAAAGTTGTGGTGGGACCTACCAAAATGCTTTTTTAGGTTATTAATTAAAGGTGTTTTCTGTCACTGTTTGTTTAACCTGCATTAATGCATTCAGTGTAAAGCTGCACAATCAAACATTAAAAGATTGTGATCTCAATTGAAACCCGCACAACATAAATGATAACTATTTGCATATGCTTATTAATCCTTCGAAGTGCTGCATTCAAATCTGCATTTGATCGAGAGAGATTCAGCTTTTACTCTTTTTCAGTTTGTTACAAACAAATAACACAGAAGTACTGGGAGAACAGTTTATATTTTAGATATAAACACTGATGTTTATGGGAAAGATTAAAATCACAGTTTAATGGAACTTAACGATGGTGAATGTTGTAGAAATTACATTGTGTAACCAATAGGTGGCGACGAACAACCATCAACATATTGTCACTAAATCGGTTTTCAAAAATGATCCACCTATAATGAAACATGAAGTTTTATGTGTGCATTGTTGAATCATTCATTGAAAATAAATATCAGTTGTGCAAGATGGTAGATTTCTATATTTAGCATTTTCAGCAACAGCAGCAAAGATTATTCTTTGTATTGAATATTTTCCTTTTTTTCAGCTGGTTCTTTCTTGATTTTTATTTTTATTAAAATGACAGGTTCTAAGTTCTGTTTGAGACATTTGTCTCCTTCCTTTTTTGCTGATACGAAAAACGTTCCAATGTGTGACTCAAAAAGCATAGTGTGATTCGAACCATAAGATTTCTAATCCGTTACACCACTAGTAATGAACATATTTTTATTATTAATAGTTAAGATGTTTCTTGAAATCTAAAACATATTTCTTGGTTTTGACTGCTTGATTAATAAATTAGAACATTTAAAATGTGAGAAATTTGAATTTTAACCACTAAAATTGAGTCTAGAAAACTGGCAATGGCAAATGAAAAGGAAAATGAAAAAAACTAAAGGTATTATTTATTGTTAATAAATCTAATAATTATGTTGCATTTGCTCTCATACAGGTGTACTTCCAGACATTGAGCATTTCTTTGGCATTAATGATGGAACATCAGGGCTGCTTCAAACAGGTGAGTGTTTTCATGCCAACTGAAAATAATACTATTATTACCGATCATTAGTTGTAATTTCTTTCACTTTCTTTGTTCATTTTGTGTCAGTCTTCATCTGCAGCTACATGTTCTTGGCTCCTCTGTTCGGATACCTGGGTGACAGGTATAACAGGAAGCTGATCATGTGTGTGGGGATTTTCTTCTGGTCTGTGGTAACACTTGCCAGCTCATTTATCGGGAAAGATGTAAGTCCCACACAAAAACCCATGCTTTTGAATACACAAAGACTTGATTTAGATTTCAGGTTGTGCAGGGTGTATTTTAAGAGCGCTAAATGTTCTCTCAGCACTTCTGGGCACTGCTGTTGACACGAGGGCTAGTGGGTGTTGGAGAGGCCAGTTATTCTACCATTGCTCCCACCATCATTGCTGACCTCTTCGTCAAGGAAAAGAGGACTAACATGCTGTCTATCTTTTACTTTGCCATCCCAGTGGGCAGGTAGGACCACACACATACACACAGTCTTGTTACTATATCACAGTGGGGACTCTCATAGTTAGGGATGCACAATACCATTTTTTTGGAACCAATCCAATCACGATACCAAAATTCTGAATATCGAGCGATACAGATCCAATCACAATACTGTGTGAATTTTTTTTTTTGTAGTTCTGGTGATAAATTCAAATAATATATCTTCTTAGGAAAATGACAGACCTATAGGCCTACTGTATATGACTGATGGCACAATCTTACTAAAAACATGATGCTTGCTGTAAACTAGCTACATTATTTGAGCATTCGTTATGACATTGATCTGTTGTGGTCCAGCTTATGTTTCCTTTTTTAAGATTAAGATTTTTCTTTGAAATCTATAATAGGTTACCACTATTGAGAAATGAGTGCGTTGAGGATCTGTCCAATGTATTATTGAGCCTTTTCTAATTAAAAAATTCAGCTAGGCTTACTTTGTGTGTGAATAGCAGTTAATAACCCTCTCTACTCCAGTGTTGCGAATGCGATCTGCTGATCTAACAGACACAGCGCAACATGATTTAGAAACAGCAATGAACTCCATGTTGCAGGTCAAAATGAACCCATTTAATGCAAAACTAAATGCATTTCTGCACTGATTATTTATATTAACAGGAACAATTAGTCTTGGAGAAAGTTTTTCGTGTTGTCATAAACGAACGCGACACGCAGTTTGAATTGTGAATGAATGGAGAATGATTGACAGGTGCAGTGGAAGGAAGCGCTGAATTGAACATGAATTTATCCACTTGAATATTCATCTGCACTTCACATTAAACTATAGAATGGCCTCAGAACATTTGGCATATAGTAGGCCTACATGACAACTTTCTAGTGCCTTATAATATTAATAATAATATTCATGGATTTTGTTGGCTTATAAATTACACAGAATATAGCGCACACGCAAGATCGGATTTGGATCGGAACCAGCTGGCCGATACCCGATCCAGCATAATATGCAGTATCGATTCGATATCTGATCCAAGTATTAGGATCGGTGCACCCCCCTAAACCCAATCCTCACAGGAAACAATCTGCATTTTTACATTTTTAAAATACATTATTCAGTGTGACTTATAAGCATGTTTACCCATGGGACCTCAATTTTGATTCACAGATCCCCTAGAGTCTGTGTGTATTTAGGTTAAAGTCCCCACTGGGATACAAAAACAAGTACACACACAGACAGCCAGCAGTCCAATCACCGGTGTTTAAGTTCTAACACTTCATCTCGTTGCACATTCACACCATGGTTACATTCTCACACAGATTTTTCACATCAGGAAATGTTGTTTTTGTAAGTTTCCTGTCTGCTACGACTGAGCACTTCTGAGTAATAATTAGTTACTGAATTGAAATTTTCGGGGGTTTTCAGCACGAAATTAAGTCCACCTTCTCTAAACTATAAAGGCATGTTATTGACCCTATTATGAAGAATTGTTGATTTAGTTTATCTTCATATCTGGTAAAATGACAGACTTCTCTCTTTTCTACTCGAATATATGATACAGCACAGCAGAAATTATCAGCTTTTTCCACTTGCAACGAAAAACACTTGTGATAAATGTATTGATGAGTCACTAAAACATTTTCTGCTGACATTTAAAACATCTGCCAACAGCCTTGGCAATGTATTGTGGATATGCTGGTTCAAATATTCATAATATATATAATAATAAATGTGAATAAACATTTATTCAGATTTTATTTTCATCATTTATTAGCAGTAATGCTTTGAAATATTATTAGAATTTAAAGTTTTTTTTATGTGGTATTAAAAGGGCATCAGTATGATTTCAGTAGCATTACTCCAGTCATCAGTGTCACATAACCCTTCAGAAATTTTTCTAATTGAATGATTTGCTGCAAAAAAAAAAAACATATCATATTATGTTTCATTTTAAAATGATTTGTTCTTTGTGAAAAGGTCAAAAGCATTTATTTAAGATTTAATGTCATTTATTAGACATTTTTTTTTACTTTTGATCAATTTAATGTGGTCTTTGTGAATAAAATGACTTTCTTAAAACAAACCTTACAGACCACAAACTGAACGTTAGTGCATGTTTAACTGAACATTAAGGGGAGATTTTACCCTTAAATTATGATTTACTCATTAGAAGGTTCTTTCATCTGTTTGACACATTTATCACAAAATGAACAGAAAAATTATGTATTTTTTTATGTAAATAGCTATCTTATTTATTTATATTTGTTTATTTATTTTGTATCAATGAGATCTGAAGTTATTATGTAATGTGTTTTTCAGCAATATTGATTTTGCCTAGAAATAGCCAGGAGTTGCTGATATGGCAATAAATAAACTAACTCAAACTCTGTCAAACACAAAACAAGATATTTTGATAAATGTTGGTAACTGGCGGCCATTGACATCCATAGTAGGAAAAAAATTACTATGGAATTTAATAGCTTTTTTCTTATTTTGTGTTCAATAAAACAAAAAATAACCCAAGCAGGTTTGGAACAAGTGGTGAATCTTAATTTATGGGTGAACTATCTCCTCTAAAGTGTCATGTTTCCTTTAGATGTCCATCATGCATGTATTTCCTGTCTAAAGACCCGTTCTCATCAAACATGACTCTTTAAGGGATAGTTCACTCAAAATTAAAAATGCATTTTGAATTTATTGAATTCATTCACTAATTCATTTAGAAAGACAAGAGTTCAACCCTGTCTATATCTATATCTTTTTTTTCTTGCTTTTGAATGATAAACTCATTCAAGAGTGTATTAGGAAAAAAAATTGTCTAATATCTGACATTTTACAGTAATGGCTTACTTGGGTGTCATTTGCTAATTTATTATTATTTATTTTTATATGTTATTGTTTTTTTTGTTGTTGTTGTTGTTGTTGTTTACTTTCTTTATATTCCTCTGAATATGGTTCAGAGAGTAAAGAATGTTTAATTACCACCCAATATTTTTTTCTTCAATATTGTGAAATTAATATATTATGTTTTTTCTTTCCCTCACTTGTAATAACTCTCTGATTAAGAATTGCCAATAAAAAGAGTTAAAGATCTTTCCTAAAAAAAGGAAAGATAAGAGTTCTAATAATAATTCTGCATGTAAAACAATGGAGTTCAGCCCACAAATATAACAATAAAGATGCATTGAAACTATCTTGTTTGAGTAATTTTCGGAGTAATTCCCTGTTAAGTTAAGCTCTGCAAGCCAGGCTAGCAATTTGAAATCAAAAATAAAAGTTCCTCAGTTATCGAGTGCTAGTAGTTTCAGCATGCTTGTGTTCCATCTTTTGAAAATGCTTGGGAAAATAATGTGTTGTTTTTATTGCACTACACCGACTATGATCGCTAAATACGTTTTAAGTAGATCTATACATTTTTAAATAAATATTCACCAGTCAAATACGATAGTAGCACACAGAGAACATCTGCTGGTTAAAAGGGGTTTGTACCAAATGAAAAGTATAAACTAAACAAACAGATTTATATTGCTCATTATTGTGGATGCAGATATACTTATATTTATAGTTATCTTAAGTTGTTAAATGCTTAATGTTTTATGGCCGAATAAGTTGCAATATGGACCACAATTTCTCCCAATTCTCTCATTCAAATCATGAGAATTTTTTTTTCTTTTCTCAGTGGTATGGGTTATATCGTAGGCTCAAAGGTAGATACTGTATCTGGAGATTGGCACTGGGCACTTCGGGTACGTATTTGTCACTTGTTTGTCAGTTACATAATTCACCCTTGCTGCTTTCACCACAAAGTGACACTTGGAGATTAAATATGATGATAACATTTCTCTGTAATTTTCTCCCACTTATTCTCACTTCCTTTCTCTATCTTACTTTTTCCCCCTTTCTGTTTGTTTGCTCTTCCTCAGGTGACCCCTGGGCTGGGACTGCTGGCCGTGTTCCTCTTACTGCTTGTGGTTCAGGAACCGAAGCGTGGTGCGATTGAAGCTCACCCCGAGCACACGCTGCACAGAACCAGCTGGCTGGCGGACATGAAAGCACTTTGCAGGAAGTGAGTGACTCAGAGCTCACATCACTCTTAAAGGATCATTTAGAAATCCTAGCTATTGCTTTAGATTTCATGCAGGGACTTTTAAATATCTAGATAATGCTGCTTAATAGGCTGGGGTTTTTTACTTAATTATTAAGTATTATCAGTGTTATTACCACAGCTTGGGAAATGATCAAGAGAATTACACAGGATATCCGCTGGGTCTTAAACTCTTAAATTCCAAAAACTAAATTTTAGCCCTAAATTTTATGTGTTGTAGGTCTTAAATCATTTTAAACGGGTCTTATTTTTGCTTTGTTCAAGTACAGCTACTCAACTGGGCTGACATCCATTGAATCACCAATGATACATCTCAATAAAACCTTATTTTTTATATTCAAGTTTTTTTTTATTGCAAAGAGATACAATTCACAACAACTGTTAGACATTTTTGCAGGAAATTCCCCATTAAATTCCTCTATCAGGAAAAGAAAACTAAAAATAATTTTATGATTCCTCATGATAATACCGAGCCATTAGAAAAAAATCCTTAGTGTTTAGCCCTGTATAAGTCTAAAATTTAATTCATAATAGTTTTAAAAGGGTCTTAGATTTGACTTGCTGAAACCTGTTGATTATAACATCTAACATCTAACCATCTAACCATCACCATTCTGCCACGTTGTTTAAAGAGCAAATCCATTTGCGCCCCTTTGTGGACTCATGGGTGTGCCGGTCTAGAAAAGAGGTGTGTTAAGGCGCATTGTTGATGCGTTGCTATTTTGAGGAACTAAAATAGACTGTGCAATAGACCAGTTGAAAGCAGGTCTAAAGCGCAGAACTCGTTAGTTGTGCGCCTTAAACACTTACACATTGCTTAATACACACAGTATGTACAGCAATACTCAAATCTTTACAAATGAAAAAGAATTAAAGGATTAAAATGTTACAAAAATTGTTATTTTCTACATAAATATAAAAACCACTGCCTTTATGCCTTCATCTCAGGGGGCTTTTTTTAGTTGACAACTTGCTTTTGTATAATGCTATTATTATTTTTATTTATTATTTGCATATTTATATTTGTTTTATTTAAAACAAGCTTAGATTTGTCCACCTGTCAGGTTTTGGATCATATGGGATATAGGACGTGTGTTTGGAAATAACTTTTGACCACACTTCGTTAATATTGTTCATTTATTCGTTTGCTGGAATTTATAGAACTGAATTTAGAAATATTTATTTTTAAACAAATCTTTGCGCTTAAAAAACAAAATTAATTATGTAGGCTAATAAATGTCTTCAGTGGAGTGCGTTCAACACTGTTTCCTTATCCACGAAAGTGAAGGAGTAAGTGAAGAGAAAGTGAAAGTAAAGAGGCTGAATGGAGGAGGCCAATTCTTTATCCTCGTGCTGCAGATTTGAACACGCCCTCAATGCTTTTGCGCCATGTGCTTTACACTTTGCGCCTAGATTGTTAAAAAATAGAGCCCAAAGGTTATCATTGCTCTAGGTGAAATATTTTGAAGAAAGTTTACAATTATTTTTGTCAATACAATGAAGGTTATTGATGCTCAAATCAGCACTGACTTTCATTATTAGAGAAAAATACTACTGAATTATTTCAGTTCCACTGAACAAAATGAAAAAAAAAATGATTTTAATTAAAAATATGAAATAAGCATTACTTTTAAAACTAACATGCATTAGATTCAGGTTCAGGCTAGTTTCAAATATTAATGTAATAAACCTAGTGTATAATGAATGCCACTATAATTCCTGTTTGTTTCATTCCTTTTTTTTATTGCTTTTTGTTGTGAAGGAAGGAAAAGTAAAATTAATGTTTATAGTTTTTGTAAAAGTCTTGTTTTATTTAGAGCTACCAGTAAATGATTTCATTTTCTTTACATTTATTTTTGAATGGAATTTGAGAATTAGATTTATACACCAGTGTGATCTCTTTTTCATCTTTGTCTTCTTTTAGTCCAAGTTTTGTTCTGTCCACGTTCGGCTTCACGGCAGTGGCCTTTGTGACAGGATCACTGGCCCTGTGGGCTCCTGCCTTTTTATTCAGAGCAGGCGTTTTCACCGGAGTCAAGCAGCCGTGTTTTAAAGCCCCCTGTGACGACTCTGACAGGTAACAGTCCTCATATCTGAATATTCACAGCATGACATTCAAACATGCTGATGTTCGTTTGATGTATTTGAGGTGTTGTTAATACTATAGTACCATTTAGTGTAAACACAATGGATGCACTGGAGAAAATATCAAATTATTTGAAAGATATACTGTACATTTTTAAATCAAAACACAAACAAGTTCTATATACAAGGGTCAGATATATAGTCAAGCCCAAAATTATTTATACCCCTTTTATTCAACTAGCAAGTTTTTTGTTTTTATTTTTGAAAAAATAAAAAATAAAATAAATGACACAGGCTTCTCCCAAAAGATAGTAAGTTAATGTACAAGAGGCGTTATTGTGGAAAAAATATTTTTCAGCTTTTATTTACAATTCGAACAAAAATGTTAAGTCAGAATTTGAATAATTATGAATCATTTTGGACTTGACTGTATATTTGGACTTCCCAATTAAAAGAAAAGTTATTAGAAATTTTAAAAGATGTATTTATGGACTCTAAACTATTTCTACAATTTGTATTTAACGTAATTTAAAATAATCCTGTTTTTATTTTATTCCAAATCGTTTAATCTTTGCTTGAAGTTGATTTTGCTAATGTTTGTAGTGCATTCAATTTATGGTATTATGTTGTTAAATGTGATGTGAATAAATGCCACATGATAGGCAATGAATATGATATAGCAATAAACGAATACAATACCATTTAGAGTAAAGCATTTGCACCTGCCAAATTGTATGTTTTGCACTGGTAATGGTTTGGTACACTAATTTACACACCACATCGTCAACCAAGTTATACATTTGTTTTTCTGAAACTTTGATTAAAAGAACTTAAGGTTTCTAAGGAAAATGTGCAGGTTTGTATCCATATAGTGGACATCTATTCAGTTTTGGAGGTTCAGTGCAGATTCAAAGAACTTAAAAGGGCTAAATGGTCCCATGTGAGCAATAAGGGTAGTGAAAGAGTCTATTTTGTTTTATTTTTTTAAACATGCAAGTATGTACTTTTGTCTATCGATTTATTGATCCATCTATAGATCCATCTAATTATTAATTTAAGAAAATGACAGGTCCTTCAGTACACTCTCAGAAATAAAGGTAAGATAGTTGTCACTTTTTACTTTGAAAAAACACTTTTATTCTTTGTAGGTGTTGATTCTTTTAAGCGTTAGGTTAATAATGTACCTTTGTTTTAACTTACTTTTAAGGTACCAATGTTTTTCCATGGATTAGAAAGTAGTAAAACTCAACTGTTTAGCTCTAGAGATAATAGAGAAATCAGCCAAATTCCAAAAAAGTAGACTCTTCCTTTAATATTTGTCTGGGGTTGTTTACATGTCGTTGAAATTGTATTGAAACTGCAATCTAGAAGTGCAAATCACTTAGCACCATAAATGTCCTCTAAATGGAGGAAAAAGCATTTTCTATTTTCTTTCTGACTGAATCTTGGGTGACATTGTGATGAGTAAATAATCTGATTTTTAATTTTGGAAGTGAGCGAATCCTTTTTAAAAGTGCACTAATAGCTCTGTTTTGTCTGCAGTCTGATTTTTGGTGGCATCACTGTAGTAACTGGCATCTTGGGAGTAGCAAGTGGTGTTCAGGCTAGTAAACTGCTGAGGACCAGAACCCCTCGAGCTGACCCGCTAGTGTGTGCCGCTGGACTCCTCCTCGCGGCTCCCTTTCTCTATCTCTCCATCATGTTTGCTCAGGCGAGCACTGTGGCCACATATGTAAGTTGCTCATTTGACCTCTCCTTTGACCCGGCTTTATCAGAAAGCTGTGTGGGTTTTCCTGGAAATGTTTTTTTGTTTTATATTGACTATTGTTAGATGTAGGGCAGTTTCATGCTGACCGTATTGGTGGCTGACAGTATTTCTGTGTTCTCATCAGGTCTTTATCTTCCTGGGAGAGACATTCTTATCAATGAATTGGGCCATTGTTGCTGATATCCTACTGGTGAGCTTCTCTTCCCCCTGCTTATTTCATTGCTGATTTAAAAGAATAATTAAAAGATTATTTTATTTCATTACTCACTCACTCTCATGACTAAGCACACTGCTTTTGGGTTTTTCACGTGAAACACAAAAGTAGACTTGTTTTTAAAGATTGTTTTGTTATTTTGCATAGTTCATGATTTCCACTACATTCATTCTTCCATGGCGTGGCGCCACAACAAAATGTATTCCCGCCACGAATACATTACAGCTTCTCATTTAAAACCTTTAGTTGTTGCTGTTTTTTTTTTTTTTTATTAGCAGGTTAGAATCACACCAAAACATATTAAAATGTAGGTGAATTATAACAGAGCAAACTTTTCTGTAATCGTAGTAGTGCTGTGCGTTATTTGTTTAACCCTTTAAGGTAACATGCTGACTGACAGGGCTCCGCAATGCATGAGCAAAAAAAAAAATCAGCAAACACGATGCAGCTTTCAGTTATGATGAACACAGTTTCCATAATTATACTTTACTTATAGATAAAGGTCTATGGTACTGCATACAGTTACTTTATCTTGCTGCAATTTATGACCGTTTCACTTTACTTGAGGACGCATCAATGCCATTCTGTAGGTCTATTGGAGACATTCATAAATATTCCAAGCAAATCTAATAAATGTTGGAGACATACTAGTTACATAAATGCACTAAATCGCACTTCAGCATTGTATATTTGAGAGTGCACAAAAAAATCTGCACTTGAGCAACGTATATTTGAGGGCTTGCAAGACGTTTTGTGCACAAACAGAGGAAATTGTTTTGGTCCGCCATGTTTTAATGTTGTCTTTTTGTTCTTATTCTATTTTAATAACACTTTGGTTGCAACCTTTGTTGCTTTGAAATATGTTTCATAATCATTACTTTAGGTCCGAATACAAACAATTGTCAAAATTACAACAGGAATGCCAAAATAAACATTTTAGCTAATATTTGGGGATGGAATTATAGTCAAGAAATAAATTTAATAAGTAATACTTTTAAAACAAACTCTGTTACATGAAATAAGTAAATGTGAACAAAAAAATAATAGTCAAAATATTACAAGAACATGTGATTTATCTTTTTGCCAATTAAATTTTTGTAATTTTTATTTTGTTTAGCTTCATCTAAAGTGGCTCAATTTTGAATTTAAACATTAATATAAACTACACCAATAAAAATGAAAATGTTACAAAGTGTAATTTACCTACTTGCCAACTAAATATTTCATAATATTTACTTTAACTTGTATCTAAATTAGCTTAAAAAAGTGAAATGTAAACTTCAATACAAATTACACAGACAAAATTTTAAAACAAGAATTAGTAATAAAAATTACAGAAACACTTAAACCTTAGATGGTAAAATCTGTGTTCAAAAAGACTTTGAACCATTGTTCCAAAGCTATGAAATCCTTACAAAGTGTCTACTTTTGTGATTCCAATGACAAAAAAGCATGAGATCTTGTTCATATTTTCCGTGTTTCTCTCCCTGTCTTCTCTCAGTATGTTGTGATCCCGACACGTCGCTCCACAGCAGAGGCCTTTCAGATTGTCCTTTCACACTTGCTGGGTGACGCTATTAGTCCGTATCTCATAGGAGTGGTACGTCAATCTCACAAATACACTGATCAGCCTTTCAAAACACTTTTTTTTTTCAGTCCCACAAGGTGTTAAATTTTCAGGTCCCACTGATTTTTTAAATTTATTTATTGTTTTTTGTTTGTATAATTACAGTTGACTTCAGAATTATTAGCCTTACTATATAATTAGCCCCCTCTATATTTTTAGCCCTAATTTCTGTTTAACGGAGAGAAGATTTTTTCAACACATTTCTAAACATAATAGTTTTAATAACTCATTTCTGATAACTGATTTATTTTATCGTCGCCATGATGACAGTACATAATATTTTACTAGATATTTTTCAGAATACTAGTATTCAGCTTAAGGTGACATTTAAAGGCTTAATTCGGTTAATTTAGCAAGTCATTGTTTAATAATGGTTTGTTCTGTAGACAATCGAGAAAAAAAGAGAGCTTAAGAGGGCTAATAATATTGACCTTAAAATGGTTTTAAAACATTTACTTTTTATTCTAGCGAAATAAAAAAATAAGACTTTCTCCAGAAGAACAAATATTATAGGAAATACTTGGTAGGATTTAGGGCTAATAATTTTGACTTCAACTGTACCTGTATAACTGAAATTTGTACATTTATTTATTAATGTTTTTTTTTTTTTGTATAATCTTATTGAATTATGAATTAAGTGGTAATTATTATAATATGTTTTTATTTATATTAATCTTGCCATAAAATAGCCTTAAGTTGCTTATGTGGCAATAAATAAACTAAGTCACCTAAGGATTGCATGTTTTGTTTATTTTATTTTTTATTTTTTTAGCCCATTAAGGTTTCAGACTTCATACTATGAAATACCAATCTTATGCATATTAATGTAATTATATCAATAATAATAATGTGTGAACTGAGCCAGCACTCTCATGAATAAATGCTGTTTGTTTGTTTGTTTTTTTTGTCATTAAGGTTTCAGATTCAATAAAGGAATCGAAGTCGTACATGTGGGAGTTTCGTTCACTTCAGATGTCTCTGCTGCTGTGCTCTTTTGTGGCCGTCGGTGGAGGCGCTTTCTTCTTGGCCACAGCCGTCTTTATTGAGAAAGACCGAGATCTCGCTGAGAACTATGTGCCCTCTGGTGAGTGGGGTCACTGATGACATCACAGGCTTCTCTTGCTATTTTAATTTATTTTTTGCTATTTCCACAGATTTTGGTCATTTCAGGATATTCTTGGAAATTGTTATTCGTTTTATTAGCCTTATATAGTTTATTAGTTATGCCTATTTTTTTTTATTTGTTTTGCGTATTTACCAAGGTTATGTTTTGAATTGTAAAAATTTACATAACAATGTACGTTTAGGAAGAAGTTTTAATTTAATTATTTTAAACGATGACAGCAGTTATCTGTTTTTTTATCACTGGGTTTTTTTGTATTACAATACTATTGAGATATTAACTATCTCAGATATTATTACAATTATTAATATTCTGAATTTTTTTTTTTATTACTATTTTGCAATAAGGTCCCACTTTTAATTGGCTAACTTTTACAAAGAAACTTAATGTTAATTTAAACTTTTACTAATGCCCTTTCTAAATAATGGGAGCTAGTTGTAAAGTTATTCCTTTTTATATTGTCCTTTTTTTAAATGTCTACAATATTTATATTTTTGCTGTGGTTTTAATTATTAGATTATTGAGTCAACTAAATGAGAAATGTTATCTTGGATACTAACTGAAAGAAAGAAGTTTAAGAGTTTGTTTAAAGCAAAGAAACTTAAATGACTTAAATGAAATTTAACAGCTCAAATGCATTGGACTGAAATGCAATTATATTATTAAAAAAATATTACAAATTTAATGTAAAATGGTAAAAACTTACAAATAAAGCATATCAATAATTATTAACATCATGTGCATTTTATATAATCCTAAAATGAATCTTGTTTAATAAAATATCTCCCTTTTCTGTTAAAAGGGACTGAAGACAAACAATTGTAAGGGTTTCTGCAGGTTTCATCAACTCAAATTTAAGACCTTTTAAGAAATTTCAGACTTACACAGGGCTAAATGCTAAGGATTTTTTTTCTAATGGCCCAGTTAAAACATGAAAACGCGTAAAAAAAAAAAAAAAGTTAATTAGTTAAGTTAATTAGACCATATTGGTAAATAGAGTTTTTGTTAAAAGTTTTAATGAGATGTATTGCTGGAGATTGGATGGGTCTTTGCCCGATTGGTTAACTTTACACGGACAAAGGAAAATGAAGAGCTATTTAAAATGATTTAATTGACTTTTTAAGACCCAGCAGACACCCTAAAATGTTAAAATAACAAAAATAGCAAAGATAATATTTTAGCTAACATTGTGGCAGGGAATTATAATAAAGAAAAACTGATATTAAAGTCATTAAACAAATAATTTATGTTTCTAGAAATTACTGTTTATTCAATGTAATAAAATTTACAAAGACAAATGATTTTCCTAGTTGTCAATTCAATATTTCTATTATTTTTTTGTTTATCTTTATCAGCATTTTATATATAATGCAATGAAACTTAAATGACTTAAATGAAATTTAACAGCACAAATGCATTGGACTGAAATACAATTATATTATAAAAGGAATATTACAAATGTAATCTAAAATGGTAAAAACTCACAAAAAAGCATATCAATAATTACTAACATAATGTGAATTTTATAGAATCATTAAATGATTATTGAAACGTCTGTTAAAAAGGGACTGAAGACAAACAAGACCATAGATTGGACCATGTAAATTAGACCATGTTGGTAAATGGAGTTCATGCATGAACTTTTTTGTTAAAAAAGATGTATTGCTTGTTATTAGATGGGTTTTTGCCCGATTGGGTAACTTTACATGGACAAAGGAAAATGAAGACCTGTTTAAAATGATTTAAGACCTACAACATAATATTTCAGCAAATTTAAGACTTTTTATGCATAAAATTTAGTTACAACATAAATAGCAAAGATAATATTTTAGCTAACATTGTGACAGGGAATTATAATAAAGAAAAACTGAAAATAAAGTCATTAAACAAATAATTTGTTACTAGAAATTACTATTAATTCAATGTAATAAAATTTACAAAGACAAAGGATTTTCCTAGTTGTGAATTCAAAATTTCTATTATTTTTTGTTTATTTTTATCAGCATTTTACAGATAAAGCAATGCAATTGTTTATTTGTTTTATTTATTTAATTAATGATTTTAGATCAATTTAACAGCACAAATGCACTCCAAAGACTTAAAGCGGTAAATAATCTCTTCATTGAACGCAATGCTTTTCTTATCCAGGCTATTTTGTAAATATGCAATTCTAACTCTCTCTTACTTATTTTTTTTCATGGCACTTCTAATTAATCTCTGACGTTTTTTTCAGATGACGCACCAATTGTTGTTCCAAGGAGCGACAGATCCACTAAAGTATCAGTGTCGAGTGTTTCAATTTGAGATAATGCAAAAGAATGGACGGCTCTTGACATGCAGGGAACAGCACTCTGATTGGCTAAGGCAGACAGAGGCAGTGCCATCAGCAGCCAATCCTGGAGCAGTATCAAACAAGTAATCACTGACTGGACTATCTCCTCAATAGGAAGTTTTATAGTAATTTATTGAGCATTTTTTTTTTGTTTATATCCTTAACACCTTGATTTGGGAACATTTCTAACTAACGAGAAAATCAGAACCCTCTTACCTGAAAGCCCCGGTGTGCTGCTGGACCATTCTGCTGTTTCACCTGGAGGAGACAGAAGCACAAGGGTAAAACAAGACAACCGGGGATGTTTATTTACCGTTAATTGAAACTGTGTTTTAGACTTTGTCACATTTTATGTTTTTTATCAGAAGGGATGTGAACTAATTCTTCAAATTGCTATTTATGGGTTCATTCATAGGTCAGCTAACTCATGACCAAACAAAACAAACTGCTCTTTCATTTGTTTTCATCAAAAACGGACGATGACTTAAAAAAACTGGTCTGTCTTTACAAATTTCTTGCTTTTATGTCATCTCTTTCATACTACCTTTGAGCTTTTACGATCTTTTTGTAAGGATAACACAAACACTAATGCTACCATGGCATGATTCAGATATTAATTCATGTTTTTTAATAACATTGTTTAACTCATTTTGTTGCAATGGCCTGGTTCATGGCATGTCTTAATATGCCATTTTATTTGTCTGAAACTGTAATTATTATTTAGTTTGTTTTTAAATGAAGACAGTTTCTTGTGCATTCCCTCCGCTATGGTTGTTTTCCAGGCGATACTTTTCAAATAATTTGCAACTCGTAATGTTGTTTTGTAACATTTCTTTTGTAATATTAAATAAGAAATTTAATCTGATCCGTGTCATTCTGATTTGTGTGTGAATTACTGATTTTCAAAAGGCTTATAAATCGTAGAGAAAGAGTTCAAAAAAAGTAAATCTGCAGTTTACTGTAAGATCTAGGGCAATAGAAAATACCGTTTGTATGTTATAAAAACAATGGAAACCTATGGAATGTCCCCACAATTCACAAAAACAAACGTGTGTGTGTGTGTGAAGTGAAAAGATTTTTAAAATTTGTTACGTTGTTTATTTGACCTTGCACATATAACACATGGTAATAGAAAGTCTATTTCTGCTTTATATCAATCTCTCCGTCTCTACATTTGCTTTCTTTTTCTCTCTTATTCTCTCTCTCTATCTGCAGTGGCAAGAGCGATGATCATAAGGTTTTTCAGTTGCTGTGGTTTTCCTGTTTGTAGGTGAGATAGAGAGATGCAAGCCTGTTTGGTAAATTTGCTGTAAAAATTAGTCTCGTGAATGAACATTGCAGCGCTTGAACCCGAAACATGCGATCTCTTTGCAGTGGAACATTTGATGGATGTTGTTGCGCTTGTGACAATACACTTGTACCTATATGTCATTCCTGTCATTTGTGTTTGTGTAGGCAACAAGAACACCACAAAATGCCACAAGAGTGGGAGGAAAGACTGAGAAATTATGACTCATTGTCCGCCATAACGAAGCGCAGAGTTACCGCTTACAGTTTGAAACGGGCAATTGTTTTTCATTGCAAACTTTTACAACTTTATCCCTATGCATTTTATGAAACTGCAGGTAATTCAGCTCTCTGGTTGGTTAATGTTTTTATTTTAAAAATACCAATTATTACTATCTTACATTTAGAGGGATAGTTCACCCAAAAACTTGTTCAAAAGCTATTTGATGTTCTTCTGTTGAACGCAAAAGAAGTTATTTTAAAAAATGCTGGTTTCTGGAACCCATTGACTTCCATAGTATTTTTTCCATCAATGAGTTCCAGATGTCAGCATTCTTCAAAACATCAGCTTTTGTGTTCAACAGAAGAAACAAACTCATAAAGGTTTCAAACCACATGAGAGGGGTATTTTTCATTTTAGGGTGAACTTTATTATCACACTGGCTTTCCTTCTTCAGATTATAAACATTCTCACAAAATAACTTCTGCTAAAAGATTATTCATTCATTAATTTTCTTTTCAGCTTAGTCCCTTTTTAATCTGGGGTTTATTAATCTCATTTATTAATAACCACAGCGCAATGAACCAAAAATAAATCAAAATGTGCATTTTAAAACTTTTCATTAGTTGCTGTATTTACTAACATAGAACTAAGAATAAACATAGTACAGCATTTATAAATAAATCATAACTCAACATTTACTAACGCATTATTAAAATCAGTAATTGTACTTGCTAATGTAAGTTAATTCACTGTGAGTTAACAAACTAACATTAACAAAAATGAATGGGGTATATGCACTCGGGCTTTTAATTTCAGCCAGCCTCAGCGCTTAAGGTGAACTGTCTTTCCATTATAAAATTGCCACGTTTGAGGTCTGATTTCTTTAGAAATCTGTGATATTCACTGCCTCATTGATATTTACAATATAAAGTGGGTCTCAGACCGGACAAGAAGCACTGCATTAAATTCCATTTCCCCCCACCATGTCTTTAAAATATGACAGTTTATTTTACCCCAGTATTTTCAATGGAGTTTTTGCGCTCGCCTGCTGCTCCTGACGGTGCTAGCGGTTACACGCTCTTTCATCTCGTTTTACGCTTGAACAACTAAATTAATGCTCAAGTCTGTTCAACTGAATGTATGGTAATTACATTACAACATCGATGCTGTAAAAGGAACCTTATGAAATTTAAAATAGTCACATTAAGCTTTTATATACATTATAATGTTTGGTCATAATTCATATGCATTAATTACGCTTATGTTGTACACTGTAAAACCCAACAGTCAACTTTATCAAATGAAATGAGTGTAGTTTACTAAAAGTAATTTACTAAAAGTTAATTCTACTCATTTGAAAAGAGTTTTGAACTCAGTGTTGAAGGTCATGAGTTGATTGAATACCTCATTACTTCAACTTAAATGGAGTAAGTTCACAGTACTCATATAGATTAGTTTAACTCAAATGGTTTGCAGCAATCGGTTTCCTCAAACGGTTTAAGTTGGCTTAACTTTTTGGATTTTACAGTACTCAGTTGGTTTGAGTTCTCTTGATTTATTGGGTTTTACTGTACTCAAATTTCTCCTTTTACTCAAATGAATTAAGTTCACAGTGCTCATTAGGATTAGTTTTTGAACTTAACTGGTTTGTTGCATTCGGTTTCCTCAAATGGTTTGAGTTACCCTAACTTTTTGGGTTTTACAGTGTAAACAACACTGGTTGTTGACTCCCAACATCTGACAAATGAAGAGAATCTGTATGGTGACAGAAAGCTGAACATATAAAAGAGATGAGATGTGGAGAGAGGTGAAATGAGCGAGAGAACAGCCAGTTACAAAAATGAAAAGGTTGAAGAAGAAAGAAAAAAAAAGATGCTGACTGGTGAGAGTGACGGAGAGGGCGCTTTCAATGAGCCTATGAGGAGGCAGAGAGCAAATGCAACGAGTAGAGCAAGCTAAAAGTCAAGTTCTTTTGCGGCAAAAGGCCCTGCAGATCAGGACGCACCTCAGCGGCTCATAAGAAATTCTAAAACTTAAGGAATTAACTTCAGCAGAAATGCACAGGTTAAACGACTGACTAGGATTGCTTCAATTTGGGATCGGGAGGTCTTTTAAAAGGGGAAAAAAGTTGAGGAGCAAATTGTGAGCTGTGTGGGAGGAAGAATAAAAAAATGGTGGCAGGTTCAGTGTGAAGCTGGTGTGAGGTGTGACTGCTACAATCTGCAGAGTGTGTGAGAAAAGTCCAGTTTGGTTGCAGATCTCTGCTGAGCGTAACTCGTGCTGTGTTGTTTGCTGCTACTTATTGGGTAAGCGCTTAAACCTTTTTTCTCTTCGAAATGTAGAAGTTTTCAGCGACACTGAGAGCTTGACTTTGAGTTTATATGTCCTTGGCTTTTATTCTAAGTGTGTTTTTAGTGTTTAAAAAATATAATGCAATTTGTGATCCATCACATTAAATCAGGGCACATGAGAAACTTCACTGTTCACGCATTTTGGGTTGTTAAATTCAATTCATCTTTATTTCTATAGCACTTTTACAATGTAGATTGTGTCAAAGCAGCTTAACATAGAAGTTCTAGTAAATTGAAACTGTGTCATTCCAGGTTATTTGTCAGTCCAGTTAGTTAGTACTTGGATGATACAATTGACAATGGTTTTTTTGTCTGTTTTAAAAAGTCATTATTGTTTTTATAAATTAGTTTTGTGCAAATGAGTTAGTACATAAAGCTATTATTTAGGTAAACTATATATTTGCTGGCTTTAAGAGACTATTGGCTTTTAATTATATAATGAAACTAATGAGAATGAACAGTCCTAATTAACTTCTGTTGCAATTTTCAATTTGCTGTTTGCATCTGTTAATTTTCCTTTAAGATATATAACCTTAATAAATACACTGTAAAGCATTACATGATCAACATGTTATGTTAATTGAACTCATTAAAATAAGTTCTCCATATTTCAACTCAGTTTTAATACAACCTTAGCAAATACACTGTAAAAAATTACATGATTAAAATGTTATTATGTCAGTTGAATTCATTAAAATAAGTTCACCATATTTCAACTTAGTTTTAATACAACTTTAGCAAATACACTGTAAAACTGTGCATGATCAACATGTTCTTATGGTAATTGACCTAATTAAAATAAGTTCACCATATTTCAACTTAGTTTTACTACCTTAGCAAATAGCAAAGTAAAATGACCTATATGGTTGATTTTAATGATTTACGGCAACCACAATTTCTTTTAGTTACTGTATAGATTTTGGCATTTGGACATTTTAATTACAAACTGACTGATACAGTAATGTTTTATCGCTTTACTTTGATTAGAATTAGAGGGTCAAGAGGTCTTCAACCACAAACGAAACCTTATTATCACATTGCCTTTCCTCTTACAGACCAATTATAAACATTCTCTCACTTTAATTTCTTACCAGAAAAGTATTTCTAACTAAATAAACACATGAGAAAATATTATTTGCACATATTTGTGAATTATTTTATGCAATAAAACCATGAGTGGTGTTTTTTGATTGGATGCAAACATGTTAAAGAGATGATGATAATGAGATTGAAAAGTTGGTAATGCTTTATAATAAGGTTGTATTCGTTAATATCTTTACTGACATGAATATACAGTATTCAAGTTTGTTAATGGAAATAAGGTTGTTCATGTTAACTTACAATGTATTAACTAATGTTATCAAGCATGCATTTGGATTTTAATAATGCATTATTAAATGTTGAACTATGATTAAGAAATGCTGCAAAAGTATTATTTATTATTAGTTCATGTTAGTATGTTACTAATGAAACCTTATTGTAAAGTGTGACTGAAAAAGTTGATAATTGTTCTTAATATAAAACATAAGTGTTTGTAGTTTTTTTGGGGATTTTGGGTATTTTTCTATAGCTTGATAATCTTGGGATTAAGAGAGGCCTAAAGCATTCATAATGTGTCGTTTTTTTTTCTTTCTTTTTCATCTAACTGCAAAATACAGGAAATCCGTTTCCTGGCACTGAATGCAACCACAGACAGCCACACACTCACATATATAGAGGTGTGTAAAAGTTTGCAAGGCAGGTGATGCTGAGTGAAATTTCGCAGATTGAGAATCTGTCAAATTAAAACCAGCAAAACTTTCCACCTGAAAAGACCTCTTTTTTTAAAAAATGATACAGAGTAAAAGAGCTTTAGTATCTTCTAACATTGATGTATGCTTTAGGGTAAAATCTTTTTTGTTTGTTGGTTGGTTGGTTGTTGCTATTTTGAGGGTTGTAATTATGTATACAGCCTTTCTCTAATGCAAATAAACAGCGAACTGCACACATTATCGTTAAGAAAATAAGAATTGATATATTGTGATGTTTAAACAAAAAAGGTACCTTAAAAATACTTTAAAATACGTTAAAATCCACTTACGGGTGTTTCTTTAACTTTTGCATTTCTATATTCTGGATATGTATTAAAACCAAAACATTTACAGTTTTTTTCAACATTAAACGCTTCGACTTTAACATGTTTACATAATTTATATTCACTGCTTTTCAAATTCCTTGTTTATATATATTTTTTTGCACATTCCTAAACCAAGACTTGAAATAATTGAAAGCATGTTTGAGATATTTCTAAAAACAGATGTGTAAATAAAGAGAAATTGCTCACACTTTACAATAAGTATTCATTCGTTTTTGTATTTACTAACATAAGCTTACTTAATAATACAGCATTTATTAATGATAATTCAACATTTACTAATGCATTATTAAAATCCATAATTGTATTTGTTAATGTAAGTTAATGCACTGTGAGTTAACAAACTAACATTACCAAAGATGAATATATACTGTAATAAATGTACTGTTCATTGTTTGTTTACGTTAGTATATAAATACATTGACATTAACTAATGGAACCTTATAGTAAAGTGTTACAAATAAATCAAAATGTATAATAATTTATTGTTCATTTGAAAAATATTACTAAATATTTGAATTTGTCATGCCCAGTTGAGTTGGATATATAGCAAGTGTGAAAGTATTTCATTTGTGATACACAAACTCATTATTAGCTTAGTTTGTTATTTATTTGAAAAAAAAATGTAATGTTATTTTTATATATGACGCAATACAACATTGGTGAGAATTTAGTATATGATGCACTGTATTTGATTGTTGTTGGCATACAAATTAAATAAACCAGTGAGTTTATTTTATGAAAGACCACTGGTCTAAAACAAAGCATATCAATTTATACATACTTTAAAAATGGGTTTGAATGAAAGTGAAAATATTTAAAGAAGCACATTTACAGATCTGTAACAGATTCTGTAACAGATTCTGTAACAGAAAAACACCCATCTCGCTATCAAATCATATAGGATGGTACGACGTGAGATACTTGTGCAAACCTGTTTGATGTGTTTTAATTAAAATTAGTCAGTATTAAAAGCAAAACTGAAGCTATTATAACCAAACCATTTAAGATCCATTTGCAATCATGAGTAACCCCAATATTTATAACATTAATATAACATAAAATCATAATTGACAGAAAAAAAGGAGGCTCTTCAAAATATTACATTTGAATTATTATTATTATAACATTATTTTTGCAGAACCTCATTTGAACTCATATGTATTATTTTTTCTTTTCCTAAGCATATTAGGTGACCACATACGCTCATGTATTGAAAATAACTCTCGCTTTTTTTCTAAACGTTAAGATGATTTTACGGGAAAACAAGATTGCAAGACTTTTGCAACTGTTTTCAACTGATAAGCCACATTAGTCATCATCATCATCATCATAAGTTCTGCAAGACAGTGTAATATCCGGGAAGATAAAGTACTCTGCAGGAAAGCAGTGCAGGTTTTGAGTGATATTAAAAGATAAAAATGATAAAAATGAATGCTTCACATTAAATAATGGTACAAAAGCTGTCACTCATGTGGTTTATTTTTTTAAAAGTTCATTTTTGTACCTTTATAGGTACAAAATATGTAGATTTAGGGTACAATATGAACACTAGGTAGTAGGGTTGTCACAATACCATTAATTCACGTTACGATACTATACCATCTGAAGTATCATGACACCAAGTAGTATTGCGATACTGTAATTTATAACTCAAATCTATGAAATAAAGAAAATCGTCAGAAAAACTATATTTTATATGTTATTATAGGCTTACTTGAATTTAATTCATAATTCCCTTATTATTGAAAAATGTATTTGCACCTTCACCTAAATATTTTGTAGATAACTGACCAACAAAACATACATTAAAATAATGATACAAATTATACCAAACAAGATTTGTTACAAAAAGAGTATTTTTCCAACAAAATTAGGTTTCATGAAGTATTGTTTCAATGTTTCCGGTTGCTCTTTTGGGTTTTTCATCTATTGCTTTTTTAGTCTTATCAGGTAAAAATCCAAAGTAATTCAAAATATCACTTTGTGAGTCACTCTTTTTAAAGAGATTATTGCGTTTGTTGAAGCTAGGCATGGGCCAGTATAAGATTCTGATGGTATGATAACCTTGGATAAAAATATCATGGTTTCTTGGTATTGTGATTACTGCTCTAAAATATATTCTGTTTAAATTTCTGGGTAAAAAACAAAAACTTTTTCCTCTTTGAACACAATATATTTTATTTTGAGAAACATTTAAAATATTTTGGAACAGTAAACATGTTGGGCTAAACAATTCAAATAAATCATTGACTTCTGCTTTCTTTATTATTTTCAAAAACACAGATTTCTTTACAATTTAAAATGGCATCTTTGGATCTTTTCTGCTGGAGATACTGTTTTCCTAAAAAAATGTAAATAAAAAATCTTACACATACCTTAGGAACAGTATAACAGAAAATTTTGGTGGTTTTAAAACCTTGACTTTTCCAAACCGCGATAAACCTTGAAAACGGTTATCGTCCAATGCCTAGTTGTAGCTACTAAATCATATTGACAGAAACTAAATGAACTGATTCAGATGTGCGTTCGAACTGAAATGTCAGAAAACGTGCAATAGGCTACTATAAAAGGTGTGAATTCTACACAGTTTTGCAACCTTAAGGAGCTCCACAGACTATTCAAATAAAATGATCTATTGTTGCACAAACGTGTGAGCATTTAGTGACCTTTCCACATGCAACCTTATGTATTGTAGATGGACCGTTAATGGCAATACCACAGTTTACAAACTACAGTGGCACCGCCAGTATTTTGGAGCCATAGTATCACGATACTACGACAGTACCGGTAAACCATGCAACCCTATTAGGTACTAAAATATACGTTTTTCTGGTTTGAAGTACCCTAGTAGGTATTTGAGTTAAACTAAAATAATTCTGTATGTTCATATCTATTTGTTGACACATGCTGAAATTTGAAGTATATTTAGAGAACAAAAATTAAGACTTAATTGCAAATTCTTTATTTTATTACAATTTTTTATTCATAAATGTAACATTTTTAAAACGACATCTTAATTTTCTGTCTTTCAAAAGGAGGTTGACAAATATACAGAGGCTTTAAAAATAACTAAATGTTTGAAAAGTTTGATTTGTTTAATAAATATGGTTTTGTTTAACCCTGTACATTGTTTTTGGTTGATGTTTTTGTACTGTATGTTGATTTATTTTTGTTATTAAGTTATTTTACTTTATATTACTATTATTTTGGGATTAATGTTATGGCTTATTTGTAATATGGTGTATTTTATTCATTATATATTGGATATTTGGACATTTCTCAGTATGTGGAAGACTATAGTGGGATTTTATTTGGCCTACATTATTATGTTTATGAGGGGTAAAAAATTACCGTTTGAAAAGGTTAACCATTTCAGTTACAGCTTTTGTACTTTTATTTCCGAAAAGCAGGTTGTCTGGCCATTTTTAAGTCGTTTCAGTCACTAACATTAAGAAACAAGTAAAGCTCTTCAACAAATCCTCTCACCGTTGATTCATTTACATATTTTAAACAGGTCAGTTTCATAAAAAACCAAAAGAAATGAGTTCAATTGACATTTCATAAGCTGCTTCATCATTATTGCAAAATTATCCAATGCAGGTTTAGTCACACTAACCTAAAACCACAGACTCAGAAGTTGAAGGGATGTTGTCGTCTCTTTGTTTCTCAGTTATGGACTCCATTGAACTGCTGTCTATGGTGGGCGGTCTTCTCCTGCTGTCAATCATCTTCGCGACCAGCCTTTGTACATATTGCTGGGGACATAAACAACCAAGTAAGACCTCCAAACTTTATCTGTATTAAAAAGAGTGTGAGTTTAATTTAAAATGAGTGCTGAAGAGGACGTTTTGTGGTGTACTTCATTTCAATTAAATGTAAATACTCACAGTAACGTTACAACGTTGGTTTCGTCGACTCACAATTATGCTTATTATGACCCATTTATAATCAAAATACAGCATTTTAAACGTACAGTCTACAGTCAACAAACTTTTTGACTAAATGAACATTTCTCAATCCATAATTTAGTATTTTATGGACTGAATGTGCGTCGTGTAATCTTCTCCTTTAGCGCGGCAGAACGCCAACGTCCGTTTCAGGCTAACGTGAGACGTTCTGCGCATGCTCACTTCGGAAATCCATTCAACTCAAGAAGTTTAATGTTTATTTGATAGATATACGTGTGTTTGAAGCCGAGCAAGAGTTTCGTTTTCTACGTCTGTGAGCAGGACTTCCTAAAAACCTGCTGGATTATTTTATTCTTTTAAAAAATGATTTAAAAAGAGAGATTCCCAAAATCCCTTCAGTTAAAAGATTCTATAGATATCTGATTTATGGAAAATATGCTAATTAAATGTCAGAATATATCTCACAATATATGTAATTTTTTTTAAACCATTGGAATTACAAAGATGTAGGCAGGGTGCGAATTACAGTGGGGGTGAGGGTGGGGGGGAATCAGACCCCCCTATTTACCGCTTGATCCCCCCTGAAGGACATCAAAACAAGATGTATGGGGGGGGGGGGGGGGGGGGGGGGGTGTCTGCCCTTTAATAGTTAAGAAATTGTTTGCTCTGATCTGTATCTTAAATAATATTAATTATTAAAATAATAGATAACTTCAATATACATTTAACCACCCCTGTAATGGTTCATCCCATTGTGAATGCATGTTTGCACCAGAGAAGTTTGAAACCAGCAAATCTAGAGCACCAACAGACAGTGTAAGTGTTCACAAAACCTGTTTCTTTAAACAAAAAAAAAAAACAAAAAAAGGTGTTTCTACATGTCTGTAAAACTAGATGTATAGTTTGGTTTTTATTATTAACTGGCTCGCATATGGAAGTTAAACAGTAAAATAAAACTTTTTTATATATGAACATATGTGTATAATTAAATCCAATATATTTGAACATACAGTTGAAGTCAGAATTATTTGCCCCCCTGTTTATTTTTTTCCCCAATTTCTGTTTAACGGAGAGAAGATTTGTTCAGCACATTTCTAAACACAATAGTTTTAATAACTGCTTCTATTCTAGCCGAAATAAAACAAATAAGACTTTCTTCAGAAGAAAAAATATTATCAGACAGACTGTGAGAATTTCCCTTCTCTGTTAAACATCATTTGGGAAATATTTAAAAAAGAAAAAAAATTCAAAAGGGGGCTAATAATTCTGACTTCAACTGTATATGTAAATATTTGTGATTCCAACAGCCATTTTTTAAATATATGTTGCATATATGACATATACACTCACCGACCACTTTATTAGGTACACTTTGCTAGTACTGGGTTGGACTCCATTTTGCCTTCAGAACTGGCTTAATCCTTTGTGGCATAGATTCAACAAGGTACTGCAAATATTCCTCAGAAATGTTGGTCCATATTGACATGATAGCATCATGCAGTTGCTGCAGATTTGTCGTCTGCACATCCATGATGCGAGTCTCCTGTTCTACCACATCCCAAAGGTGCTCTATTGGATTGAGATCTGGTGACTGTGGAGGCCATTTGAGTACAGGGAACTCATTGCAGTTTGAACTGCAGCAGATCGTGTTGAGCATGTCTACATGATTAAATGCATTGAGTTGCTGCCATGTGATTGGCTGATTAGAAATTTGCATTAACGAGCAGTTGGACAGGTGTACCTAATAAAGTGGCCAGTGAGTGTATATTATATATTCATTCATTCATTTTCTGCCACTTTTCCGGGGCCGGGTCGCAGGGGTAGCAGTCTTAGGAGAGAACCCCAGACTTCCCTCTCCCCAGACACTTCCTCCAGCTCCTCCGGGGGGATCCCGAGGCGTTCCCAGGCCAGCCAAGAAACATAGTCCCTCCAGCATGTCCTGGGTCTTCCCCGAGGCCTCCTCCCGGTGGGACATGCCTGGAACACCTCCCTAGGTAGGCGTCCAGGAGGCATCCGAAACAGATGCTCGAGCCACCTCAGCTGACTTCTCTCGATGTGGAGGAGCAGCGGCTCTACTCCGAGCTCCTCCCGAGTGTCAGAGCTCCTCACCCTATCTATAAGAGTGCGCCCTGCCACCCTTCGAAGGAAACTAATTTCGGCCGCTTGTATCCGAGATCTTGTCCTTTCAGTCATGACCCAAAGCTCATGACCATAGGTGAGAGTAGGAACGTAGATTGACAGGTAAATCGAAAGCTTTGCCTTTCGGCTCAGCTCCTTCTTTACCACAACGGACCGGTACATTGACCGCATTACTGCTGCTGCTGCACCAATCCGCCTGTCAATCTCACATTCCATCCTTCCCTCACTCGTGAACAAAACCCTGAGATACTTAAACTCCTCCATCTGGGGTAAGGACTTTCCTCCAACCTGGAGATGGCAAACCACCTTTTTCCGGTGTAGCACCATGGCCTCAGACTTGGAGGTGCTGATTCTCATCCTAGCCGCGTCACACTCGGCAGCAAACCGTCCCAGTGCATGCTGAAGGTCCATGCCAACAGGACAACATCGTCTGAGAATAACAGAGATAAAATCCTGTGGTCCCCGGACCGGACCCCCTCCAGCCCAAGGCTGCGCCTTGAAATTCTGTCCATAAAAATTATGAACAGAATTGGTGACAAGGAGCAGCCCTGCTGGAGTCCAACATGTACTTATATATATGTTAAATCCAAATGTGAGTTTGTCATATATGTAATTTGCATAAATTCCCACATATCAGATTTCTATATAGCATAATGTGTCAAAATGTATTCAAATTAGCTCAAATTTCGTACAGATTATTTGCATATTCAGGTATTAAAGAATACAAAAATCTAATTTTCAATCAATATTCAGTCCATCGGGAAATATGACCATAACTATTAAATATTTATTTTACTAATATTATATTATATTATATTATATTATATTATATTATATTATATTATATTATATTATATTATATTATATTATGTTTTATTTATTTATTTATTTATTTATTTTACAGCATCTATCCCTCAGAGGCCCAGTGACTACAGTTCAGAATACAACTCACAATCCTCAGCGTAAGAAATAATACTTCAGAAACCAATAATACTTCAATCATAATTTCTCTAAACATATATACAGTATTCAACATTTGAACTAGCTATCAAAACATTTCATCAAAGTTAGCCTAAAACTATTGAACAACCCCCATTCGTGTCTTAGCACAACTTGTTTGACCACTTCAAATGTTAACTACTGTATATATGTTGTGTTTTGAAGTTGTATATATGTGTGTTGGCTCAGCTTTTTGTCTTTTTTCATACAGATTTGGGTTACGGCATCCCCATTCGACATGTAAATAAACTGTCCTCTCATCTAACACACAACACAACTCTTGTGTTATTGTAGACTATACAGTGTTCAAATCTAAATGTACATAAATCTTGCTTGTCTTCTTTATTATTCAGATGCGCCCCATCCAGATCATAGAATCACCGGCATACCTTACCCAATACATCCGTGAGTCCGAGCACTGTTTTTATGCTGTGCTCCATTCATTCATTAATTTTTACTAATAATTATTCAAATTTTAATAATAATGATCTCTCTTTCCTCAGTTCGCTGAGCTCTCCATCTATTACCATCACAAAAGTTCCCTCCTGTCCTCCTTCAGAAAGTGAGTCATTTACAGTCCTTTTTATTTGAGTGTCATTGATGTTGCTGAGTTAACATTTTCAACTGAAGTTATATGAGTTAATATTTTCAGTTATCTTTTGGATTTAGCTTTTCTGTTTTTATATATATTTCTAGTTGTTTTCATTTAGTGGTTTTAGTATTTTTAATGAAAACACAAACCAAATAGTTTGAATTGAAACAGAATCTGAAAAAATAAATATAATATTTTTCTATTGTATTTTGCATTTAGCTTTTCTGTTTTCACGTAAACTTTAATCAAATATTTAGTAATCTCGAGGTGTGGTTTTTTCATCTTTATTATTTTTTTTCCTCTGATTTTCTTTGTCGTTTTCTTTTTTTAAATGTGACTATATATTTCACTCTTTTAATTATTTCTAGTTGTTTTTGTTTAGTTTCTTTAGTTTTTTATGAAAATAAAAACAGAAATGTTTGAATCAAGACAAAATCAAAAAATAATAGTAAAATCAGTCTAAAAACAGGAAAAAAATCTTATTTTTCTATTTTATTTTGGATTTAGATTTTCTGTTTTCACATTAACTTTAATAAAATATTTAGTAATCTTGATGTGGGGTTTTGTCATTTTTATTTTTTGCGACATTTTTTGTCAATTTTATATATATATTTTATATTATATATATGTAATATTTAATAGAAAAATATAGTTTTTCTCCTTTTATTTAGACTATACAGTATATATATATATATATACATATACACTCTCACCGGCCACTTTATTAGGTACACCTGTCCAACTGCTCATTAACGCAAATTTCTAATTAGCCAATCACATGGCAGCATCTCAATGAATTTAGGCATGTAAAAATGGTGATTTAAGTGACTTTGAATGGAGCATGGTTGTTGGTGCCAGACAGGCTGGTCTGAGTATTTCAGAAACTGCTGATCTACTGGGATTTTCATGGACAACCATATCTAGGGTTTACAGAGAATAGGGATAAAATAGGGAAATAGGGATATCCAGTGAGCGGCAGTTCTGTGGGTGCAAATGCCTTGTTGATGCCAGAGGTCAGAGGAGAATGGCCAGACTGGTTCGAGCTGATAAAAAGGCAACAGTGACTCAAATAACCACTCGTTCCAACAAAGGTATGCAAAAGAGCATCTCTGAATGCACAACATGTCCAACTTTGAGGCGGATGGGCTACAGCAGCAGAAGACCACACCGGGTGCCACTCCTGTCAGCTCAGAACAGGAAACTGAGGCTACAATTTGCACAGACTCATCAAAATAGGACAATAGAAGATTGAAAAAATGTAGCCTGGTCTGATGAGTCTCATATATGATGGATCCATCCTGCCTTGTATCAACGGTTCAGGCTGGTAGTGGCGGTGTAATGGTGTGGTGGATATTTTCTTGGCACACTTTGGGCCCATTAGTACCAATTGAGCATCGTGTCAACGCCACAGCCTACCCGAGTATTGTTGCTGACCATGTCCATCACTTTATGACCACAGTGTACTCATCTTCCACTTCTACTTCCAGCAGGATAACGCACCATGTCATAAAGCGCGAATCATCTCAGACTGGTTTCTTGAACATGACAATGAGTTCACTGTACTCAAATGTCCTCCACAGTCACCAGATCTCAATCCAATATAGCACCATTGGGATGTGGTGGAATAGAAGATTCACATCATGGATGTGCAGCCGACAAATCTGCAGCAACTGTGTAATACTATCATGTCAATATGGACCAAAATCTCTGAGGAATATTTGCAGTACCTTGTTGAATCTACGCAACAAAGGATTAAGGCAGTTCTGAAGGCAAAAGGGGGTCCAACCCTGTACTAGTAAAGTGTACCTAATAAAGTAGCCGGTGACTGTATAGTCACATTTTAAAAAAATTAACAGAATAAACACTTAAAAAAAGGAAAAAACTAATAAAAATGACAAAACCACACATCAAGATTACTAAATATTTTATTAATTAAAAATTTCAAGCAACAAAGCTCTTTTTATTTGATTCAGTGTTAGTCTACTATACTGTAATAACCCTTTTATAGTCATATTTGCCTTTGAGACAATAATAATTTACTATAAAGTCTAATGTAATTTACTGCTGCATTAATACAATCTATACAAAACAAAAATGTTTCGATAATAAATACATCTTTTATATTTTTCACTTTAGTAAGCTTTTTTTGTCAAACATGTTTCATGTATTATTCTTATTTTTAAATTATTATTATTATAATTATTATTATATATTTTATATAAGAACTGTTACAGAATGCAAAATAACAAAACTGCCTTAAATGTTAGTCACGATACATATTTTTATTTGTTTCTTTCTTAATGTTGTGTTATGTAAGTGTGAGCCACACTTTATGTCTGAAATGTGCTATTAAAGTGTTATTAAAGCGAACATTTTCTGTCCTCTTTTTGCATCTGCAGCTGGAAGTCAAGCCAGTTATGTGAATCAAAGCGGTAAGAGGAGAAACCAAACCGGTGGTTTACTTAACTAATACTTAACTAAACTTGGCTTAAACTGAAAGTCTTTTTTGAGTGAACAAACATGTTTGATTCTGAACAGATCCCTCTTCTCTAGAAAATGAAAATGAGCTGAATATACATCCTCCAAGTGACTACATGTAAGATCACACCTTCATTCGCTCATTTTCCTTTGGCTTATTCTCTTATTTATCACAGCGGAATGAACTGCCAACTATTCCAGCATATGTTATAAACAGCGGATGCCCTTCCAGCTGCAACCCAACACTGGGAAACACAAATTAATTGTGTTGCAACCCTGTATTTTTTTTTCAATGCAAAAACTAAATCATTATATAGTCAATTGATGGAAGAAATCTTTCTTTCCTCCAGAGTTGTTCTTCCAGATTCTCCCACCGCACAGTTGCAGGAGCGCAGCAGAGCTTCATCCCAGAGCTCAGGTACAAGAGATCAACTGAAGATGAAATAATGCAGCCATATAGAATGGCTTTTCATAACATGTGCATTCAGTTTAATGCAAAGACAACATTCAAATCATGGATTCTTTTGGCACCATGAGATATTTTTAAAGGGCATTTTCTCCTAAATCTCCACTTCAGCAGCTCTTACACGCTGCAACCTTCATATGTGTATTCTGACGGTTTTTAATAAGACTAGACAAAATTTAGCCTGATCATATACTAAATTTGATTCCATCATCTTTTCTTTCTAAGCGAAAATCCACTTTTGTTTCTGGTTTATCGCAGTATTTTCGAAATGATCTGTAAAACCAACATTTAATTCAACTTTATTTTGTAAAACATTATAATAACTGGTACATGCATAACATTTATGAGTTTCTTTATTCTGTAGAACACTAGAGAAGATATTTTAAAGAATGCTGGAAACCGGTAACCATTGACTTCTATAGTAGAAAAAACTAACACTATGGAAGTCAATGGTTACAGGTTTCCAACATTCTTCAAGATATCTTCATTTGTGTCCAAAAGAAGAAATAAAAATTAAAGGAAGAGTAAATGGCAGAATTTTCAGGTGAACTATCCCTTTATTAAAGTAATATTTCTGAAATAAGATTCTACAGTTATTCATTTTCCTTCAGCTTAGTCCCTTGTTTATCAGGGGTCACCACAGCGGAATGAACCGCCAACTATTCTATCATATGTTTTACGCAGCGGATGCCCTTCCAGCCTCAACTCAGCACTGGAAAACACCCCTACACACTCATTCACACACACTCGCACATTATGGCCAATTTAGCTTATTCAACTGACCTATACCGCATGTGTTTGGACTGTGGGGGAAACCAGAGCACCCGGAGGAAACCCACGCAAACACGGGAAGAACATGCAAACTCCACACAGAAATGCCAACTGACCCAGCTGGGACTCGAACCAGTGACTTTCTTGCTGTGAGGCGACAGCGCTAACCACTGAGCCACCGTGCCGCCCTGACTTCATTCAATGTTCAGATTTTTTTTAGATCCAAATATTCAATTGACTTGTGCCTCATTTGCATATTTGAACAACATACATTTTATAATACATTCCTACAATACAGTTTTAGGCTTCCTGTGAGACTTTTGTTCTGAATATAAGTGATGCTTAACAGAGCAAGGAATTTTTCACAGTATTTCCAATGATATTTTTTCTTCCGGAGAAAGTCAGATTTCTTTTAGTTCAGTTTAATTAAAAGTCAATATTATTACAAATGATTTTATTCGATTGGCCACTGAACACTGTTGTCCAACGACTTGCCTATTTAGCCTATAATGAACCTAGTTAAGTCTTTGCTAGTAAAGTATTGCACTTTAAGCGGAATACTAGCATCTTGCAAAACAATCAGTGGTGTAAAGTGGTAAATACTTAAATTACTGTAATTAAGTAGTTTTCCTCAGGAATTGTAATTTACTAAGTACTGTAGTTTTTAAAAAGGTATACTTTTACTTTCCCTTAAGTACATTTTCAGTGCTGTATTGGTACTTTTACTTCACTACTTTCCTTCAATCTGCAGTCACTACTTTATTATTTCTTGTCTATGGGGATTAGAAAAACCAGTCCTGTGATTCCTGTCCAATCAAATCGCACATAGAAGGTAAATTGCAATATTATGAACTACCTCAAAATATAGGCGATTTATAATTGCAGCAAACAGTTTGGTGTCCAAGAAAATGTGCAAAATCTTTACATGCATTAACCTAGAGACTGTTTAGATGCATGTCGCTGATGAGAAGATGACAGATGTTTACTGTATGATGAATAAAATGGCTTGAAACACCCAACAGGCACAAGAAGTCAACATGATGCCAGATTAACATTATACCTGAACGTTGTGAGGACATTTTGTTTAGAAACATTTTGTTTTTTACATCAGAACTCAACGTCAGCCTGACGTCAGTGTCCAACATCTAACCTAAAATCAACCAAATATCAGTGTGTAATGATGTTACAGCTTGACGTTGTGTGGACGTTACCACTATGACGTCTATCAGATGTTGGATTTTGGTTGCTGTACCTGATAAATAAATGTCAGTATTTGTCGTCAATATGACGTTGGTTTAAGATTTGATCGACGTTGGATTTTGGTCACTTTCTAACAACCTAAAATCAACCAAATATCAACGTTATTTGACGTCGTTATTGGGCATCAAAATAACGTTGTCCTTAGACGCTGGCTAAACTTTGAATTTTGGTCACAACCTAAATCTAACCTAATTTTAACGTCTTATGACGTTGTGTGCCTGCTGGGCAATAACTAAATGCACTACAGAATGTTACGTTTACACACATCCACAAATTACATGTAACTGCATCAGCTTTTTACAGCGTAATACTCACTACTCTTGAGTACTTTTGAAAGGGCTACTTTTTACTCATACTTTGAGTAATATTTACAACAGATACTTTTACTCTACTTGCACTACATTTTTAGGCAAGTAATGGTACTTTTACTTGAGTATGATTTTCCGTACTCCTTCCACCACTGAAAATAACTAGTAAAATATGATGTGCTTTCATCATGGCTAAGACAAAAGAAATGAGTAAAAACAGCACTACAATGGGCTAATAATGTTGTCTTCAATATATGAACAAACAGTGAATTTCTCTAATGGAGCTGTGTTCACTTAGGAGGAGACAATTATATCAACATAATTACAAAAGATGGGAATGTATCTGTGGACACATTTGGCTGTGATGTCAACTCAGATATAGAATCAGGTATCGTTTGCTTAAAATAACCAACAAATGTACCTTTAACATATATCTATATCATGAATAAATTCTGTTAATATTGTGTTGTTGTCATTTTTTTCAGAAGGTCAAGACTATGAAAACTTTCCAAAATCTCCAGAGCACTGCGGTAAATATAAATATTTAACTTGTTTGTGTGTGGGTTTATCAACCGTACAGGGACTTTTCTTTTTTAGCTTTTTTAACTCAACTAAAATGGTGAGGATGATGGTGATTTCACCTTAAAATTTCAAGTCAAATTTATAAAATGAAAACTGGCTGCTGAATTATTAGTAAATAATGCACACCAGAAGTGCTGTTGCATTTTAGGATATGGTCAGTATTTTTTTGATCAAAGGGATACATATTTATAAACCCTATATATAAATAATCAATCAATAATAATAATAAAAAAATGAATAAAGCTACACTCCAAAAAAATAAAAATCGCTACTTGTTCAAGCTACTTATTTAATATGAGCTGAAACAACATGATTCTTGAGATTTTTTTGGGACAACTTGATTGTTTTATGTTCAATCCACTTAATCGATCTGTGTTGGGACAACATGAAGGAATTGTGTGGACATTATTTTGTGTAAAAAATTTGTAAATTACATTGTTTTCTGACGAATTCAACAGAATTATGCTTAAAATAAGATCAAATATCTGTCATTGTGGTACGAACTTTACTTTCAAGTTGTTTTTCTGAGATATTTATCATCATTTTAATCATAAAAGAACATCACAAAAGTAAATGCTATTCTCATATGAATTTTAAAAGTTTCCACTTAGCTGATGATTGATAATAAAGCTTGTTTGGCGTGCTGTCCAGAGAGAAAGCCCTGAGCTTATGAGATCCTCGAGCTCTGGGCTCCCTCCCGTTTGCAGGGCGAGAGAGGAGTTTGAGCTCAGGTAGATCTCGATGAACTCCCCCTGGCTTATTTTTACTAAATGAGCTAAATGACCAGCTGAGAGCAATCATAAACACGTGATCCTCTCGGAATGAGTTTATAAATAAACATCACTTATGACATTCAGAAAACATATTGATGTATTGTGTTCTCCTCAAATTATTTAAGTCTTTAATTTATCTTCATAAAACCTGCAGTAACCCTGTGTATTCAAATAGATTTTTATATTTGCACAGGACTGTCGCGTGAAAGTCTAAGCAGTGACGGAGGAGGCAGCGCTGAATATGTCAACACTGGAAATGTATGTCTCGGTGGGACGCAGCCTGATGAGTGAATTCCAGTTCCAACTGGTTAGATTTTTTTTCTTTATTAAACAGGTTTATACGCTTTGTCTAGTCAACATATGAAAACCAAACCAAATTTTGCATATAAATGTAGCATAATATATTAAATCAATGAGCCCCATGAGGCCATGGTTTACATTGAGATTATTATAGCTAAGGAGCATTGCTAGGAACGTGCAGAAAACATACTTAGCTAATATAAATTAACTGTAAAGCACTGCTTCTTGGGGCTTATTGCTTTACTAAAGGGGTCATAGCGCAAGATTTCACAAAATAAAACAAAGCAAATACACTCAAAAATGACTTTTGCTGCTTAGAATCTTGTCACTCAACAGAAATACTATACAGTATAGAATATAAAGTCATGGTGTAGTGGAGAAATAATTAATATTGTGTATGACTCCTATGAGCTTGGAGGACTGCATCCATACATCTCTGCAATGACTCAAATCACTTGTTAATAAAGTCATCTGGAACGGCAAAGAAAGCGTTCTTGCAGGACTCCCAGAGTTCATCAAGATTCTTTGGATTCATCTTCAATGCCTCCTCCATCTTACCTCAGACATACTCAGTAACGTTCATATCTGGGGACTGGGCTGGCCAATGCCGGAGCACTTGACCTTCTTTGCTTTCAGGAACTTTGATATGGAGGCTGAAGTATGAGAAGGAGCGCTATCCTGCTGAAGATTTTGCCCTTTTTTGTGGTTTTGTGATTGTAATGGGCAGCACAAATGTCTTGATACCTCAGGCTGTTGATGTTGCCATCCACTCTGCAGATCAAACTAATTTAAAATGCATCGAAACACAATTCTTGAGTTTATCAACTTAAACTTGTAAAAGCATTCAGTTAACTTAATCTGTGATGGGACAACATGAAGCAATTGTGTGGAACCCAGTATTTGTTATTGTTTATGTTTTTTGGCTCAGTACTGAGAGTATGGTTGCCAAGAAAGAATCATAGATGTTTATTTGTTGAATATACAGTAGTCCACATTTGAAGTGGATCAAAAAGGTTTTTAAAAATTGTCCCAAGATAAAAAGGGGTGTTGTTAAATAGTTTTAGGACAATGTTGATAAAATGTTTTGATCCACTTCAAACGTTGACTACTGTACAGTATGTATTATAACCGCTTAGAACGCAGCTCAGCCAATCAGTATTAAAGATTAGAACTATCCGTTTTAAATCTGGGAATAATCGGCTATCTGTTGGCGACCTCAAGCTGAGGCAAACTTGGGTTCTGCAGTAGGACAATGATCCAAAGCAAACCAGCAAATCCACTTCTGAATGACTAAAGAAAAACAAATAAAGACTTTGGAACGGCCTAGTCAAAGTCCTGACCTGAATCCAATTGAGATGTCGTGGTATGACCTTAAAAAGGTGGTTCATGCTCATTACCCCTCCAATGTTGCGGAATTACCACAATTCTACAAAGATGAGTAGGCCGTAATTCCTCCACCGCACTTTAGCAGAATCATTGTAAGTTATCGGAAATGCTTGATTGCAGATGTTGCTGCTGAGGTGGCACAACCAGTTATTAGGTTTAGAAGGAGTAAAAACTTTCACAGAGGGCTATGCAGTTTTGAATTGACAAATATATAAATGAAATAAATAAAATATAAATGAAGTAAATACAAAGAAATATTTCAATAATAAAATAATAATAATAAAAATAATTATTATTTTTAATAATAAAAAAAATCAATAAATAAAAATGTAAAAAACAAATTAATAAAATAAATCAATTAAATCAATATAAACAAATAAAAAAAATATATAAATGAAAAATAAAAATACACATGAAAATCAATCAATAAATAAAAAAACAATTCAATAAATACAAAAAATTTAATAAATAAAAAAATTATTCAATATAAACAAATAATAAATATATAAATACACATGAAAATAAAAAAATAAACAAAATAAAATGAAAAATGATAATTCAATAAATACAAATAAAATTTCAATAAATAAAATTAATAAATTAAATCAACAAACAAATAAAAAAATCTAAATTAAATAAAAATAAATACACATGAAAATAAATCAATCAATAAATAATTTATATTTTATTTTATTGTTTTAAGTAAATAAAAATGTAATAAATACAAAGAAAAAAAATCAATTCAATAAATAAAAATAAATAAAACAAAATTAAAATTAATCAATAAAACAAATCTATAAATGAAATAAAATGAATAAATAAATAAAAATGTACATTTAATATGTTAAAATAAACTGACTGATATTGACCGATCATTTTTAAATGCAGGGCTATGCTGTTTTAAATTTTGTTTTGCCTTAATACTTGTGTCATCTTTTGCCCAGGGTTTGCTTTTCATCAAGCAGCTAAGAGTGTCAGAGTCCTAAAGATCCACCTGACTGACAGTTTCCACGCTTGGATATATAAAGTGAAAACAAAAGCACCGTCACTTCACAGGAAACTCCGTATTTCAATTCCTCAATCCTTCTGACAAATTTGCTGACGATACCTGAGAATGTTTTATAGTTGTTGTTTTTAAGATTTGCAGTTTACAGTGTACCGCATCCAGTCTTCACTTCCAATAATAAGAGCACACGAGAAGTGCTTGACTCCACCATGTAAAATACAGCTCATGTCATAAATGTAATTAATTGTTTGTTATTGGTTTGTAAATGAGAAAATAAACATTTTAATAATCCACACGGTGTGTTTGAGACTCTAATATGAACAAAAACTCATTATTATTTGATAAATCTGAAATGCAAATGAAAAATCATGACGAAACGCACGAGGAGAGTTTAAAAATTTATTTTTATACACTTTTTTTTATTTTTTTGTTCTTTTTTTAACCATTTATTATTTGCTTATTTAATAAGGGGGGTTTGAGGACAAAGGGAGAGGTCACTGTATTTTTATAAAAATGTCCCTCATTCTTTCCATTTTTGTTTTGTCTTGCACACTCACTCGTTTCGTCGTTCTGCTTTTAGACACTGCGTGTCTCCGTCCACTCAAATTAAAAATGACGAAGAAAAAAAAAAAAAAAACCTAAATAAAACCAGAACATTCAGTCTTGCCAGAGGTAAAAGCGAAATCTTTTTGTCCTCGTTGGTGAAGCAGGTGGAGATTATGTACATATGCGGTCACACAGAAGGTCCAGATGGGGGCACTCTCTCTCAGCCTGTCTGTCAGTTTCCAGAAGGGTGATATGGAATCTGCTGGGGATTGTGAGCCTGCACTGGCACTGAGCACAGAACAAAAACAAACAAATAATCAATGTCAGAATGTAGAACACAATAAACCATAAATGCTGTGGCACATTCCTGTATACAGTAGTCAACATTTGAAGTGGATCAAAAATCTTTCATCAAAGTTGTCCTAAAAACAGGTCAACTCCTGCTTTTGAAGGTAAGGTGGACCAGAATAGATGATTAATTTTTTTGTGGTCAGTGCACCAACAAACAGCGCACAAATAGAGTACAAATCCCAGCTCGTGGACTTTTCCTGATCATGCAATAAATAAAAATTTGTGAAATTAAATAAAAAAATCATTATAATTCAATAAAAAAATAAATCAATAAATAAAATTAAATAAATCAAAAACAAATATTTAAATGAAAAAAATAAAAATAAATAATTTAATAAATAAATAAATATAAAATCAATAAATCAAAAACATAAATGAAATGAATAATAATTCAATAATTCAATAAATAAAAATAACTCAAATACAAACAAAATTTTTTTAAATCAATATAAATAATAAAAACGTGTGCGTGTGTATATTTATATATATATATATATATATATATATATATATATATATATATATATATATATATATACACACACACACACACACACACACACACACACACACGCATGTATATACAATTTTATACAAGTAAAAAAATTCAATAAAAATAAATCTATAAAAATACATTAAAAACAAACAACTATAAATGAAGTAAATAAATTAAATACAAATAAAAATAATTTAAAAATAAATCAATAAAATAAATAGAAATTGAAATAACAAACAAATAAATTAATTAAATTCAATAAAATAAATATGAAAGAACACAAATAAATAATTAAATAAATACAAATAAAGATAATTCAATAAATAAAAATAAATAAATAAATAAAATAAAAAATTAATATAAAAATTACTATATAAATTAAATAAATAAAAAAATACTTCAATACAAATAAAAATTCAATAAATAAAAATTTATCAAAAATAAATCAAAAAAATAAATCAAACACAAATATATAAATGAAATAAAGATTCAATAAATATAAATAAATCAAAAACAAATATATAAATGAAACTAATAAAAACGAATAAATAAATGTTAATTTAATATGTTAAAATAAATCAAAATCAAGATCCTTTATTTAATAAAATATTGACTGATCATTTCAAATGCTCTCCATCATTTTGACAGAAAAGCAAACTAACAAGTAAATGTTTTGTGCACGCGTGTTTGTGTGCACGCATTTTAATAAGTGCTTTGGGTTTTAAGCACAGAATTCAGCACTCTACACTGAATTAAGTTCTCGTTTTTCTAATGTCGCTTAAATCATTTAAAATTATTAAAACTGCAAGACTTTTAGGAAGCCAGGCTTATTTGCAATCTTCATTAAACCACGTTGTCAAAAAACACATTCACATTTCATGCTAATTTCTCAATCATAAAAATGGCAAAAATTGACCACCCTGTAAAGCCGGGCCTGCCTAAAAGGATTTAACAATTCTCTTGTGTTGGGACAATTTTGAAAACTTTTTTTGATCCACTTCAAATGTTGACTATTGTATGTATATTTGTATGTTAATTGTGACTGTCTTTTTTTCTTACTTCTGGAAGCTCTAAAAGAGTTGTTGTTGGCTTTGGGCAAGAAATTCAACTTTTAAATGAAAAAAAAAAAAAAAAAAAAGATTGTTTTGATTAAACTGCACATGACCAGATCAGTTCACATACTTTTAGCTAGCACATCTAAATCTAAGAGGTATTAAAGTATGAGGGGTGTAACAGATCACGGTTGATCCGTGATTCGTATGGATCACAACCCATGGGTCGAAATACACGTGGCCCGCGGATTAATACATTTATTTACTGGTAGATTAATCCTAAATTTGTAACAAAATCACAGAGAGATCGCCTCTCACATCATTCAAAAATCACATGCATGAAAGCATTTAGGCTTTCCTGTAAATATATAACGACGACGAATGTTGTGATTGGTTATTCAGGATGTAGTGGGTTTCTTAGGTTATTAAAGGTGTTTTGTGTCACTAATTGTTTAGCCTCCATTAATGCGTTCAGTGTAAGCTGCACGATTAATCATTAAAGATCGGGATCTCAACACTCACACAACATAATTAGAAATGATGGTGATTTGCATATGCTTATTAATACTTCTAATCGCTGCATTTAAATCTATGTTTGAAAAATGCAAAAATCAAGAAAGAGATTCAGTTTTCAGTTTACAAACAGTCAAATAACACAGAAGTACTGGGAGAACAGTTTATAGTTCAGATATAACCACTGATGTTTAGGGTAAAGATTACAATCACCATCAAATCAGTCGCCCTAGTTTTTCGCAATTCCACGATCACTGAATCCAACGCAAGAACAACAAAAAGTCGCAAATAATTGTTAATTAAAATGCAAAATAAATCGCAAAAAATGTAAACAATCTCATAAAACATCAAATTCCAAACCATATAATCAAATTATATTTATTTCAGTAGGCAATTAATTGTTTTACATGATTTATAGATGTTGCATACGCAGCACACGTGATGTATTTGAGTGTCTCTTGAAAAATGCCTACACCCTCACAATCATTTGGGAGTGGGGAGAAATGTTTTGCAGCCTGTGCAGTAAGCAGATACGGATGAGCGCGAGTGATTTACATGTGAAGTCAATGACCGAATTGAAGGACATTATTTGTGCTTTACATGTATGGCTGGTATTATGATGTGCAGTTTCGTTTAACTTTTTCTCTAAGCCCTAACACATGTCCTGAGTGAGGTACCTGATGTCAGAGGCTCTGGAGAGTGAAATCAGAGAAAGATTGTGGGGAAAAAAAAAAGGAGTTATACAACCTTCCTTCGGCTTAATCCCTACTGTTTTAGATCTTGTATTGACAAGAAACAAAAATAAAGAAGCCTTATTTTTATGATTTGTGTCATTGTCATTGTGTCTGATTGCACAACTAACATAGTAGGCTACCTAATAAGGTAAATAAGATTTTCAATTTTTATAGATATAAAAAAAAAAAAAATTAATCACCACAAAATCAGTCATTTTAAAATCGCAAAAAATCCCCCAAAAATCGTGAAAAACTAGGAAGTCCGTCATACGCGTTTAACTTGAAGCTCAAAAATGAAAGTTGTGGGCAGCAGTTACACTATTCAACCAATAGCTGGCGATAACCAGCCATCAAAAATATGCCAATGAATAATTCTTCAAAAATGACACATTTAGCAATGAAACATGAAGTTTTATGAGTGAATAACTGAAACATTTATTAAAAATGAGACTAAGTAAATATAGATTGTACAGATTATAATGTTAGATTTCTACATTTAGCGTTATCAGCAACAGCAGTAGTAACAGTGATTTTTTTCATTTGCTGATTATTTCTTCACTTTATTCTTAAAATTACAGGTTCTAAGTTTTGTTTGTTAAACCAAATGTTTGTTGCAGTACTCTTTTTGTAATAAATAAAAAGCAAATTACATTTGTAGTCTCCTTTTTGGCTGATCCAAAAAAAGGTCCGATCCGTGACTAAAAAAACCATAATGTGATCCGAACCGTGAGATTAGTGATCCGTTACACCACCATAAAGTATGTACATGTAGAATAAAACCAAATTCAACAAACATAATAGCAAAGAAGCTTGTGTTTTAGCCAGGTCTGAGGAGTAAAAGACATGTATTTAAACATTTTGGGATTACACTGGGTGAAATATAAAATCTGTTTAGTATGCTGTGATTGGAGCAGAGCCAAACGGAATCAGAACTTTAAGGATAGAAATAGTTTAACATCATCTCCATTGGTGGTCTCTGGTGCAGGACACTCACCCTGAGGTCCTAGGTAGGTGAAGTGCTGGTGGGCCCCCTGCTGTGGTGGCGGGCCGTGTTGAGGGCCGGAACCCTGCTGAGGGGCAGCATGAAGCAGCATCACTGGTGGAGGACCGTGGCCTCCTGCGTGATGAGGACCTGACAGAGCTCCGGGAACATGAGCCTGAAACAACAACACAACGAAAACATTACAGAAAGAAAGAAATATTAATACAAAAAATAAATACATTTTAAAAATATATATAAAAAATAAATCTTAAAATAATTTTTAAAGCAAAACAAAAAAAAAAACATGTATAGATACCAAAATACCTGCCACTTTATTAGGTACACCTGTCCAACGCAAATTTCTAATTAGCCAATCACATGGCAGCACCTCAATGCATTTAGGCATGTAGACATGATCAAGACGATCTGCTGCAGTTCAAACCGAGCATCAGAATGAGGAAGAAAGGTGATTTAAGTGACTTTGAACGTGGCATGGTTGTTGGTGCCAGACGGGCTGGTCTGAGTATTTCAGAAACTGCTGATCTACTGGGATTTTCACGCACAACCATCTCTAGGGTTTAAAGAGAATGGTCCAAAAAAAGAGAAAATATTTGGCACCAACAACATGACAGCATGAATCCAACTTGCCTTGTCTCACCGGTTCAGGCTGGTGGTGGTGTAATGAGTGGGGGATATTTTCTTAGCACACTTTGGGCCCATTAGTAACTTGATCTGGTGCCTTCTATGGATGATTTGTATATTCAACAACTCCAAATATTTTATCTAGAATAATTGGGTACTAATTAAAACAACCTGTGCCCCACCCCATTTTGTCTTCTCTTTTTTGTGTTTTGTAATTTTTCTTGTTGTTTTTTTTTTTTTTTTTTTTTTAATTGAAAACAAAGATGCTACTATGATTGTTATGTATCATTTTGTCACACTAGCTACGTTTCCATCCACCTATTTTTATACGCATTTTGAATATGCGCATAAACTATGATGGAAACACTTACCGAACAAATTCCAGTGTGAGGATTAAAAAAAGGTCATGTGACTTTGTTATAAGAGATCATGTGATGATAAAAATGTATGTGAATGGACAAACCAGCAGACTAGGGATGCAACGATTAACCGGTTTCACTATTAACCGCGCTTTAATTCGTCACGGTTAATTAATCGTAAAGGCTTCTCAACACCGCGTTTCTGCACAGAACAAAATTGCAGCAACTAAACAAAGTTATGCCAGCTGTGCGCTAGTTTGTACACCGAGACTAATAACCACGCACACTCGATTAACTATGACTAAAGCTATTAACTACGGCAAGCTCGTGCAAGTTCATTATTTCCAATGGAGGGACACGCACGCGATGCAACGCGCTCACGCTTTTTAGGCGCACTAGTTGAGATGGGGGCTTTTGTGACCACGGGAACTGCAAACGGCTGAAGTTTCAGGAAGAAGCAATGAGAAATACACAGGTTGGCAAACCCATTTAAAGTTATATTGGCGCCGATGAGAGGATCATGCGGTGAATGTTGATCCGCCAGCCGAGATCAATCAAGTGATTTCGGAGAGAGTGCTGAAAGACTCGGTGGATCAGCTGTTTAATGGCCCGAATCTCGATGCGTTGCATTCACTGCGTGTTCAGCGCAAATAGACGCCAAACGTAAAATCTAACAGTCTATCTTTGCCAAAGAAGCTCAACTTTACTAAGTTTAAACTGAAACTTCGGCTCATGACAATTGTGCAGGTGGTCATCGCAAGAATCCTGCTCTGCGCCAGTCATATATTGGATAAATCAGCGCATAACGAGACTGAGCATTTACAATGACAAAAACCGAAACCAAAACCTTTAAAGACTGGTAGTAGTGAGACTTTCCTTCCTTTCTTTTGTCCAATCTTTCTGGTTATTATATTGACATGCGTATAAAAACAATAGTGCAAAATGCATATTTCTTACTGCAATGCTTCATTTTTGTTTGATGCAAACCATAGATTTTTTTTTTCTCATAAAGTAACAGTTGGACATTTTATAGCAGATAACTCACATTCAAGCACATTCAAGGCAGCATCATAATGTAATTAATTGTTAGTATTTTTATTATCATTGACATGATTAATATTTTATAATTATTGGACACTCATTTTGGAATTATTGCACAAATATTAATAATCATACAGAATTCATAACAGAATTAGATAGTTGTTTCTGGTTTTTGTTAGTCCTGATTGATGCTGTTTTCAAATACAATAAATCTGTTAATATACAATTTGCAGTGGTGCTCATTCATTTTTGGTGGGTGCTCCTAAATTTTTTATGGTGCTCTTAACATTTTTGAAGTTGGGAGCACTGGTGCTACCAATTAAAAAGTAAATTTCAAGCCCTGCATTAGACAAATTTATTGCATGCATTTTTAAATTTATTTATTTATTGTTCTGTCATTTATTTACAGTGTAAAAATTATGTATGTTGAAATGTCAAATATTTTACTTATTTTTAAGCACAAAGAGAAACATGGACTATTGTTTGTTTTTAATATTATTATGTGCCGTATTAACTGGTTACTGAGCAGCAATAAATAACACTTTAAAATATAAGGGGTTTTCATATGATTTTCTAAACTAGTAGTGTTTTGTAATTAATAAATGCATAATAATCGTGATAACCGTAAAACCGTGATTATTTCTCAGACTATAATCGTACAACCAAAATCTATAATCGTTGCATCCCTACAGCAGACTAACCACATTGTAAAACATCTGAAATGTTGTTTTGGTCATTCTTAACCGCTTAGTAATACTAGTGTTATCATATTATAAAATTACCTCCAGAACTGTCAAGAGCGTCTGTGCTACGCCTCTCACACCACCACGTGTTCACGTGTGTCGACATTTGTCTTCTGAGGCGTCATCTTAAAGTCATTTATTAAATAAAGAAAAAATTCACGCAGCTTCTTCTACCACAGCAAATCCTGTTTTACTGTTGAGATTTGGCACAAGTTAATCAGGAAGTGTCGATTTTGTTCTCTTTGACTTGTTGGATGGAAACGCTGCTTTATTCACACGTCTTTTATGCAATATTCCAGTTTTGCGCATAAAAGTTAATTTGTATCTTTGGATGGAAACATAGGTAGTATTATTATTATTATTATAAATAAAAACAAAAATATTTTAAGATTATAATAACCCTAAACATGGAATTAAAAAAAACATTAAATAAAATCTAAATAAAACAACAAATACAGAAAACATTTTAAGTAAAATATTTAATAAATGTAAATCAAGTAAAATATCAAGTAAAATATTTAATAAATGAACAATTTGATGGACTGAATGTTTGCAGTCTCAAAGAACACAAACCTCTGTATGAATTTAGAAATATAGAATTATATCTATTATTTAAGGTGCATTTGGTGCATTTTAAGGTGCATGTGCATTTTAATTTGATGCTTGACGTAATCTCAACTGGGTGGGACATAGTAAAAAAAATGTTGATCCATTTAGTGTGATGTGACAACTGTAAGCTTTGGATGTCACTGTTTTAGAGCACACTAGCTTATAGATATCCTTAAAGGACACCTAGGTTACCCCTTTTTCCAGATTTAATATAAGACTTTGGTGTCCCCAGAATGTGTCTGTAAAGTTTCAGCTCAAAACACCCATCAGATTATTTATTATAGCTTGCACTAGATGGTGTTTTATAGTTCTCAATAGATTTTTGCTGTTTTTGTGTACTGCGCATTTAAGGCTGGTCCTCCCTGCCCACCGTTTTCACGTGCCTGCCGCGCGTGCCTCAGTCTCCGCCCTCGGCTGCCTCAGACAACTGACACAGACATAAAGGAAGGAGATCTCACGTAACGTTTGTGACAAAAACTAAAGTAAGAGCTTTATCAATGATTATTTGGTGCATTTGTTGTGTGGAGCTGCAGGATGAGTCACACACGATGTCGTTACAAAGTTCACGCACACATACAGACACACGCACATACATACAGCGCACGCGTTTAGCTTTGCACTGTCTTTGCACGCAAATGTGACAGGATACTGGTTAATATCCACTGCTGTATGATATCTGTTACGTTAATGTACAAAATAAACCTGATTTAACGTCCACAAACCGGGATTGAAGTGTCTTTTATTATTGTTTTGACACGCGGCTGTGTTGAAGTAAAGCTGAATTAAATCGCTGTAATTCATTAGACACATGCACTGTTTTAAAACATTTTAAAATTGTCAAACTCATTCTTGATCACATTTGATGATGATTGATGATCCTAGCAAACTGAACAGACCTTTTATTTAGGGTTGATTTGTGCACGTCCTGTCTTATGGATATGATTACAAAAGTTACTACAGAGACATGTTAATATGCAGCTGTCAATCAATATTGGTGGGCGGGGGGACCGCACTCCTACATAAAGTTACGGTCGGTCTCAAAACGCCTCCAATTGGTCCACCGTTTTTATGTTGTAAAATTGAAAAAAAAAATGACTGGGTGTGTTTATATCACCCCAATATGACGGTCTATACACTATACCTACACATATGTTTGTCCAAACAGCTTAAAAAGTAGATTTTTCACCATAGGTGCCCATTAAAACTACAGACTAAAACTAACATCTACATTTTTTTTATTTTAATTTCACAAGACCTATCTAACATTAACTTTGCAGTAAAAAAAACAACATTTTGAAAAACAATATTGTGCAAAAACAAACAAACAAACAAACATTTCTATTTTGAGAAGACATGCACAGTTGAGAAATGTGTGTAGTGTGTGACCTGTGTGAGCTGTCCCAGAGAGGAGTAAGGATGCAGCGGTTGGTGTCCTTGCAGACTGTAGCCTTGAAGGGAGTAAGAGGCCTGTGGAGAGCTGTGTCCTGGAGGAAGATTAGGGGGAGTCGGGGCTGACAGCGGCCCAGAGTGATACAAAGACTGAGGCTGAGGACCAGACTGACCAGACTAGAGGAGGAGAGAAGAAAAAAAAAAAGAAAGAAAGAAAGAAAGAAAGAAAGAAAGAAAGAAAGAAAGAAAGAAAGAAGAAAAAGAAAAAAAAAAAAAACCCCAATGACTTGGTTACAATTACTGGCAACACCTCAACATTTAGGACATGTTTTAACTTATTTGCTGATATCATTAGCAATGCACCGAAAGAAAAGATTTGGACTGCAAGCGAAAAGTCTGGATACCAAAATGCCTTGCAATTATTAATTTAAATAAATATAGTAATGTTTGTATTATAAGTCATTTTGTGCAACTTTTTTTTTAAATTTAAGTCAACTTTTTTTAATCAGTACAAAACAAGATAAGGGATTAAGCTGGAAATTTCAAGCTATCCTGGCTTAATTTAGCCTTGACTCGGTTGCATGAAAGCAGGCTAATGAAGTTACTATGGAGATTTATTCATTGCAGCTATCCTGATCCAATTCTAGTGAGTTATCTGCTTGTTTTGATGTCAAAGCTACTAGAAATTAAATGATCCATCTATCCATCCATCAGACAGAAAAAAAAGAAAGATTAAAAAGTAGATAGATGATTAAATATTAGATTAAATAAATGAAACTGATTATGGTTGCATAATTCTGGCTAAAATGAGAATCATGATTTTTCTGCTTAAAATCAAGATTTGTAGATTTAAATCACGATTGTGTAGATGTAAAATAAAGGTTAATAAGAGTAGGCTTGTATTATGTTTATTTCTCAAACCCATGGTAAAAACAGTAATATTATCTGTAGGTCTACTATTGGTTAAAATGCTAAATTTTGTAAAGACTTGGAATGGTGGACTTGAACAGACTATAAATATGTCCTGGTTGTTAATTCACAGTAAAGGGATGACATCTGTTCATAATTCTAAAGTTGAATTATTATGATTGAGACATATGCTTGTCATTGACAACATTATTAGACCTTTTTTTCACTGATAAAATGAAACATTTGTCATCAGAGTCCCTCTTGCATTATATTCAACATTTATATAGGCTAAAGTAGTTATACTGAGCCAGTAAACATTTATTTTCATGCACAATATTTTCTGTTTGCTATGAAAGAAAAAACATATCAAAATGCTTGTCGTAATCATAAAATGTGATAGGGTCATTTAAATAATGTGCACGCTGGTTTCACTTTCACTGCCAAGTGCGGTTCATGTCATGGTTGCCTTATTTTTTTACAGGGAAAAAACAACAACAACAACAACAACAACAACAACATACATGCATGCATGCATATTATATTTATCGCACGGCTCCCAAACAATCACTCGGTTATCTAAACTTTGTTACTTGTTATTTACAGCCTATGCAGGTTCTGTTCACTAAAGTAAACATCATTGGCGGGCACGCGTGCATCCTCTCAGTAAAAAGAAAAACAGTGCGACAGCTCAAGTGTGATTTCATGGCTGCTAATACGTCATTACATTAAGACAGAAATTACATTTATGGGTGAATTATACCTTAGAAGTACAGTTTGTGATGCTTTTAACGCCATTTGGAGGCGCATTGTCCATGTTGCTGAGCAATGTATATAAAACAATGTAAAGACTTTACGCTTCTCTCCTGACCTTGAAAATATAATTGGCTAAATCGTAGAAAAGCAGAATTAAGATCGAAAAAAGATCTCGATTCCACTCTACACACGATTAATCGTGCAGCCTTAAGACAGTTATAAAAAAAGTATAAATATTAAAATGTAAATGGGTTTTGGCAAATAATCTTCATGATACATTTCTTGAACATCCATGGGTCACACATAAGACCAAGGCTACTAAGTAGGTACTGCATTTGAATTTAAACGCACCACTCGACCGTTAGAAAAGTACATTCTATACAGTATGAATGTGAGCAGTATGAATGGAATTCAGACATACTACATCTGCCATTTTGTCATGATCACGTGACCTTCCCTCGTGAGTTGCATCGCTTTACTCCCATTCATGAATTCTTTCGCGGGGCATTATGGGATAGCACAGCGTGCATGGGATGCGCACTTCAGAATCTTGCTGGAAGTAGTAGGTCATCCGGGAACTTTCGAATTCTATGAATTCGGACATACTACTCTGCTCGCATACTGATTTTAGCATACTATGAAGTATGCGATTTCGGACGCAGCCCAAATCAACAATAGCTAATTTGTTAATGCGTTTCCCCTCCTCATGCATTTCCGTTAAGTCTCTGGAGCAAATTAATGGGAGTTCTCAGATCAACTTTCAACTCATTACCTGATTGGCTCACATCAAGTTTTATCCATATCTGCATCCTTAAATCTGTGCTCTATCCCATGGTCCGTTTTAAAATTCTGTAAACCTGCATCTAAACCAGGCTTGACATAGCCTCACATGCTGCATCAACAAACATGTAGTCAAGATACGCTGATCAAACTAGGTCAAACTGCGCTTTTTCTGTTATCCTGGCTTACTTATTCTGGCAGAGAGCTATTGCACAGAATTAAGCAGACGGATGATGTACCTGTCCCGGGCTGGGAGCGGGGTGTTGAGGGGGCGGCTGGCTGCCTGTGGGGGTGCTGGAGGGCTGAGGATGAATGGAGCCCGAGTGATGAGAGAATGACTGCGGAGCTGGAGGACAAAGACAAAAACAAAGATCACTTTAATGGTTAATATTACAAAATCATATTCATGTAAGGGCTTGGTAAAAGATTGAGTTAATGGCTTAAAAGTATTAGATTAAATTTAGAGAAGCTTGCAGGATCAATCAATATTCTGTATTTCAGGGGGTTTCCAAGACTGCGGTGAGAGCTTATCAAGGGCAGGGTGATACTAAATCAGGTCAACAAACTGATTTTTCAATGCAATTTTTCTCCATTTTGTAATACAATCTTGCAGAGTATTCATGGAAACAGGCAGTCAAGGTCTAAAGTAAAATCGGAGACATTATCCATTTATATAGGCAAGGCAAGTTTAATTATATAGCACATTTCATACGCAATGGTAATTCAAAGTGCTTTACATAAACAAGAATAAAAGAAAATACAAGTATAAGAAAATAAGAATGTTTAGAAGCAGATTAAAATGCAAGTCTTGATTTGAATGTGCCTAATGTTGGAGCACATCTGATCATTTCTGAAAGCTGATTCCAGCTTGTGGCAACTCCAGAATATACACATTTACAAAAAAAAAAAAAAAAAAAAAAAAAAAAAAAAAACTTACCATACATCCCCTGCTGAGGGGCAGATGGCCCTTCAGTCTGACCTGGGTACTGGGGGCCTGGAGGTCCCAGAGCCTGTGGGTGCCCTCCTGACCCAAGCATGCGTGGTCCACCCTGGAGCATTGAGTACACCTAACAAAGAGAACAGAAGTACAGGGTGTTTTTCACTAAAAAACCAAAAGAAAAACACTAGAATCTATTGATTTTATGCAAACATATAAGCTCATACCTGGTGTCCAGGGTAGTGGGGCATTGCTGGGATGACCTGGTTGTACTGCAGATACGAGGGAGGGTAAGGAGACGCCACTAGAGGTGGTCCTGCTGCTGATGCGGCCTGCATCATAGGGGGTGCTGAAGAGCTGTGGTCTGGACGAGGAGTTACCACAGAACCTAAAAGACAGGTCGGGAACATAAGGCATTGAGTATTACAATAAAATGAATACGTTTCAACAACAATAATAATAATAATAGTTATTACAAACAACCCATCACCCTTTTTACTGTTATTACTGCTGGTGCTGTTGTTATTGTTCTTACTATTTATTATAATAATAAACACATTTTACACTTTATTATGATGTATGATTATTTATTATATACAGTGTTTAGATATTGTTATGATTATTTTTTATAATAATATGATTATATTAAATCAATACAATTTAAATGGTTATTTACTTAAAAAAATTGTTATTGAAAAAAATAGTTTAGGCTTTAATTTACTATTAACTGTATGACAATTATATATACACATATATATCATATCATATGGCTTAGAGATGGCACAGTAGCTCAGTGGTTTGCACTGTCGCCTCACAGCAAGAAGGTCGATGGTTTGAGTCCCGGCTGGCCCAGTTGGCGGTGTAGGTGAAATGGGTAAACAAAATTGGCCATAATGTATACGTGCATGTGTGTGAATGAGAGTGTGTGTGGGTATTTCCCAGTACTGGGTTGCAGCTGGAAGGGCATCAGCTATGTAAAACATGTGCCTGAATAGTTGGCGGTTCATTCCACTGTGGCAACCCCTGATAAATATGGGACTAAACCAAAGAAAAATGAATGAATGATAAATAAATACACACACGTCTGTCGCCAACAACAACAAAATTAAATCTGGTTTTAAAGGGGCTTAATATCCTATCATCAGGATTGAAATTATTACCAATAATGTAATTAATTAAATCATCATCTTCAGCATCATTATATATTTTTAAAATATACAGACAGTCCCATCTTCAGGTTCCAGGTGTACACTGGCATACTGGGTCCACTCCTGTTTATTATGCTCTCAGCTAACTTTTTTAAATTAAATAGCGATAAAACTGAAGCCCTACTCATTGGGACTCAAAGTGTTTTAGAAATTTCCGATTATTTTAATATAGATATTGATAATAATAATAATAATAATATAATAATAATAATAATAATATAATTTGTCCCTCTTTGCAGATCAAGAGCTTGGGTGTCATCTTGAATGGCACACTTTCTTCTGAAGGTCATATCAATAGTGTTATACGTACTTCATATTTCCACCTGCGTAATATTGCTCGTCTTCGTCCTTCTCTCCCAACTAATAATACAGCAATTCTCATCCATGCACTACTTGCATCACATATAGACTACTGTAATGCTCTTTTCACAGGGCTTCCTACTAAACGTATCCATAAACTCCAACTGGTTCAGAACTCTGCAGCTCGTGTCATTTTTAGGACTTCATCTCACGAACATGTCACACCACTTCTTTATCAGCTTCATTAGCTTCCAGTATCACATCGATTATAAAATATTACTTCTCACTGTTAAAGCACTTCACAATCTTGCTCCTCAATATCTCACTGAACTACTCCATACATACACCCCTTCTCACACTCTTAGATCATCCAACTCTATCTCTCTGCTGCCACCCTGCACTCAATTAAGCACAGGCGGAGCCAGATCGTTTAGCTTCGTGGCACCTTAGCTATGGGACTCGCTTCCCTTGGACTTAAGGAACAATAATAGTCTTCACACTTTTAAATCTCAGCTTAAGACCCATATTTTTAAGCAGGCTTTCTTATGACTATTTTTATCATGCTATTTTATATTTAAGATGTGTTAGTATTTGCAACTCTTTCCATGTATTTAAATTTGCTTGGCAACGTTTTATTAATCGTTTTTGGTATGTTTGCTGATGTTTCTTGTAAGGCGACCTTGGGTGTCCCAAAAGGCGCCATTTTTAAATAAAATTAATTATTATTATTACTATTATTATTATATTTAAGATTTATTGCATTTTTGCCTTTATTATCATTGGACAATAGATATTGACAGTCCACGAGTCGGACTCTGGACGCTATTCGTGTCGGCATACCGCTCACTAGCATATGACATTAACATAATTATTATTATTAGTGTTAAAGTATGTGTTATTAGTATGTTAAATAGGAGTTTCAGCATTTCAAAATTGCCATTAACATTATTATTACAAATAACAAAAAAATAGGTGCAACAATATTAGTACAACCAATAATGAAGTTTAAACGTAAAGATTACCTTTTGTTCTTGGGTACTTCCCTTGGCTAACAGCTGTCATGGAATATGGATATGGGATCTGAGGCTACACACACACACACACACAAAATCAATCGATATTATATATAATATCATACATAAAAACACACACACACCTATTTTTTAAAAGTCTCCCTAATAGCATTAGGAATACAGACCTGCACAGAGTGGCCTTGTATCTGGATGGGTACCTGGGAGACATAGCTCAGGTACTGGGGGTTATAAATGGCTCCCTGGCCTGGTTGGGTCTGCAGCACAACTGTAGGGCTGGGTGGGGTTGGTCGTGGTGGTGTGGGAGTTGCAGAGGGCTTTACCTGCAGAGAAGACATTACATATCAGATTGGCACATCAAATCTTCAACAGCTTTGCAGAGGAGATCAAAAACAGCAGAAAGTAATGCTCTCACCATGCTGAGGGGAGCCTTGGTGGGGTTGAATTCTTTGGCGTTGGGGTTGAGTGTGGATTTCTTCACCTGACTGTATTAGAAAACATCATGAGCTGCTATTACCATTGCACTCAATTTGGTATTAGTTAAAAGCAAATGCACTGATTGAGCAGTTAGAAATCAGAACCATTACTGTGTTATAATTCAGTTGACATCTGATCCAGACTTGCATACAAACTGGATTGAAATCTTTTCATATGTATACAATGATGAGTGTTAAAGGATCACTAACAATGACTGGAAATGGGGTTTCCTCATTTCTTTTTTGATAAAATAAATAAATGAATAAAAATCTTCATTCAATTACAACCATGAAAATAATAAATAAAAAATACATGTAAAAAATAAATGTAATAAAATAAACAAATAATAGAAATAAATGTGAAAAATAAAAAGAAATAAATTTTAATTAAAAAATGCAATAAATAAAAATGTTTTAAAAAAATTAACAAAAGAAATAAAACAAACAAAATGTACAATAAAAAATGAAATTAAAAGTAAAAAATAAGTGAAATAAACGATAGAAATAAATGTTACAAATAAACAAATAATATAAATGTAAATAAACAGTTAAAAATAAACAAATAAATGTTATCAAATTAACAAATAATAGAAATAAATGTAAAACAAATAAATATAAATAATTTAAACACGTAAAAAATAAATAAATAAAAAACAAATAAATGTAAAAAATTGGAATAATAAATTTATAAAACGTTAAGAAATTACATAAAAATAAATTTAAAACAAACAAAATGTAATAATGTGCAAAAACATTAAAATAAACTAAATGTTAAAAAAAACAACAAATAAAAGAAATAAATATAAAACAATTAATAAATATAAATACATTTAAATAAACAAATAAATGTAAAAATACATTTAAATAAAAAACACAAATAAAAAAAATGGAAATAAATATAAAAAATAAATAGAAAACAAAAACAAAATGTAATAAATAAAAATATAAAAAAATAAAAATCCAAAATAAACAAATAAATAAATGTAATAAATAAAAAAATTACGAGTACTAGTGCCGGTCAAATGACTTTGATTAAAAGCTGAACAGTCTGACATGTTCTACTCACTCGGTCATGCCCTCAGATCTCTCAGGGGCCTCTGGTTTGCCATCCTCACTGCCTGGGGTCCTTGCAGGTTGGGGGACCCCCGCCGTCTGCACTTCTGCAGGTGGATTTTGCATGCCAATCCCAGATGGTGCAGAGATGGATGTGGCCGGCGGAGGGGTGGAGGTCGCCACCCCTTCTGGATTAGTCTCTCTACTTCGCTCCTCTGCTGAAAGCTCTGTGTTCGGGGTTGTGGGCGGGGCTGGTTTTGCTTCTGTAGGAGGGGCGGGGTCTGTCTGTGTGTTGTGGGCGGGGTTTGCTTGAGGAGATTCAGGGGCCAAAGTTTTGGGGTTGGAGGTTTGCTGAAGCTAAAAAAATAATAATAATAAAAATAATAATTATTATTTTTTTTTTAAATCACAAATAAGGGAAAACGGTTAGACTTAGCAACATAGTTCACATTCTGAAACAAGCTAATCTCGCCTATATACAAACAAAAGCTACTACAATGCAAACATGTTTGAACATCATGTTCATATTGAGTTTATAAAACACTTCAGTGGCAAAAGCCTAAATAACCTACCCCTAGTCAGGTTTTTGGAGTGTGCTAACAACGGGCACTTCACTATGCCATGAGACTAAGGAGCGAAGGAGTGTGTCCACAGACTCATTAACATCAGGGTTCTTTCAAAGTCAAATTTAAGCACTTTTCCAAACACTTTTAAGTTGTGGGAAATTAAATATTGAAAATGCGTTATCACATTATATCAGATACTGTTTGTTAAAACACTATTATATTATAAAATTGTATAACAAAAATTCATCATGTTTGCGCATAGCTTAACATTGAGTTAGTCATTTTTTTTTAATACTTTATTTTTATTTTTTAAAGGAAGAAGAAAAAAAAATTTATAAATTAAAGAATACAATAATATAGAAATTTAAATGAACACTTGACTGGTCACATATGTCCTTACAAGTCACATTAACAATAACATAAAAATCAGTTTACACAAGGTAAAGGCTTAAGCACAATCCATTTCTCCCAACATTCCAGGTATCATTCCATTTGTAGTTTTATGAAAAAGTCATCCTCTCCATATTTTGTACATTAGCTACAATATCCAACCATTCAGATTTTGTAGGGGGTTTGAGTTGTAGCCATTTTCGAGTTACAGTTTTCTTGCTGGTTGCTAGAACTATTTTTAATAAATACTTGTCTTGTACAATTAAGTTGGCTGCTATGTTTCCCCAAGTCAATTTTTGTAAAAGAAGTCCATTTATTCACCAAAAATATTTTGTATTATTTATATTACATAATTTTACTCAAATCAGAAAGGTGTCATCTTTTCATGCATTGTTCACATGCATTTTGTTTTGGAAAAATGTTTATATATTATTATTATTCATTCATTTTCTTTTCGGCTTAGTCCATTTATTAGTCTGGGGTCGCCACAGCAGAATGAACCGCCAACTTATCTAGCAAAAGTTTTACGCAGCGGATGCCCTTCCAGCTGCAACCCAGTAAGAGTGAAATAGTGGCTTTATTATTATTATTTTTATTTCAACAGTTTCTTTTTTTTATTTAAACACACTGAAAAGAAACAGTGTCACGTAAAAGGTGTTAAATGCTAGACATTTTTTTATTTGTCTTAAGAAATAATAATAACATAAGAAATTATTCTTTTGCTGATGGCCATTAAAAGTTTAATAGAAAGGATGGTATTACTTTGGTGCAGAAGGAAACTAATTCATATGGGCATTCCCATATTCAGAGGCTTTGCAGCTCTTCTTCAAAAAGTCCAGAAGGATAAAGTGCTCCGATTAACAGTGTCAGCTTTGCACATGAGTGTGTCACTGTGTCTTTCTTTACATTGTCTTACTTTTCCCATGTGGGAAGTAGGGTTTGACCCGACTGAAAAAAAAAACCCACATGAGGGAGAATAAATGAGGAAAAAAAAAAAAAACTTTTGGGGTGAACAATCCATTTAACATTGTTGCGTTTCTGTTTCTGGTGTTATTTATTATTTCATGTCACACACATTATTTTGCACATGTTAATTTTTGCTTTACAAATCGACGAGCAGCTCTATCAGTGAGATTTTTTATTGGTAAAAAAAAATCCCATTACATTCAAAACCATCATGTTTTCAGCACTACGATATGAACGGCGTGAAATGGTCTTTAATGGCTGATTGAACAGATTATTAATAACCAATCAAAACGAACACGGCCACCTCTGCCACTTACCACGGGAGAGGATTTGTGAATAGTAGTAAAGAAAGAATGCATCAACGGTAGGTCACTTGATCAATGTAGTATAAGTTGTTTTCACATGAAGTCACTGATGACGTGTGAAATTCAGATGGAGGGCAGGAAGTGATTCTTCTACATAGGAATCGCTATCAGAACATCAAAATGTTTTTGCTCATAAAGGAGGGAAAGTTGTAGAAACTGGCTGAAAAACGGAAAAGGCGGCATATAATACACATTTTTTGTCAATACATCCATGTGTACAAACTTTTTTAAAACGCGATAATTCATTTGACAGCACCAATAAAGATTATATACAGGCCTAGCTGTGTATAAATATGTTAAAGTGTTATATAAAAATCAGATACAAACACCACAACACTTAGAAAAACTGCAGAATATAAACAACATGCCCTGCCATGTAATCACTGCAATGAAATCTTCGTATTGTTTTGCAATAATCCATGTCTTTACAGGAGTTTTGGTGGAATGAACAACCGTAACGTTAACGTCTATTTGCGCAGCAGTGGTGAATGTTTGTTGATGGTAAGTTCATCGACAGAACAAAAGAAATGCAACCCATGACACAAAACTAGACGGTTATTATTGTGGAGCACTTTTCCCCCCTTACAAAAATAAATAAATAATAATGTAGACTATGCGTAAACACTTTTGTATGCTTTCATCTGTTATTTCGTTATGTCTGGAAGATATCCGCATAGGGGAAAAAACTATAGTAATTTATAATAAACATGTTTTTGAATCACATAGTAAAGTGTATAATGTGTATAACTCTTTGTTAATGAATGCTACAGAATACTGTAGCATAGTAAACTGATAAACTGTAATAACGTTAGTGTAAACTGTGGTGCATTGTGATGGTGTATAATTATAGAAACTGAAGCCTATTGAATAATTTCTTTATTACTACAGTTGTGTCGTACCACCGCAACAATATAATTACTACGACATTTTAACTCAAGTAATTATCTATAGTATGCTTCCAAACACTATACTATTTACTATAGTATTTTTCATTGAGCGTAATAGCTTATACAGTATATACTGCCTCGATAACAGGCAAATATATTTTAGTTCAGTAAAAAACTCGGCCCTCTTCATTATGTAAGGATCATGCCCAACATATGTGCTTATTTTCTATTTATACCTCCTTTGAAATATGGTATTTAAAAAAAAAAAAAAAAAATAAAAAAAAAAAATACGGACTTTCCTCTCTGTTTCCCATTCCGTTTTTTACTTCCTGCCCTCCATGTGAATTTCACACGTCACTAGAACCACGTGATTAAAAACAACCTATATCCAGATTACATTAATGCACACTCACCCTAAAAGTAGTACCAAACTTGCGAAGCTCCTCGATTTGTGTTCTCTGCTGGACTGAAGGGACTGTTACAATAAATAGAAGAACGTTCATTGGCTAAATATCAAGAGGATGAAATAAAATGAGAAAGCCACACAACACCAGCATTACCTTTGCTGCTTTTGCCCTCCTGTGGACTAACTGGACTCTCCATCCTTTCCTTGGACAGGATTTCATTTACTGTGGTTAAAATGAAAAGGAGTTAGACTGTCAGACTCACCTACAACTGGACAGTGCGTCACATTCATGACCACATCTCACCATCTACAGTGAACAGAGGAGTGGGGCCAATGGGTTTGGATGAAGTGTCCAAATAAGATCCAGTCAGAAGAGGGTCCTGAGGAGGAGCATCTGGCTTAGGGGAACGAGAGACTGCACAGAGAGAATCAAAAACAAAAAAAAAAGGGAACGTGTTAAATTAGGGAAAAAGTGACACTAAGCAATACTTATTTAAAAAGTCAGTGTTTCTACTATATGTTTGGCCTGTTTTAAATGTTAGAACTGAAAAAAGCAATAAGGTTAAATTAAAGATAACTTTAAAACCTAAAAAAAAAAAATTAATAACCAGCAAAGGATGGTGTTTCACTAAATTTGCAAATGCAAAGTAAAGTGGTTGAAAAAGCTGTATTAACGCCCGTGAACAATATGGAGTCAGTATTTATTGATAAAATAGGAAGTAGAAATTTGAAATAGAAAAAAAAAACTCTATTCCCTTCATTTCTATTTTTGTAACTTCACCAATGTTCATTATTACACAACTGTCAGAAATACTTGATTCTGATTGGTCAGTCATGACATTCCAGGGTATGTTATTCTTGGTACTTCGAATCATCTTGACAGTCAGTGAATGAGTTCACTTGCATATTTATATGCTCACCTGTCAAGACTTTGGCTACGTTCACACTGCAAGGCTTAGTGCTCAAATCTGATTTTTCTGCATAGCTGTTCACATTGTTGTTATAAATGTGGCTAATATCATATTTGCAGTGTGAACAGATCATGGTCCTAAACTGACCCGCATGCGCAAAAGTACAACTACGCAGAGCACAAAATATCTAACTATGCACACAATGTGTATATGGTATGAAGCACGTTGTCAGATTATGCTTAATATGATTATTGCCCTTTTCACAGACAACCGTGGTGTATTTCATAAACTAAAGGGTTGTTCTGCTACTACTAATGTGCATTTCAGCATTTGAAACCTAAAATAAGTCTCTTGTGATTGAAAACACTGATAATTTGTGATGTGACGAATGCAGTGCGTGTCTTTCTGAGCACCGGTGTAGTGAACTCATCAAGGGTTAATGAGCAGCCGCAGACTGAACTGTGAAGGCGGAGTTGGTTTATCCCTGTTTGCAGAGTCATTTCATTTTACTTTGTTATAAATAGCAGACACGTGCAGAAGGAGGGTTTGGGTGCTTGAGCGCCTGCCCTTTTTTTTCCTCGGAGAGAAAGTGTCCCCTCCTTTGCACACGAATCCCCCATCCACAACACCCCCCGACGCTCTTCAGCTTCATGATCAACCCGTGCCCCAATCGTTAACTAGTTTGATTACCAAGCACCAGTTTTGCCTTCAATTTTTTTTTCAAAATAAACAACCAACTTTCTGTGGTGAAGTAATTGCCCTGTGTGCCATTCTACTGCTGCTGCTGAGTAGATTATATTTGCAGCCCAGAATGACGCATGTCACTCAAAGACTATGTAAAAGTCACATGAAATCTGACATAACCGTTCACACTGCGGTCGTATTGCAAAACATCAGATCGGTGTCTGATTTAATACTACATATGAAGTGGCACAAATCTGAACTGAAAAGATCAGATTGCATGCGGTTTGGGCTGTTCACACTGTCATTACCCGAGTCACATGTGGGCAAAAAAATCAGATTCGGGCCATATTTGGCTGCAGTGTGAACGTAGCCTTTTTGACTCTGTGATAGGGTTGGGTACCGAAACCTGGTGCCATAACCTTTGTAACCAGTATGCACCGGACCGAATTAGCATATGAATTTCAGTGCCTAATTCTGGTGCTGCGACAAGAACGTAAAGCAAGAACGTAAACACCATAAGCGTTGCGCCCTGCATTTTAGAATTGTAAACATAGGTTTCTATCAGGGTACACACACCGGTGCCGCAAGTCGGCGGCTGTCCCCGGCACTTAGCCACGACTCAGGAAAATGTTCATATTTCTACTGCGTCACAGAGCACCATCTAAATAGTTTCATTTTAAATAACATGCAAATGTGCGCGTCTGGTGTATGATAACTTCAACTGTCATGTGCGTTTCGTGTCGCGGCACTTAGCAGCTCATCCTGTGTGTGACGCCCTTAAGCATCAAGGGGTGCAAAGGCACACACAAGTACGCGTTGTGTCACACCGTCTCTAAATATTTAATTCTAAACAACTTTGAGGGATACGGATGTCAGCGATGTCAGGCGTTTGTTCTTGTTTCTTATAGAAGACAAAGCGCGCAGTACGACGCATGCGGTGAGCAACTCCTTTCATCAACACACATGATCGCATTAATCTAATTTGCTTAAATTAAGCATTCTAAAGTATGACTATATTTTACAAGCAAGGATTCTGACACACCAACATGCAGCAGATGCTTTACAAAAGTTGCGTGTAAGGGGGGAAACAGTCAAACTTATAAAATTTGAGGGCTCATGGAATCAACTTAAAGGTGAGAAATGGACTGTCTTTGACAGCTTGTAACATCATCTGGCACTTTCAGTGAGTACGTTTACATGGACACCAATACTCTGATTTTAAAATGATTAAGACAATACTCTGATCAAGAGTCTACCACGTAAACAGTGATTTGATTATCTTAAAGGACCACAGACACAAACTGCGGAGGAAACATTTATAGGCTGGTGACGCAATGACGTTAATGGATCTATGTGCTATAACATGTAACTGGGAATCATGAATGTAACATTCAAAAAGCAACTCATGTAAAGACCTGAATCATAGTATTGTCTTATTCAGATTAAGGCAAATCATTAGATCATGGATGTCCATGTAAAACTAGTGACAAGCCCCAAACCCAAAAAAGGTGTTCCCTGATTTTGATTACAGCCTTTCCCCAGGTTAGTAGCAAGCTAATGTAATGTTAATAGCATAATGCAAGTCTTGCATTCATGCTAACAAACAAATGATCAAAAGAAATATATTAATGCAATTCAAATATATAAAATATGAATTGATGTTCACTTTAAACTTATTATAAATATATATTTATATTGTGTAATTATAATGATTCAATTTTATTTTTTTTGTCAAATAATTTTGTGGCTAAAAGGTATCGGTTCAGGCACCGGTACCATTTTAAAAAGTATCGATTAAGCACCGGTATCGAAATATAACCCCAAACGATACCCAACCCTACTCAGTGACTGAAAAATTTGTAGGTTAGTGTATGCTCAATCTGCTCCATTCAGCCGTTTTTGTCTGTCAGCTTTGCTTTAATTAAAGAATTAAACCATTACGGCCTAGAACAATGTTTTGTCTAATTTTTACATTTTGTGGGAAGCATCCATGTAATAAGTGGGATAAAGTACAACCAGGCAGTTTTTTTAAAAGCTCAGATGAGCCTGTCTACGATAACAACCTCCTAAATGTACTTTGTTGCTTATAAGCCAGATGACTTTGGTGAAGTAACAAAGGTTACAAAGTCAGCTACCTTCACGGAGGACAAATAAGCATGATTAAAACCGTGATCATATTTCAAAAGACCTAGTGTGGGTACAGAAGTTTTGTTTCGTTTACCTGTAGGGGAGGAGTGGGAGTTTGAGGTACGCATGTTTCTGTTAGTCTGTCCAGTCCTTTGAGACTTGGGTGAAACTGTAAAAAAAATAATAAAAAAACCCCGACACGTTCATTAGTAATACACACAATGGAAATCATCATAAAAATCGAAATTATGTCAAATCGTATACGCAATTTACCTCCATTGACAGGCCGGGCCACGTCTGAGAGAGACTGAGGGTGTGAGAGCGAATGTGAGAGTGTGTGTGGGGAAGGAGGGCTGGAGTGACCCGCCTCTGAGGGCCGGGGCTGTGTAGGTGGGCTGCTCTGTGATTGGTGTGTAGAGAATCCCCCTCTGACTGACAGAGAGCTGTTCCTGTCAGTGGGAGGAAGGGCCTGGCTGCTAGCAGAGGGGAGGGGTCTAGGGGAGGAGCTTGATGGCCCAGGCCGATTTGTTCGATTAGGCACGGTGGACACGGCTCCACCTCTATCACCCCTGCCAGAAACTCCCATGTCTCGCTCCCTTGCTCTCTGGGGTAGAGGAATGTATTTGCCCTCCCTAAAATAAAACAAAGATGAACAGACATCAACAACCAGAAGTAAAGAGAAAGACTAAATCATATTGCAGCTAGAAATTAAAATAAATAAATGAGTGTCAAACCTGCTCCCAGCACTGGAGAACCCAGGGCTATCTCTTCCCCTTTCTCTTTCTGCTGCGTCACGCTCCCGGTCTCGAACCACTGCACTGAATTTGTCTTCATCAGTTCTTCCCTCGTCATTCTCCAGCGCCACTCTGTGGCGATACTGTGAACTAGCCTCGATCTCATTGGCCAATCGGGCGGCTCGAGCTTCTCGCTGCCTGAAGCCCTCAGAGCTGCCCCGCTCCAGAGGAACCCTATGAGAGAAAGACAACAGAAAAGGATGAAAACTGAGATCAGCAAATGAGTAACAAAAAGTAAAACTCTTAAAAATAAATTAATTTATATGTTTGTTTGTATGTTTCAGAAGCATTGGTTATCTTGGAAACAGCAGTAATATATATTCAATACAATGTTTACAATCATAACAGTTACTTAAGCATATATAAAAAAAAATACAAATAACAATTATACTAATAAAGATCTATTAGTCTTGAGCCTAATAGATAGAGTCTATCTAGAGACTTGGATTCAGTTATTCATCTTTAAGATGTCTTATGGACTGTCAGAAAAGGTATTAAAATCGGTTTGATCAAATCTAAAGACTACTATAATCATGCCAAGGTCAGGCTCTCTGAAAAAAAAAAAAAAACATCTAAAAATGGACAAAATGATCAACATACGTGTACATGGAGAGACTGGAGTCATAGGTGGACTTCACCCCATAGGTCTCCTCGTTAAAGCGGAACATCTCACTGGCATCCCAGCCATTAGCCTGAAATAGAGAAAAAGACATGTTAAAAAAAAAATCATCTTCAAGCATGTGAAACGTCCATTGTGACCAATTACTGCTGTGTTTACAAATAATGCGTGAAACTCACTGTGTCTGTATCTAAGTCAAAGTTCTCTCCATTGCTGTCACCTCCATCCCACCTCTGGAGGACCTTCTCTCTGTGGTCACCGTTTAATCTTGATGAGCCAATTGCAGAGTCTGTGAAAGTGTCTGAAAACATACACAAACAAAAAGCACTTAAAATAGGTAAATCATCATCATCATAATAATATAATAATAACCATAATAATAATAATCTGTTACAGGAGTGAGACTTCTGAATTTGTTGTGTTAGGATTGCGTTGTTTTTTGTGTGTTTTCTCTGTTCTAGGTTGTGGAATGCCTTCAGCACACCTGACGCTCGTCAGTGCCCTTACTTAAACACAGTAAGAGAGTTTGTCAGGGCCGCTGTTCATTCACTGTTTGGGCAGTTGGCCAGAGCTGCGCTCCAATTTGGGCTCTATGCTTGTTTTGCATCCCTTCACTTGCTTTTCACACTGATTGAACATACCGATACTGATGCTTTGATTATGTTATTTTCAATTTTGTTAAAACAAATATTATTTTTGACTATTTCGCCGTGTCGTCTCCCTTAATGTTACATCTTTGAGCCAGGTGTAACAGTTGCCATATCAGATTCTCTGGCCATTTCATGGCAAACGCTGATCAAATATACAGCAATTTTATAAATATTGCGTTTCTATAACTGTAAAATAAAAATCTAACAATTAAGACATCCGTAATACATAATAGACAAGTCTTGAGTGTCTAATATGAAATGTCCCAATCATATCTTGAATTTTCTTCATACTACTGGCTGGACTTTAAAAGTTTATTATATCTCATTCTGCTTGCCATTTGTTAAGAATATAGCTTTTTATTAGTGGCTTTAAATCTGAAGGTGGGATTTTGCACTTCTTCATTCTTCCTGTTAGGGCTGTTTTGGCAGCTTTGTCCGACATGTCCTGGGATCCAACAGAAGACTAGATTATAAAAGTTTCTCTGTTGTTCATGTCTACCTGTTACAATGCCACACATACAGTTCAAGTCAGAATTATTAGCACCTCCTGAATCATGAGCTCTCCTGTATATTTTTTTACCCAATTTCTGTTTGAATGAAAGATTTTTTCAACATTTCTAAACATAATAGTTTTAATAACTCATTACTAGGCCCACACGGAATCTGCGTGCGCAGAATTCCGCAGATTTTTAGCCCAGCATTGATTCTGTTTATTTATTTGTGTAAATTCATATTTATTCAGTTTGTAAATTAATTTCAGTATAATTATTGACTAATATGAAAATGTTCGTATGATTTATTTACAATATAGTTTGTAAAGTCATATTTTCTGTCTTTTAGTAGATATGTTATGAGACTTGCTTTGTTTACCAAATAAAGTGGATCTAATTGGATGTGCATTGTAAACATTAAATACAAGTTAAAAAGGCATTACTTTTTATTTCACATATTAAGGTTTTAGTTATGATACTCCCAAAATCATTCCACATAAATCCGCAGATTTTTACCAAAATTCGGCGCAGAAATAGCAAAAAACATCCGCAGATTCCGTCTGGCCCTACTCATTACTAATAACTGATTTATTTTAACTTTGCCATGATGACCTTAAATAATATTTTACTAGATTTTTCAACATATTAGTATTCAGCTTAAAGTGACACTTAAAGGCTTAACTAGGTTAATTAGGCAAGTCATTGTATAACAATGGTTTGTTCTGTAGACAATCAAAAATATATTGCTTAATAATTCCGACCTCAAAATGATTTTTAAAAATTAAAAACTACTTTTATTCTAGCCGAAATAAAACAAATAAGACTTTCTCCAAAAGAAAAAAATATTGTAGGAAATACTGAGAAAAATTCCTTGCAACATAATTTGTAAAATAGTTGAAAAAAAAAAAAAAAAAAACATTCACTGGATGGCTAATCATTTACACTTCAACTGTACTTCTTCCACAGTCATACACACACACCTCGAGTAGCGTAGTTGAGGTCTACGTCTCTGCAGATCATAGTGACAAGGTCACTAGGGCCAAAGATCATGGTGTCTGTGATCTCTTCTTTCCTAGGATGGACAGCTGTGCCGCCTCCACCGCCTCCATCTCCTTCCTCATTCTTCACCTTGTGCACAGCATCCACTGCCAGCTCACACTTAAAGACACAGACGAGAGAGCATGTGTGAGGTCTCATCATATAATGAGGCTTTAGTCAAACAGATGTGTGTACTAGGGATATACAACGAAATAAAACTTCTAGAGCAAAACCAAAACTTCTGGATGTACTTATGCGGAGTTCAGATTGCACGATTTTCAAATAGTCACAGATGTTTTCACACTGCATGACTATCTGGGCTAGCGTTTCGTTACTGCTGTGTTTACACTAAGATAGATTGACGACAGGGGGTTTCACACTGCACGACTTTACAATAAGAAGAATCACCGACAACTTCGTCTTGGTCCACAAACTACATCTTACAACCAAACACAGGCGAGAAGTGATATGGAACAACATAAGGTCACGTAGTTTATCTTTTGTTAACTACATAATGAGAAAGAAGTCTTCAGTGGGGTAGAAAATCTACTTATTTTGCTCACCTGGGTTTTGAAGGAAATTAGCAATTTCTCGTCAACTTTTTTCTTTTTCAACTTGGTTGCGGTTTTGCTCAGATGACACGTCAAACAGACACGAGTGCTCCTGAAAAATTTACACTAGTTTTTCCTCCATTTCTTGAGGCCAAATAAACTGAAAATAACTTCTCCCAACCTTCCACTGACCTGCAGATACCCACACTAGTGGATGCTGCTCTCTCATTGGCTGTAGATAATCGGCGATGTTATTTTCAATCAGAACACATTTCACACGGCATGATTTTGATTCGCTGACAGGTTCAGATATTTAGCATGCCAAATAACTGATGGGTGTCTGCGTCTCATCGGCGTTTCTCTCAGATCGCATCTTTGATAGTTCACACTATGTGATTGTTACTCACATGAACGAGCACTGATTTGCCTGTGATTTCAGGCATTTGTCAGCGATTTCTCAAATCCTGTTGGGGAGTCAAATTCGGGGCTAAGGGCGTACTCGCACTATGCTATCCGAAATGTGCCCAGGCTTGTTTCCCGGATCGTTTGAGAAGTGTGAGTGCTCTGAATTGGGCTCAGGCACGGTTCACTTGGGCAGCCCTGGCCCGGTTGGAAGAGGTGAGCGCGGTTAACTTGGGCTCAGTGCCCGAGCCCGAAACTGAAGATGAGACGTGACTTTTAAGGGACTGTTTGATATGGATTAATTAATCATTCGTACGGTTCAATGAACGCAAACTGTCGTAGTTTATTAAAGACGCAAACCCCTCACTGCACCACAGCTGCACCTTCAGCAAACCTCCTAATTCCTGCAGCACCAGGACTTTATGATTGTTTATGAGCGTCAAAAGTGGCTGATCTGTTCGGTGAAATATTTGACTGCGTGTCACTGCATCCCAAACGACATAACGATATAGCTAAAGAAATCTCCACTGTGCTGAGCGAGAGCGCTTACTGAACAGCGCATCATCAATGAGGCAAGAGTGCCCAGACCTGAATGTAATGTGAGTGTGGGCCGTTGGGGGAGACAGGAGGGAGGACAAGCGTGCTTTGGCCCGGTTCAAGGCAACTGTCCATAGTGCGAGTACGCCCTAAAATCATAGTCTGAACTCTGCATTAGCCGAAAACCGAAATCAGTTTGTAATAATTTATTTTTTTATTAAGTAATATAATTTAGTATGACTTTAACTTAACTCAAGAACTTATACACCAATTCAAAAAACACAAGCCAATAAAATGACCACATTTGTGACCATGGATCACATAACCACACAATAGTCAAAAACACATTGCATGGGTCAAAATGATAGATTTTTCTTTTATGTCAAAAATCATAAAAATACAAACAAAGAATATTGTGTTACATTAAAATATTTTGTACTTTTTCAACTGTAAGTCTATCAAAACTCTTGTTAAGTGTGACGTCACGCGAAGCGGCTTTCAGGTCCAAGCGCCATATCAAACTGCATGGGGAGACTCAACAAATGGTAATAATAAACGTTTATTAAGAGCTGTATTACTATTGAAAATCACGATTGTAATATATACATCTACATCTATATATCCATATCTAATATCAGATGGCCAAAAGTTATTAATTTTTTATAAATTGTTAAAACATTGGTGTCTGTGATAAAGCAAGTCCAGAGACTGTTGTATACACCATCATTTTATATAAAATTCACTTTTATGTGTGATATGACTAAAAAGTGTAAACGAGTATTTTCTCAATTCAAGCGAGTAGCGGCTTGGACACAGAAACAGTAGTCCATAGGTCACGACTTAACAACCGGATAGTGCGTTTTCCAGGCAAAACTCAGAATGCCACAAGCACACCGCAAGTCATGGGACTAGAATGAACCAGACAGCTTCATATATTGTATGTAATATACACACTTTAGTGATAACGTTAGACTAATTAGCTCAGACAAACAGTACACCCAAACACTACCAAAAAGTTGTATCAGAGCTGCAGCAAAGGTTTGTCAGCTCGTCATCCTCTGAGAGACTAGTTGATTGTGGCCTAGCAACAACAGCATGAGAGCAATGCATGTTAAAAATTGTGAATGAAGTGATGCGTCTCGCACTTTTAGATGCAATAAATGAATGGTCCCTTAGACAGCTTAATAGGCAATTTTCTAAATGCTTTTATTATTTTTAAACCTCTGATCGTAGATGTTCAAATAGTTTTATCAAAGCCAAATATTATCCCATCCTAACAAATCAAACATCAATGCAAAGCTCAGATTTGTACAAGTCTATAATCTTTTGAACTGAGTTTGTGGTCCAGGGTGACATATTATTGACAGTTCAGAGGTTTCAGTTTACCAGTGTTGCCATGACAGCACAGTAGTGCAACTGCAAGCAGCTGGAACAAGTACACCAATTAGAAATGTCCTGTCGGCCTGTTATTCGAGTAGACTTTGCTTTTCCGGTGAGCAGGTGCGATTAAGCGATTTTGAACATTTTTCTGTTTCTTTAGTGCTTTCTACATCCTGTACATAGTGTCTACAGCTGGAGGGAGAGTGAAACCAGCAAGCTGGACAGTATTGCACGATATTGGAAAAATCTGATATTGCGATATTTAATTTTCCTGCAATAAATACGGCGATATGCATCCAGTTTCACAAGACAGCTTGAATATCTCAATTTGACAGTTTTCAGGGAAGTGCAAAACTTTTCAGGTACAGAAATTAAATAATCACAATGCAAAATAAATGTTTTAGTAACCTTATCTTGTCTCATTTCTAGTCCAAATATCAAAACATTCTTAGATCAAGTAAAAATATTGTTTAGTTTTCGCCATCAGAAGAAATAAGTGAAAATTAAGAGTTTTTCCTTAAAACAAGCAAAATTATCTGCCAGTGGGGTAAGTTAAATAATCTTGTTTTCGCTTTGAAAAGTAGATATTTGGACTAGAAACAAGACAAAATTTCTAATTTAGAAAAACATTTTTTGCATAAATCATATAAATTCCACTTAAATACAATAATTAAATACAAATCTGTAGCTCCTGGTCAACTATAATTCAGATTCAACATTGCCTATCTTTGCGATGTGACTTGCGGATGCGCACACTGTGATATCAATCCTGAAACCATATATTGTGCAGCCCTACTGGACAATACAGCTCAACAAAGCCTTTTTTTCACCTCAAATTTTCAGCCATTTTCCTCTAGCATCTTCAGTTCTCTGACTATAATTTTCAGCAGCCATAAATTGATACTTCCCTAGTTAATATGCTCAAATTATAACCCCAGTAAAGTTTAAATGAAGTTTTGTTAATAAGAAACTGCATCTCTAGCATTGTAAGGACATCCACCTTTTACTGTTTTTGTGGCCTGCACCTCAGCCCAGTTTGAGTATCGGGTGTGCATTTTATCGTTTAAGTCACAAAAACATTTCAGCCAAAGATAAAATGTATAAAAATCTTGCTCTTGATGATTTTTGCTCCTGAGATTGCCGTTCCAATACAGATTGATGTTTCCAAAGTTGAAGGAATAGACTTACACGTGAGCTTAACGTCTTAAAGATTCCCTCATACAAGCTGCCGTTCTTCACCATAACATCACATCTGGAGCCCTGAGGAAAAGATTTCATACATATGAGCATTTACACTTTTTTGCGTCAAGTTAAAACATTCAGAAACAAGATTGCACTGAATAGAAAACATTGAATATGGGTTTTCTACTATTAAAACAAAACAGACATAATTGGAAGTGAATTTTTTTTTACAAATTCTGCCCAAAAACAAGTTTGATGGCTTCACCTATTTTATGAACAATAGGGACCTCAAGTAAAAATACAAAAAAAAAAAAAAAAGACAACACTACATTACCTGACAAAAGTCGTGTCGCCTATCCAAGTTTTAGAAAAAACAAGTAATAACTTGACTTCTAGTTGATCATTTGTTATCAAAAGTGGCTTATATAAAAGGCAAAGGCCTCTAGATTACGCTTATTTTACCAAAATAAAATATGATCATCACCTTGATTTTTAATTATTTAATTAGGACAGTAAGGTCTGACTTTGCTTAGACAAAAGTCTCGTCACTTAACAGAAATGATGTACAGTATAAAATATAAAGTCATGGTGCAGTGGGAAAAGAATGAATATAGTGTATGACTCCCATGAGCTTGGAGGACTGCATCCATACATCTCTGCAATGACTCAAATAAATTATTAATAAAGTCATCTGGAACGGCAAAGAAAGTGTTCTTGCAGGACTCCCAGAGTTCATCAAGATTCTTTGGATTCATCTTTAATACCTCCCTGATCTTACCCCAGACATGCTCAATAATGTTCATGTCTGGTGACTGGGCTGGCCAATCCTGGAGCACCTTGACCTCCTTTGCTTTCAGGAATTTGCCCTCTCCTGTATTTTGTAATGTAATGGGCAGCAACAAATGTCTTGATACCTCAGGCTGTTGATGTTGCCATCCACTCTGCAGATCTCTCGCACGCCCCCAAACCATGATTTTTCCTTCACCAAACTTGACTGATTTCTATGAGAATCTTGGGTCCATGAGGGTTCCAATAGGTCTTCTGCAGTATTTGTGATGATTGGGATGCAGTTCAACACGATTCATCAGAACAAATCAACCTTCTGCCACTTTTCCAAATGATCAACTAGAAGTCAAGTTATTTTACATTGCTCTCACAACTATGATCGACGACAAGCCTTTTGTCAGGAAGTGTACAGTCAATCAAATATATTATTTATATTTTTATACAAAAACTCACCACGACGGCTGTGAGAAAATGGAGCATCCGGGAGTTGTTGTACACACCTTCAAACACCTACAAATATAACAATTTATTTTAGTGGTCTAAATATTTAAATATTTGAAAATGTAAGATACATAAAGGAAATTACGTACAGGTGGTGACTGTGAAGGAGTTTTCACGGAGTTTCTGTTTCTAAATAAGGAAAAAGTAAAACAATACCACAATATTAACATATTAATCTTCAAAACATACATGTATATTTATTGTAACAAATCAATGATTTCAACGGTTACCTAAAACATGGAAACTATAACAAGACACAAAATAAATTTAGACATTAAGCACTAATTTTACTTATAAGCTAATAAAATGTTTGCGAAATCGCCCAAATGTGTCGTATATTGAGTGGGACGTGAAACAGCCCATGTTGCAGGTATTGCTCCTCTGTTACATGTATGAACAACAAATACAACAACGCTAAGCAAGTCGAAAACAAAAGGACAACCATACACGAGTAACAAAATGACGGTCAGGTTGAAGCCCGTTGTGTATCAGGACAAAATATTCTGTATTAATGCGAATGTGTAAACAATAGCAGTCAAGCGCGTGTTTTATTTACGTCAGACCGCAAAGCGGGTTAGCGGAGCGGGTTAGCAACACAAGCAAACGCCGTGCCGCAGACAGGACAAGAGAAACAGCTTGACATTAACATGCGCAAATGTACACATTCCGTGCCCGTCGCTACAAATAACCAAACCACTAACAACACACGAGTGTTTGTACTTTTTTGTCACATGCATCCCGGCTCCTCTTGGAAGGCGTCTGTCTAAAATGGCTCAAGTTGAAAGTCGAACACAATACTGAATCATATGGGATCGAAAACAACAACAAAACACTGCTGATCCCTTCCCACGACCCGCCTCTGAGACTACTCATAGGCTAAAAAATATGTCAATCAGTTATAACCTAAATCCTATTGGTTGAAAACCCTCTCTCTGGGTGGGCATGTACCGTCGACGACAATTCTCTCAATCATTGGCCTGAAAATCTGTCAATCAAACAGTCTGCGTTGCGATTGGCTGTTGTTCACGCCAATTAAACGAGCCTCGAAATTATTGGCGCTCGTGGAAATAGATTAGGAATGCGCTAGGGACACGCCCACTTTGACCGGTAGGCCTCGTGTTAAAATGACAAGCCGCGGACTTTCTGAGCGGGCCCAGCCCGACATGTGCTTTACCTCCCCGGGTTGGATCTGTTAGAGTTGCTCCCTGGAACGGATGAAGCCATTGACCCTGAAGTTCCATTGGATGTTTTGCGGCCACCGGGTCCAGGTTGCTGTTAGAAAGCACAACCATTCTCAAATGCTGACATAAAACAAGTATTAAACACATTCACGTATATTAAAAAGTCCAGCCGAGCAGCGATGGCTAGGTGGTTTATTAGCATGTTACCGTAATGCGAAAGTGGAAGCTAAAGGGAGGGCGACAACATTTGAAGCATACACGCTTTCATATTTTCAACTGATACGATGTATATTCAAAAATGACTGCAATTTGTAGATGTGCTACTCACGTTCTGTCGGCGAAAAGACATAACTAGCCGCTAACTGAGTTGCCCGCTAAATTCCCCTTGTTGCCTATGACAAGCTAGTATGTGGACTAGCCTGCCTGCGGTGTTATTTTTGTAGTTTTTCCGCGGCGATTTCAGGTCCGCACGAGCGCGATCTCCGTTAAAGCGCGAAGTCCAGTTCGGTCCGATATTCCGTCACGAACGCAACACGAAAAGGCAACGAGCCTTATTTTTTCTATTAAATATTACCGGCACCACGTCTCGCGAATTAGCCAGCGACGAACGCGATGGCTGTTTTTTCAAAAACCTTCGACTGTCATTGGACGACACTGTCATACGTCGCGTGATGACGCAATGGCGCACAAGGCCCGTATATCACGTCGGCAGCCACACGTACAACATGCTTTTGCGAAAAGAATCGTCCTCGCTTACGTAAAGATCGATCTATCTATCTATCTATCTATCTATCTATCTATCTATCTATCTATCTATCTATCTATCTATCTATCTATCTATCTATCTATCTATCTATCTATCTATCTATCTATCTATCTATCTATGCTTACATAAGCTATCTATACATCTATGCTTTCGTAAATAAAATTATCGTCTATCCGTCCATTTATCTATCTATAGAACTTTCCATCTATGCTTACATACTCTGTTCATTGATGCATCTATGCTTACATAAATGAAATTCTATCTATCTATAAGTCTATTATGTGTCTGTCCATCTAAAGAACATTCCATCTATGTTATAAATTCTATCTATTCGTTGATATATCTAAGCTTAGGTAAATAAAATTATCCATCCATCTATCTATAGAACTTTCCATCTATGCTTACATACTCTATTCATTGATACATCTATGCTTACATAAATAAAATTCTATCTATCTATCTATCTATCTATCTATCTATCTATCTATCTATCTATCTATCTATCTATCTATCTATCTATCTATCCTTACATAAACTATCTATACATCTATGTTTTCGTAAATAAAATTATCGTCTATCCATCCATCTATAGAACTTTCCATCTATACTTACATACTCTATTCATTGATATATCTATGCTTACATAAAATGCTATATCTATCTATCTATCTATCTATCTATCTATCTATCTATCTATCTATCTATCTATCTATCTATCTATCTATCTATCTATCTAGTGTCTGTCTATCTAAAGAACATTCCATCTATATGCTATAAATCTATACATTGATATATCTATGCTTTTGTAAATAAAATTTAATCTATCTCTCTGTAGAACATCTATAGACAGATCTATGCTTACATAAACTATATTCGATATATCTATGCTATGTAAAAAAATTCTATCTATCGATCTATTCTTACATAATTATCCATCCATCTAAAGAACAGTCCATCTATGCTTTCGTAAATAAAATTATCATCTATCCATCCATCTATCCATAGAACTTTCCATCTATGCTTACATACTATATTCATTGCTATAACTATGCTTACATTAATGAAATTCTATCTATCTATCTATCTATCTATCTATCTATCTATCTATCTATCTATCTATCTATCTATCTGTAAATAAAATTCTATCTATCTATCTATCTGTAAATAAAATTCTATCTATCTATCTATCTATCTGTAAATAAAATTCTATCTATCTATCTATCTATCTATCTATCTATCTATCTATCTATCTATCTATCTATCTATCTATCTATCTATCTATCTATCTATCTATCTATCACGTGTCTATCTAAGGAACATTCCATGCTATAAATCTATTCATTGATATATCTGCTTTCATAAATAAAATTATATCTATCCATCCATCTAGCTATGCTTATGTAAATAAAATCTATCTATCTCAAAGTCTATCACGTCTGTCTATCTAAAGAACATTCCATCTATGTTATAAATTCTATCTATTCATTGATATATCTATGCTTTTGTAAATAAAATGATATCTATCTATCCATCTATCTATAGAACTTTCCATCTATGCTTACGTACTCTATTCATTGATATATCTATGCTTACATAAACTGTCCATCCATCTATACATCTATGCCAGGGGCCACCAATCTCGTTCCTGGAGGTCCGGTGCCCTGCAGGGTTTAGCTCCAACTTGCCTCAACACACCTGCCTGGGTGTTTCAAGTATACCTAGTAAGACCTTCCTTATTCAGGTGTGTTTGAGAAGGGTTGGAGCTAAAATCTGCAGGACACCGGACCTCCAGGAACAAGTTTAGTGATCCCTGATCTGTGCTTTCGTAAATAAAATGATCATCTATCCATCCATTTATCTATCTATAGAACTTTCCATCTATGCTTACATACTCTGTTCATTGATACATCTATGCTTACATAAATGAAATTCTATCTATCTATAAGTCTATTATGTGTCTGTCTATCTAAAGAACATTCCATCTATGTTATAATTTCTATCTATTCGTTGATATATCTATGCTTAGGTAGATCAAATTATCCATCCATCTATCTATAGAACTTTCCATCTATGCTTACATACTCTGTTCATTGATACATCTATGCTTACATAAATGAAATTCTATCTATCTATAAGTCTATTATGTGTCTGTCTATCTAAAGAACATTCCATCTATGTTATAATTTCTATCTATTCGTTGATATATCTATGCTTAGGTAGATCAAATTATCCATCCATCTATCTATAGAACTTTCCATCTATGCTTACATACTCTATTCATTGATACATCTATGCTTACATAACATAAATACAATTCTATCTATCTATCTATCTATCTATCTATCTATCTATCTATCTATCTATCTATCTATCTATCTATCTATCTATCTATCTATCTATCTATCTATCTATCTATCTATCTATCTATCTATCTATCTATCTATCTATCTATCTATCTATCTCATCCATCTTTCTATGCTTATGTAAACAAAATTATATCCATTCATCCAATCATAATTAAACACAACTCAAGACATATTGTTTCAGTATAATTATATTATATCATATTATTATCATCATCATCGTCATCATCATTAAATTCAATGTAGTACCTGAAACTCTAATTACACAGGGTGGGCAAGAGTGTCCACCTTAACACACGGTCCCAGCACAGACAGACAGACAGAGAGAGAGAGAAGAGAAGAGAAGAGAAGAGAAGAGAAGAGAAGAGAAGAGAAGAGAAGAGAAAAGAGAGAGAAGGCACAATAAGAGGTTTAAATAAAAGGTAAAAGTGTGGAGAACAACTGATAGCGAATGACCTGTAGGGGATCAATAAAGCATGAGAGGACAGATCGAGGCACGAAATCAAAGAATGACTGGCACAAAAACTAAGAGGGAATGACGGAGAACAACACGAAAAGGCACGAGAAGAAAGGGGCTCTTTTTTTTTTTTTCCTTTTTTCCTGAAATCTGTTGGAAACCGAAAGCAAAGGAGACAGCAGTGAGATCAGAAGAGAGATATAAAAGGCACAAAATATTAAGAAACAGAATCTTGGAGAAGAAAAAAAAAAACCATGTATGTGTTCGTATAGTAAACAAAAATAAAGGCATTTTGAAACAAACGAAAAAATAAAATAATACTATTATTCTGACAATTATTAAATTCATTAATAGCATCATCAACAGTTATTATTGTCATGTTCATACTCAGTAATTTCGCTTTTAAATGAAGGACGTTCCCCCTCCCTCCTCTGGACTGCAGCTTTGAAATAAACGCACCAATAAAACCAAAGACCGTAAAGCTAAAAGGAAGGATAAAATGTAAAGAGAGAGAGAAAGAAAGAGAGAGAGAGCAGAGGAGCTGGGTGACAGATCAGGACTCTGAGGTAATGATGGAGTCTATGGAGATGTTTACTATGGTAATTAACCTTAAGAATAAGTAATACTACCGGACTTCAGATGATTGGGCTTGCTTTTGTTTTTCTTCTACTTGTTTTTTTGGCAAAACTTTGTTAAGCCCAAGGTGATGTCTAGCAAAATCATTACAACTGAAATTAACAGGAAGAATAGTTATTACTTAGTTTCTGTTTCGTTTTTTTGCAACATTCGTAGTTTGTCAGTGGCAGAACATAAAGAAATCAACTAAAACGTCTCCAGTAATAATAATAATAATAATAATATAACAACAATAACAAGAGTGCTGGTGGGTAACAATCTCTGAACAAGTAAAAATTTCAACATCAACAACAACAAACGACCAAAAAAAAAAAAATCCTTTTTGTATAAGTGCGAAGGGTTAAAGAATACTAGTCGTCCCAAGTATCGACTTGAAATTGCAAGTCGTTACGAAATGCTAAAATAAAAACAGTGGTGCTCATGGTCGTACCTTCCTATGCAGAATCGACAGCACCAGAGGAGGAAACGTTCGCACTGACAAACACTGGAGAAACCAATTAGTAAAAGCCGACCCAACAGTTTCACAATGCACCTATGATTTAGTGTAGTACCGTTACTTTAGTGTTTTAAAAATGTACCGTCAATGTGTATGAATCTCTCTCTCTCTCTCTATTTATATATATATATATCTCCCTCTCTCGCATGGTGAAAGCTCATGTTTAATAGTGTTAATAATAAATCAGTCAGTTGGAGAATACTGAAAATACTGATTGTGAAGGGCTGTCCTGGTTCTAGGTTTAGAAGAAGGAGTACTGGTTGTCGATGGCTCTCGCTCTTCCTCCTTCGCGCTCTTCTCCCTCCACCCCTTCCAGTTGGAGGAGCGTCGGCTCCCGCTCTCGCTCTTCGCACTCCTCTGCCCCGCTGCTCGTTCCACCACCGCCGGCCGCCTCGGGTTCGGGTCCGCGCTCCTGCGGCGGGGTTGGGGGCGGAGGGCGTCCTGGAGGCAGGGGTGGAGGTGGCGGTTGGGGAGGACTACGGGGTCTGCTGGTCAAGTCTGAGAATTGCAGATAGATAGGAAGAGAAAGAAGGAGAGAAATAAATGAGTAAAGGATAAACAGTAGAGTAAGAACTCTTTTCACGATTTTACAAAGTCAAAAGACGAAAGAACGGTGTGAAATCAAATATGACAATGTTTGATGGCGCACATTGTTATTCTATAGGTCAGAGATGCCCAAACTAGGGCCACAGGCCAAAATTGGCCCATGCTAACCTTTGACTTGGCCCGCCATCCCATCTGAGAAAAGAGGGAGAATGATGGGGATGGTTTTGAGATTGGGACAAATTTAATGTAACATTTTGTTTGTTTGTTTTATTGTTAAAAGCTATCTGAAATTAAATGTTTCAATTAAATGGTGTAAATTAGGGATGTCCCGATCAGGTTTTTTGCCCTCGAGTCCGAGTCATTTGATTTTGAGTTTCTACTAATAGCGAAACCAGATCTGATACTTCTATAATACATATAAAAAATTAAAGAGGAGCAAAAAAACATCTAGGATGGAGTCAATCCACTGTGCGGTAAGGCTTAGTAGAGACATGGGAGCTACGGACGAACTCTATATGTCTATGGTGAACGAAACATATGGTTCATCTTATAACAGTAGTTTGTACATCTTATTATGTAGTTTGTCAATTAAATCTTCTTATAAAGGGCTGGCAGAGCTTTCTCTGTGAAATAGTGGTGAGACGGCTTTTCAAATAGAGGTTCTACGTTTGTTTTTGAGGTGTCTTATCAGGTTTGATGTGTTAAATGTAGCCTTTTCCTTTCCACCTCTTGCAATGCCAAATTTACATTTATCACAATGTTGGCAATGGCAATGTTGTCGTCATCAACTTTATAATAGCTCCAGACCGCAGACATACTCGCGCTTTCTGCTTCAAGCTGCTTCCGTGTTCTACTTTGCTGGCATTTAACCAATAGCGTCTCTGCAACAAAGTGATGTCTTGCCACACGCGTTGCTGTTGCTAAAGAGGTCTAACTCTGTCCCACCGCATAACTATAGAGGTGTTAAAAAAGAGGTATATAGAGGTAACGTCCGATTCCGATCAAGTCTAAAACAGCGAGATCGGGCCCGATTTCCGATCACGTGATCGGATCTGGACATTTCTAGTGTAAATGAATCAGATTTTGTTTAATGTACACACTGTCATCCCACCAAACAGAGACTGCAAAATCAAAGGCAGATTCTGCTTGATTAGTGTATTCAGTGTGTTATGAATGATTGTTTGTTTTTATTGCAATTAGAGTTATAATTTTAAAAAGTTGTACTGCATTAGTTAATACAATTTAAAGTAATTTTTTTTCTATTTACTTTCATATATTATTAAATAAATTAGGAAATTACCCATTGTGTTTTAAATGTAATATAGTTTGGTATATTTACCTTTGGCCCATGATTCCTATTGATATTTGGATTTTGGCCCTTCATACGAAACAGTTTGGGCACCCCTGCTTTAGGTGAACAATTAATCCATGCAAGATGATTCTATCAAAAAAAGTCAATTTTGGTACACTTTAATCAAATAACCTCAACAACAAAAAAAATAGTAAGAACCCTTTTCACATTTTTTAATACAGTCCAAAGACGAAAGAGCGGTGCGAAATCAGAAATTTGCTGGTGCACATTGTTATCCTTTAGGTGAACAATTAATCCACGCAAGTTGATTCTATTAAAAAATAGCCTGTTTTGGTAATCTTCAGTCAAAAAAAAAAAAAAACTTAAAAAAAATAAGGACCCTTTTCACATTTTTACATACAGTCCAAAGGCAAAAGAAGTGACAAATCGAAAATTACAATGTTTGCTGTTTGCATTGTTATTCTGAGTAATTAATCCATGAAAGTTAATTCAATGAATGAAACAGTCTGTTTTGATAATCTTCAAAGTTTGAGCATTTGCTTCTGCGTTTCTTCTTCTTTGATGATGTCAGTTTGACTGCATCAACCACTATATTCTTAGCCACGCCCCTCTTACTGTTAGTTATGAGGCAATGATGCACAAAAATAAAGCCATGCCCCTACTCAATATTCTGTTTCAGTTGGACGTAATCAACATAGACTGAAATTGAGCCAGCATGACTTATTTTGTGAAAAAAATTGTATGATCTTTATATTTGCTTTGATTTAGAATTAGATTACCTGACAAAAGTCTTGTCGCCTATCCAAGTTTTAGGAACAACAAATAATAACTTGACTTCTAGTTGATCCTTTGGTATCCGAAGTGGCTTATATAAAAGGTAAAGGTCTCTAGATTACGCTTATTTTACCAAAATAAAATAGGACAGTAAGGTCTGACTTTGCTTACACAAAAGTCTTGTCACTTAACAGAAATAATGTACAGTATAGAATATAAAGTCATGGTGCAGTGTAAAAAAAATGAATATTGTGTATGACTCCCATGAGCTTGGAGGACTGCATCCATACATCTCTGCAGTGACTCAAATAACTCATTAATAAAGTCATCTGGAATGGCAAAGAAAGCGTTCTTGCAGGACTCCCAGAGTTCATCAAGATCCTTTGGATTCATCTTTAATGCCTCCTCCCTCTTACCCCAAACATACTCAAAAAAGTTTATATGTCTGGTGACTGGGCTGGTCAATCCTGGAGCAGCTTGACCTTCTTTGCTTTCAGGAACTTTGATGTGAAGGCTGAAGTATGAGGAGCGCTATCCTGCTGAAGAATTTGCCCTCTTCTGTGGTTTGTAATGTAATAGGCATCACAAATATCGAACTGTTGATGTTGCCATCCACTCTGCAGATCTCTCTCACGCCCCCATACTGAATGTTACCACAAACCATGACTTTTTCTTCACCAAACTTGACTGATTTCTGTGAGAATCTTGGGTCCACACAAGTTCCAATAGGTCTTCTGCAGTACGTGTGATGATTGGGATGCAGTTCAACAGATGATTCATGGAAAAAAAATCTACCCTCTGCCACTTTTCCAAATGATCAACTAGAAGTCAAGTTGTTATTTGTTGCTCTCACAACAGGGACTGACAACAAGACTTTTGTCAGGTAGTGTGTATCAAATTAGCTCCCTCAGCCATATTAGAAAGACAGTAAAATTACCTTAATTGTTCTGTAATCTAATGCCAAGCACAGAAACCACCAAGTATAACATTTTATAGATTATTTTTATATTTTAAGAATTAGATTTCTTTAGTCTGCGCAAGTGGTGTAGTGGTTAGTGCATCGACACATGCACTCCGGTGCTCACGGCGACCCGAGTTCGATTCCTGCCTCGCAGTCCTATGCCGATCCTTCCCCTCTCTCTGCTTCCCATGCGTTCCTGTCAATAATCTCTACTGTCCTATACATTAACTGTGAAAACCCTGAAAAAAATAAATAAATAAAAAATAATATATATATATATATATATATATATATATATATATATATATATATATATATATATTTATCTTTAATTTTTTTAAAATACATTTTTACATTTCTAACTACTTTTGTCTTTTAAATTATGAAAGTATATATTATTTTTCTTGTTATTTACTAGCAAGTTACTAGTATTCAGCTTAAAGTGCAATTTAAAGACTTAATTAGGCAAGTTAGGGTAATCAGGGAAGTCATTCGATAAAAGTTCAAAGATCAAAGAAGGAGACATCCTAAGGAGACTAATAATATTGACCTTAAAATAGTTTTTAAAAATGTAAAAACATTTTAGTTCAGCCAAACAAAAACAAAATAAATTATAGGAAATGCCATGAAAAAAATAGCAGGACAGCTAATAATTTTGCCTTTAATTATGTTGATTTTCTGTGAAAAGAGTCCGTAAAATGCAAGATACACAAAAGTTTGAGGAGAAACTCTCAGCTGTGACACATGCTAGTAATGGAATCGCTCCACACACTGCACACAGACTGTTTACACCCTGCCTCCACTAAACAGCAGTAAAGAGTCATCCGCTGATAAATCACGCCTCATTCATTGCATACAGACTGAATTATCATCTAATTCTGAATCATGTTTACATGGAGACAGAGCTGACGGTCTATAAATGTGTGACAGTAAATAAAGGCTACAATTAACGCAGGCTGTAGTGAGCGAGTGATTAATGAATGCGTTACACACACACACACACATTTCAGCATGGATGTGTGCGACTGAAACCCAGCTGTGAATGAGGAAGTTAAGCAGACAGATGTGCACTGAAGTGAACGGATGACCTGTCTCATTCTAACAAGCCTCAAAACCCTGTGTTGCTCAAAAATGTTTCTGCCTTCATCTAATTTCCCAGTTCCCATGGAATAAAATGGACAAAGATTAGTCTTATAAAGGATCGATCACCTATAAATATGAAAATGACCTCATCATTTATGACTTGCTCATGTGGTTTTTAAATCTTTAAATGGGTTTCTTTCTTCTCTTGAACACAAAGGAAGATATTTTGAAGAATGCTGGTTGCTGGAACCCATCGACTTCCATTGTAGGATAAAATAAAAATGACTATGGAAGTCAATTGGTACCAGCTAGAAACATTTTTCAAAATATCTCCTTTTGCATTCAACTGAAGAAAAAAACTCAAATAGGTTTTGATTGAACAAGTGATTGGTGAAAAAATGATGACAGAATTTTCATTTTTGGGTGAACTATCCCTTAACTATGGTCTTATTATGTTAACAGGATGTTTTATATTTGCATATTTTGAGGAAATGGTGTAACTGTTAACCTCTGAAATGACTGATTCCATTCAAATATTTTAAAAATAATAATAATAACTTTTAAAATTATTCGACAAATGTGTTGAATTGAACAAAACTGACAAGAAAGACTTTTGTAATATAACAAAATAATAAAAATAAATGGAGCTTTTTTTAAAAGGGATAGTTCACGCAAAAGTGAACATTTAAAATCACCATTAACACCCTGTCCTAACAACACGCTTCCAATGACATGCAATTTTTCTGTCTGCACCAAATGCGACACGACATAACAGAAATATTTAAATACCAGGCACTAAACTCCAATGAATTGGTGGAGGCTTTTAATCTAATACACTACCTGACATAAGTCTTGTCGTCATACCCAGTTGTAACAGCAACAAATAATAACTTGACTTCTAGTTGATCATTTGGAAAAGTGGCAGAAGGTATTTTTCCAATGAATCATCTGTTGAACTGCATCCCAATCATCACAAATACTGCAGAAGACCTATTGGAACCCTCATGGACCCAAGATTCTCACAGAAATCAGTCAAGTTTGGTGAAGTCAAAAGTCATGGAGTTACATTCAGTATGGGGGCGTGTAAGAAATCTGCAGAGTGGATGGCAGCATCAACAGCCTGAGGTATCAAGACATTTGTGCTCCCTGTTACATTACAAACCACAGGAGAGGGCGAATTCTTCAGTAGGATAGCGCTCCTTCTCATGCTTCAGCCTCCACATCAAAGTTCCTGAAGCAAAGAAGGTCAAGGTGCTCCAGGATGGGCCAGCCCAGTCACCAGACATGAACATTATTGAGCATGCCTGGGGTAAGGTGGAGGAGGAGGCATTGAAGATGAATCCAAAAAATCTTGATGAACTTTGGGAGTCCTGCAAGAACGCTTTCTTTGCCATTCCAGATGACTTTATTAATAAGTTATATGAGTCATCGCAGAGATGGATGGATGCAGTCCTCCAAGCTCAGTAAAATAAGTGTAAACTAGAGGTCTTTGCCTTTCATATAAGCCACTTCTGATACCAAATGATCAACTAGAAGTCAAGTTATTATGTGTTGTTCCTAAAACTTGGATAGGTGACAACACTTTTGTCAGACAGTGTACATAATAAACCTCTTTAACATAATTATTAGGCTACTGAGTGACTGATGTTGTCGGTTCGAACTGAGTCACAGTTCTGACTTTCATTTTTAAACCATTTTTAAACCATCTATCTGTCGCAGAAATAGAAAGCATTTCTAAAACGAACATTTTGGGCATCGATATCGCAGATGGTTAGGACAAAAACTCCTCTTAAGATGGAAAAGTTTTGGTGCTGTGTCGTGTGTTGTCAGGACACGGTGTTACTCACAGTCAAGTTGTTCTGAACCTTAATGAGTTTCTTTATCTTAATTCTGTTGAACACAAATGAAGTCATTTTGAAGAATGTTAGACACTACTAGCCATTGACATCCATTGTAGGAAAAAAATATACTATATAAGTCAACAGCTACTGGTCTCCAACATTCTTCAAAATATCTTTATTTGATAGAATTAATAGAAAAATGAAACTCAAACAGGTTTGGAACAAGTGAAAGGTCAATAAATGATGACAATTGTATTTTTTTGGTGAACAACCCTTTTAAATTTCTTTTCATATCAGAATCTTTAACAAGATTAATGCAAACATATAAAAAAAAAAACTTAAGTTTACCCAAAAAGTGCACAACTTCTCATACAAAGATTAAAAAAAAATTACTAATGTATCGACATTTAATTCAAACAAAATTAAACCTCAGTGAACATCATTTAAAAAAAATTAACAGACCTCAAACTTTGCGTTAAATTGCTTGTAACTACTTCAGATGTTTTATATGACCATTTCCCTGCTTTTCTAATATTAAAAGTTTTGATTTTGAGTTTTTCAGATGTTTTGTTTTAATTAACTAACCCCCATGTACACATTTTATTTCCTTCTCTGTCTCTCTCTCTCTGTTGAATCTGGTCTCACTTACACACAGTCAGAGATGGGGGTTGATGGAGAGTCAGGGTGGCGCGTGGTGATGACATCACAGACTGTGGGGCGGCTGCCTGCCCTTTCCCGGCCTGCGAAGATGACCCAACGACAAACAACAACAGAAACAGCCAATCAGAGCTCTGATATGCACTATGGGGAAGGCCGGAGGGTGAAGCGGGAGGACGAGAGGAGGGAGAGGAGCAAAGGAACGCTATGAATTAGTGTGAGATTGGAGGATAGAAGGAAACAGATCAATGGAGGATAGTAGAGGAAGAATAGTAGAAAAGATGCAAATAAAGAGAAGATGGAGCGCAGTGATTCTCAATTCTAGTCCTCATGACCCACTGCTCTTCATATTTTGCATGTCTCTTTAATTCGTATTTCAGTTGTTTTATTTTGTTTTTATTTATTTTGTACTGCAAGTTTCTACTTTTGTACTCTGAAGGTTCACTTGTATTGTTGAGGGGGAAAATGCCATAATTTAGAAGTAATTGATTATTTTGTGTTGTTTCTTTTTTTGACCCCTTCAGTTTAAAACTGTTTAAATCAGAAGTAAACGCCTACTGCTATGATTGGCTAATGGTTTTGCATATTAACAGGGCTAAACAGGGAGTGAAGAAAAAGCAGGGTAAATTCTAGATAGGATACACCGGCCGAAAGTGCGATATGCACATATAGCAGCATTTGTTATGACACTGTATAACAATTTTTCAACTACTGATACAACTAATACAACTACTGGTTTTACATTACTGTGATGGTTGGGTTTAGGGTTGTGGTAGGGGTAGACGTTAATAAAATACAATTAATGGGAAATTTAACAAATAATATAAATCATTTTCGTTAACTTCCGGCCGCAAACATTTCTGATCTAGCAACAACCAAAAAGCAGGTGTCAATCTGCTGTGTAGGCGGAGCTTATCCATCTTATTACATCATAGATTAGAACATTCCAAAACCTCGTTTTGGACGACTGTCTTCAATATAAGCTAGAGTAACTACATTTTGAGTTCTGTAAATGACAGAACGCCTTTATAGTTAATATTCAAGTTTATTTGTAGAGCGTTTTTCACAAGCAGCTTTACAAAAGGTGCACGATAAAAAAATGTAAGTGTGATTAAGGTGGACAGTACAGTCGCAAACAAAGTTGATCTGCAGTTATCTGCATTTAATGGACAACGGTGTATAATATAATCAATTCAAAAAGTGAATTTAGTTTATTTTTTAGAAACATTGTGTTTTAGTCTTTTTATAACAAAGTGTCTGGTGCATATAGAGAGGAAAGAGTGTTTCCTACAGGTGGTCTGTTTTATAGTAGGGCTGCATAATATTGGAAAAATCTGATATTGCGATATTTTATTTTTCTGCGATATGAATACAGTTTCACAATAGGGTTTAAATATGAAAGCTCTATTTGATGGTTTTCTGTGGTTTGTTTTCACCTTTAGAAGAAATAAGCCCAAATGAAGAGTTTTTCCTTAAAACAAACAGTTATTTGCCAATGGGGTGAGTAAAATAATCTTATTTTATTTTCATTATAAATGTAGATATTTGGACTAGAAACAAGAGAAAAATACTGCAAGTTTTTTGTCTCCATAAATCGCATAAATAATTAAATACAACTAATCCAAACTACACTCTAGACAACATAATCTTTTGTGCCCAAATATTGGAAACTCTCGGTCACGGGCCTTAAAACTGCAAATGATAAACTTTCACTCTATTATGGTCAAACTTAGCAGTGACTCTAAATGTCTTCTGTGGCTCCTGGTCAACAATGATTTAGACTCAACATTGCATATCCTGCGATGTGACTACCGCGATATGGATGCTGAAACGGTATATTGTGCAGCCCTTTTTTTACAGTATTATGACCTCTAATAAGTCAAAAGAGCAGGGACATTTGGAGCGGTGTCAGAAACCATGTCAGAGTATGGCACTATATGAAGGAATTTAACGAAAATGAGTGTGCGAATTCGCCGTGATGTAAACAGCATGAGGTAGAAAACAGACAGTTTCATCACAAACGCTACACCGTTTCAGCATCCACATCCAGTAAAATTTCCCGTTTATGAATTAAAGCTTATTTATTGTATTATTTGATAACATAGAAAACATAAACACCTACTGTTCTTGCTTATTTACTTCAAAATAAAACCCTATTTAGTTGTTCATACAAAAAAAGGTACATTTAAAATGTAGACCATTTCCATGTAGTGATGTCACTGGCCCATGAACATTTCCTGCATGTTGTCAAACTATTTCATAATTCTGACAAGAGGCAATTTAGTTATAACTTAGCATTATAAGAGCGATCATAACATTATTTATCAATATGTAGATCTTTTTGGATTCTCAGAAGCATCGGAAATTAAATATGTATAACAGGAAATATGTTAGGACCATTGTTATTGTTTACATCCCTCAAAATGGTCTATAAAAAACGTCCTCATTGTCAAACGTCAAAACTTGAATTTATAAACAGCAGCATTACATACATCTTTTGAAAGTACATTACATTATGTTTAACGCAGTAACATTTCAACCATTATACAATTATAAACATTTACTAGATTGTTCTTAATCTGTCTAGCGATGTTCGTTTGTGTTAAATATAAATAAATCTAAATCTTTTTATAGAAATGTCTCTTGCTTGTCGTTAGGTTTGATGATTTGATTCATGTTTCACGCTTCTGAAATTCTGTTAAGGAAGAATAGTGAGCATCTGATTTTCACGATGCATTCTGAAACTTTTTAGGGCGCACAAAGAATTTAGCGATTGAGACAGCCCTTAAAATTGCTGACTCCCTGATTAGTGTACTGACTACTGAACTAAAGGAGTGGATCGAGACACACCCAAGTGTTCATTGATCCCTACTCCCTGAGCTCAGGAAATCTTTACTTCAGATCCATTCATGGATTTGAAACGAACAACTGAAGTGATAAGAGAAACATTCAAAATGCGCAGAGCAGCGGGGCGCGAGGACCGGAACTGAGAACCACTGCTTTTAAAGTAGCAAAGAGAAGATTAAGATGGAGGAAATGATGAGATAAGGTGAGCTGAGAAATGTTTTGAAGATTTCAGGAGGAGTTTAAAGGGGTCGTAAGCACATAGAAATCTAATTAAAAGACAGTTATTGTCAAAAAAATAAAAGCAAAGCCATGCACAGCAGACTCTGGCATAGCAGCAATGGATCTGCGTGCACAAATAGTCATAGCAGATGCTTGAACAAAGTGTCCTTTTCAAAAGCATGCCATGACAGGAAGTGATCTCACACAGGGGGTGATCCCACATTTAGTCAGATCTCTGTGACAGGTGCAAACAACTCATGCAGTGGCCATGTTGTTTATGAATACACACGCGTACACAAATATGATCACTCTCCAGATTCATCCCACTCACATGACCCACACACACACCAGCTCAGTGCCAAAGACTGTGTGTGTGAACTAAAATATTACCAGTTACGCTAAACAGCTTCTAAGAAACCTTGTGTTTTTTCCCTTTTATGGGTCAACCGGTATCTCCCCCAAAACAGCTGTTTTACCATTTATTACAGTAGGGGAAACGAGTATTGAACATGTCATCATTTTTCTCAGAAAACATATTTCTAAAGGTGCTGTTGACTTGAAATTTTTGCCGGATGTTGGTAACAACCAAAGAAATCCATATAGATTAAGAAAACAAAACTAATTAGTTACAAAAATGTATTGAACACATGAAGAAAGGGAGGTGTAGAAAGGCAGTGAAAGCCCAGACAGCAGCTGAAATCTCTCAGTAGTTCTTCAGCAACCCTCTGCCCTTCATCATTGTAAATGAATATTAGCTGCTTCAATCCAACATCTACATTAGCAGGATGATGAAGATGAAACCAGGGTGGACATTTCAGCAAGAAAATGATCCAAAACACAGCCAAGGAAACTCTCAAATGCTTTCAGAGAAAGAAAATCAAGCTGTAGAACGGCCCAGGCAATTACCTGGCTCGAATCCAATAGAAAATACGAAATAAAGATCAGATTTGATATACGAGATCCACAGAACCATCAAGATTTTTACACTCTGTTAAAGTCTGTGAAAAACTCATGTGACTTCATTCTCCATAAGAGGCGTCTTTAAGCTGTCATCACCAAAAAAGCCTTTTATATAAAGTATTAAATACATTTCAGTAGCTCAGTACTTTCTCCTTGTGTCATTGCATTGTTATTACACAGAACTCATTTATCACTTTTTTTGTTTTGTTTTATTTTTGTGTTTTTACCAAAATTTGCTTCAATTTCATGTCAACAGCTCCTTTAGAAATATTATTCCTAGGAAAAAACATGACGTGTTCAATACTTATTTCCCTCACTGTATGTCTTAATGATCAACTGTGAGTTCATTAAAAATCATATAGTCAAATGCAGTCAGATTACTCTTACAAAAATGCAAACTTACGATAAACTATAATTAAATTATACTTGAGGATGTGTGAGAGCACACACTGGTGTATACACAGCAAATAAAAATGATTTTGTCTTGTAGATACAAATTCTTACATTTTCTGGACAAGTAAATATATGGTTTGGTTTTCAAAAATAATTAGAGAACAAAAGTGAGTTTTTCCATAAAACAAACCACATTATCTGCCATTGGGTTCAATAAAATAATCTTGTTTTCGATTTGAATTCAGATGATTTTACTGACCCCACTGGCAGATTACTTTGTTTGTTTTAATGAAAAACTCACTAAAGTTTGACTTTTTATTTCTGAAAACAAAACTGTATATTTACTTGTCTAGAAAGCACTTCTTGATTTAAGAATCTTTAGATATTTGGACTAGAAATGAGTCAAAAGTAAGAAAAGCATTTTTGCATGGTGCGTTAATACTTTTATGCACGGCAGTGATTTACTCTTCTGTGATACTTTAGCATGGATTATAATTGAATATCACCGTAATAAGAATGTCAATGACATTGCTTTTGCAAATAATCACATTTGGGTTTCAGTGAAAAATAAATTACCTATAAAGGATGGCATTCTCCATTTACTGCTGCAAAAAATGCTTTTCTTATTTATATTTTTTGTCTCGTGCAGATATCTAAAAAGTCTTAATCATGAAGCATGTTCTAGACAAGTAAAACATATTGTATTGTTTTAAGAAATAATATGTCAAAATTAAGTGAGTTTTTTCTTAAAACAAGCAAAAAAACTGCCAATAGGGCAAGCAAAATAATCTTGTTTTTCCATCTGGCATAAGATTATTTTGAATACCCTATTGGCAGATTATTTTGCTTGTTTTAATTAAAAAAAAACTCACTTAATTTTGGCCTATTATTTATTAGAAAAAGACTTTTTGAAAATTCTTCTTGATTTAAGAATGTTTTAGATATTTGGACTAGAAACAAGACAAAAAATTTTTAAAATAATTTTTTTTAGTGAAATAGCAGCTTTGAAGTTTCTAAGCAGTTTGTAATAATCACTCAAAACAGAACTAATAAATTAAAATAAAATTAATAAAACAAATAAAATTACTCAAATTCTAACAACATTTGCTTAAAAATATCGGTAAAGGAGATGAGTTTACCAATAGTGGTGATTAACATTAAGATTATTTTCAATTATTTCATACGTTTATAACATATATCTCTATTACGCCACTTTTTAGAGGATTCAACTTAAGTTTCATGTGTGAATGTCTGAGATGTTTCAGCTCATTTTTAAACCATGCTACTAATTCTTGTGCATTCTTTTGAAAATGCAGTTCACTTCATTGACATAAAAGTATATTATCTGCATGCGTTTTTAAATCCTTGAATGCAGTGATTCCTACTGATCTTTACTAATAGGATTTGTGGCATCACAGTAGTGGCAAATCAAGTATCTATAATAAAAACAGTGTATTTTTTATAAATATTATTGCCCCCGTCTATCAATGATTAAAGGCATAGTTCAGCAAACAAATAAAAATTCTATCATTTACTCCCCCTGTACTTATTTCAAGCCTTTATGATTGTTTTTCTTCTGTTAAACAAAAAAAGAAGATACTTTGAAACATGCTGTAACCATTGACATCCGTAGTATTTGTTTTTTCCCTTACTATGGAGGTCAATGGTCCCTAACATTCTTTGAAATATCTTCTTTTGTGTTCCTCATAAAGGTTTGGAAGCACATGAGAATGAATAAATAGTGAGTCATTTTTGCGTGAACTATCCCTTTAAGTATATGAACAGGTCTTGCATATGTAGTCAGTGTGTATTACATCCTCTTTTATCCAATCAGCTGTTCTGAGGGAGATGCAAGAGGTGCTAGTGCTCACTTACCTGCTCACTCACAATACATGCATACATATCATCTAACAAACCAGATTTCTCTTTTAACTGTGTCTCATCTGTTCTGTTGACAATCCTCATTAGCTAAAGCTGAGCCCCATCCTTTCATACCTGGTTGCCGGACATTTGTGGCCCCCACAAAGCTGATGAGGGTGACATCAGAGGCGCCCCCAGACTCCAGGGGAATGGGGTGCACACGGAAATGCTCCAGCATGTCAAAAATAGACTGGAACCAGAGATGCTGCACGCGACACTGTCCGTCCTCATTCAGAGAGAGACGCAAGTGCTGGGTAGAAGATGACAGAGCAGAAGCATGAGGTATTCACTTGCTAAAATCATTTCTAGATGAACATGTGATGCAACTCTTCATTAAAAGGTACAGTTGAAGTCAGAATTATTAGCATCCTGTACATATACATTTTTTTTTTACACAATTTCTGTTTAATGGAAAGATTATTTCTAAACATAATAGTTTTAATAACTAATTTCTAATGACTGATTCTTTTATCTTTGCTATGATGACAGTAAATAATATTTTACTAGATACTAGTATTCAGCTTAAAGTGTAATTTAAAGGCTTAACTAGGTTAACAAGGCAAGTTGGGATAATTAGGCTGTAGCACTGCCACATAGTGAGTGTTTAAAAAAAACACATAGTGTGAAATAAAAAGAGCTTAAACTGTGTTGTTTTTAAAAACAATATTTATTGCCTTAACTTAAAGTGTTTCCTGTTTACCTGTCACGAGTGACATAACGTAATGGGGAATTCCCCATACGTCATTCATCGATGCTTTCGAAGATGATGGGCTACGAGACCATTTACGGAGGACATTTTCGCTTTATGGTGGCCGAGAGGGTGAAAGAGGTGAGGAGATCGCGGTTGTCCGTACATCGCTGTTTTCGCCTGCAGGCTACTTGTTAGACTTTCCCCGAGTAGAGTTTTGAACTATTTGATTGTCGCCGGGAGAGAGCCCCAGGACCGCAATTACGTGCTCCCAGTGACGGACTTTATGCCGGTGAGGCCATCCATGTACACATACAGATTCGTGCACAAACACACACCTGGACTGTTGATGTACATAGCGTATTGGTTTCATTTGTAAATGTTTTGTATATATGTGGTATTTATTGTGTGGGATCGTGGTGATCTAATATATTGGTGGGTGTCCATTTATCCATTTATTTCAGTCTGCTTCGGTTTGTGATACAATTAGATCGGTACTTTGCTGGATTGTGAATGATTTTTTTTATGTAAATTGTCTAAGTACAGGTGAACGTTACAAGGCAAATCATTGTATGATGATGGTTTGTTTTGTAGGCAATTGAAAAATATACATTGTGTTTACCCCACCATTATATTAGGTTTATATTAGTCTGGCGCCCCGCCCATTAAACGGCTTTCCCCGTCCCCCCAAGTTAATCACGTTAATTGTATTTTCCATATAGCACCAGGGGGCTGTTTCATAAAAGTCATGTAGAAAAGCGGGGATTAAAGTCAAAAACCTAACTTCAATGAGCCGAGCTAAACGTCCACGCTTAAATTTGGTTCCATAACAGCAAGTTGAAGATCATTTGATCCAACTAATCTGAGTTCAGTTTAACTAATCTAGATAACTGCTCGTGCACGTTACTGTCGTGAAACCCTGAAGGTCAAGCATAGATGCGTCGATTATAGGGGTGTCAAAATTAATCGTTTCTTTGATGCACCGCGATGTAGACGCAAACAATTCAGTATCGGTTCAGGAATAATCATAACCGGTTATTATGTTCTGATGTCATTTATTACATATGCTTTATATGGCGGTAGCTTACTATGGCGAGGGAGGAGACCACGAGTAATTAAAATGCTCCAACTACTTAAAAAGCAGATAACTGTGCATCATTCACGGCTTGTGAGTTTGCTGGACAGCTTTTAACTGACAGGAAAGTACATCAGATCCCAGCTAGGAAAAAATTAAAACTGTAAACTCACTCTCCCTCTCTCTCTGTGACCCCTTTACTGGTGTGTTCGTGAGGTAACGTTGTATCTTCTCTCTCGAATGTTACAACAATAACGTTACTTGTGGATCCAGACACAAGCGTGTCAGCAGAGCGAGTTTTCTCCACCACGTCACTGTCTATAATGGATCAGCTGATCGCCGCGGCCGTTTGCTTAACAATGCCAGAGCTGCGCTGACCGTTAGAGCCAATGACAGCCTTTTCTGTTGAGCGCGTGACCAATCATGATAAGTTTTGTGACAAAACAAAGTCATGTGACTGAGTAATGATCCTGAAAATTCAGCTTTGCCATGAAAGGAAACATTACATCATGCAACTAATAAATGCAACTTTGGTGACATCTTTTAAAAACAAAAATAAATCACGTCTAATTCAATAATTCACAATCTTTTCATATTTACCTTTGCTTTTCCCTGGAAGTTGAAGGTGAGCACATACTCCCCCCGCCGTGTCTCACTCTGCCGCACAAGGAATACACCATGACTGGCCATGCCACCCGCCAGCACCAGCTGAGCCGCTTTAAGACGCGAGAGTGTGCCGTGAAACCACTGACACTCGCTCAGAGGATGCTCCACTGTCTCAGACACAGAAACTTCAGAGAACAGGAACGACCCTGTTGGAAACCAAAAACAAACTCAATACCTCTGTGCTTTGTGTATGATAAGAGTAAGAGTCTGTGTCACAAGTTGTAATTCCATTTTAATGCTTTACCCACTTACATTTTGGAATACAATGGGTGAAATGTTGATACAGCATAGTATCGCAATATTTTCCATGGTAAAACTACAATAGCATATCGATACATAGATGCTCATATCGATATCTACACTATCTGACAAAAGTCTTGTCACCTATCCAAGTTTTAGGAACAACAAATAATAACTTGACTTCTAGTTGATCATTTGGTATCAGAAGTGGCTTATATGAAAGACAAATGCCTGTAGATTACACTTATTTTCCAAAGTAATTTGAAATGATTAAAATTGAAATTGAATAAATTAATTAATTAATTAATTAGAACAGTAAGGTTGGACTTTGCTTAGACAAAAGTCTTGTCACTTAATAGAAATAATGTACAGTATAGAATATAAAGTCATGGTGCAGTGGAAGAAGAATTATATTGTGTATGACTCCCATGAGCTTGGAGGACTGCATCCATACATCTCTGCAATGACTCAAATCACTTATTAATAAAGTCATCTAGAATGGCAAAGAAAGCGTTCTTGCAGGACTCCCAGAGTTCATCAAGATTCCTTGGATTCATCTTTAATGCCTCCTCCCTCTTACCCCAGACATGCTCAATAATGTTCATGTCTGGTGACTGGGCTGGCCAATCCTAGAGCAACTTGACCTTCTTTGCTTTCAGGAACTTTGATGTGGTGGCTGAAGTACTGGAGTGCTGGAGCACTATCCTGCTGAAGAATTTGTCCTCTCTTGTGGTTTGTAATGTAATGGGCAGCATAAATGTCTTGATACTTCAGGTTGTTGATGTTGCCATCCACTTTGCAGATCTCTCGCACGCCCCCATACTGAATGTAACCCCAAACCATGATTTTTCCTTCACCAAACTTGACTGATTTCTATGAGAATCTTGGATCCATGCAGGTTCCATTAGGTCTTCTGCAGAATTGTGACGATTGGGATGCAGTTCAACAGATGATTCATCAGAAAAATCGACCTTCTGCCACTTTTTCAAACAATCAACAAAGTTATTATTTGATGCTTTTGTCAGGTAGTGTTGGTGTCATATGATCTCTACAAAAATATGTTTGTGTCATATACAAGAGTTGTACATACAGTTAAAGTGAGAATTATTAGCCCCCCCTTTGAATTTATTTTCTTTTTAAAATATTTCCTAATAGATTTTTAACAGAGCAAGGAAATTTTCACAGTATGTCTGATAATATTTTTTCTTCTGGAGAAAGTCTTATTTGTTTTATTTTGGCTAGAATAAAATGAGTTTTTAATTTAAGAACCATTTTAAGGTCAAAATTATTAGCCCCTTTTAATATATTTTTTTGATAGTCTACAGAACAAACCATTGTTATACAATAACTTGCCTAACTACCCTAAGCTGCCTAGTTAACCTAATTAACCTAGTTAAGCCTTTAAATGTCACTTTAAGCTGTATAGAAGTATCTATCTAGTCAAATATGATGTACTGTCATCATGACAAAGATAAAATAAATCAGTTATTAGAAATGAGTTAATAAAACTATTATGTTTAGAAATGTGTTGAAAAAAATCTTCTCTCCGTTAAACAGAACTTGGGGGAAAAAATAAACAAGGGGGCTAATAATTCTTCAACTGTACACCACAGATTAGAGCACATGTGATTTGTGCATTAATTGCAAAGTTTAAGCATAACTAAGTGAAAGTTTATGATTTGCGCATGTTTTTAACTTTAAAGCATTCAGAAATGGCAACGTGTTGCTTTAAAAAAGATCATATGTATTTAATTGTCTGTACCTGAATACAATTAGACTCTTCAGAAAAACAAAGCACTGTTTAATTCATTTGTGTCTTTGTTCTTGTAATTTATGATATTTTATACAGATGTACGGCCTGAAAAAAAAAAAATCACCCCAATTAATCTTTAAAAAAAGGATTTCATTACAAAATTTTGAGCATTAGAATTGTGTGTGTGTTAACTGTAGTATGGCACCTGTGGCATCAGGGGTTTCAGCAAAAGGTGTGCCGAGACTGGCTCCGCCCCCACCAAGCAGCCGACTATCTGATTCGTCCAGAGGGGCGCGGGGCGGTAATTCAGGAGGTAGAGGCTCCAGCTGTGGAGAACCACCCACTCCACCATAGCACACTATAGAGAAAACATTGATAAGTGCTACATCACAATCTGTTGTTCTTGCTGAAAACATGTACTTACTCTACTGACACATTAAAAAATATAATAAATCAGGGTCAGAGACTTTTAAGGGGGACCTATTATGCAAAAATCACTTTTATAAGGGGTTTAAACACAGTTGTATGGCAACAGACTGTGAATATAACCAGTTTCTAATAGTAATAATGTATTTTATTTTTTATAATCACACTTGATAAAAACAGTCTGCGAAAACACTTTTATTGACATTTTCCCTTTGTATGTGTCATCAGAGATGAGAAACTCCACCCATTAGTGACAATCTTTCCCTCATTAGCATAGAACGTTAGTCTCGTTTTTGAATCTGTCACTATGCTGACACAGAGGCATTTGTAGCTCCGCCCTCTTTCAAAAAAGAGCACAATCTCATTTGAATTTAAAGCGACAGTCCCCAAAATGGCACAATTTGGATCAAAGCCTAAAAGGGGCAGATTTTAAAAATTATAAAACATGATTTGTGTTGTATTTTGAGCTGAAACTTCACATACACACTCTAGGGACATCAGACTTATTTTATATCTTGTAAAAAGAGGCATAATAGGTCCCCTTTAAATCTTCTGTTAATCACAAAACTGCTGTGGTCTCGTTTTAGCACTGGCAAACATCATGTAAGCTGATGTCCCATTACACATACAGTCCTGACTGTGGCTGACCACATCATGGTGACATCATCTCTGAAGGCTTACCTTGAGACAGGCGGTCGCTGAATTCCGGCGTACCGCTGAGGTCAGTAAGAGCACTGCCACACACTCCATCAACATCCTCTTGCTCACTGATGGGAAGAGTCAACGGGTACACTTCAGATCATGTCATACAAGCAAGCATGACTAAATATTAGGAATGATCTCATTATTATAACCTTTTCATGTTCCTGCACTTTCTAATCATACGAAACATAAAAACCTACCTCAAACAGATAGCGTTTCTGATGTCGCTGAGCCACGCTCTCATCTGAACCGCATCTCTGGTCTCGATCACGTACTGCACCTGACCTTCCATCTGAGGAAAAACACAGAGACATCAGATGTGCAGACATTCAATTCAATTCAATTCAAATTCATTTGTACAGTGTAGGGCTGCACAATATTGGACAAAAACTGATATTGCAGTGTTTAGTTTGTCTACAATATATATCGCAATATGAATATAATTTCACAAGATCACTGATAACTCTATATGGAAGGAATTCGTATGTTTATATTGAATGAGACTATTTAGTAAAAGAGTATCTGCACAAAGTACAATACAACTAAACACATACAAATTAATCTTATGGTTTTCTGTGGAATCTAACAGTACTGAGGTACAGAAATTCAATAATATTATATACAATAATAGATCAAATAACACTGTATAGTGTATAGTCTTCATTGTATACATATTAACATACAATTGGTTTATATACCTTTATAACCTCTTGGTTTAGGTTTGCTTAAATCTTACTGTGGCGAGTGAGGCCAGGCAAAGAGCCATGAGGGCGAACGAGGCGGGTGGCGTGAGTGAGATAATCAGAGACATCTGGACGCATCACCTGCCTCGAGTCTCACAGAGGAGCCCTGGAAGCTAAAAGGAGGAGAGACGCCAGTGCGAGACGATAGAGGATCGGGCCCGGACATAATATATGACTGTTGCTTTCAGTTTGTTTTGTTTAATTTGTTATTAACTTATTTTAAAGTGCGTCGGTTCTCCGACTCCTTCCCGGTGGCTAGGTGGCCGTTAACATTATTACAGTGGTGCCGAAACCTGGGAGAAGGAGGGACACGTTGTCCTGATGCCCTCGCTGCAGAGAGGGAGAGCTAGTGTTCGGGAGTTAACCCGTACATCTGCCTCAAGGTGCCAGGATGGCTAGAGGAGGCGATAAAGAGGTCTGCCTGTTGCCGTCTCCCAGCATGCGAGTCGGTTGAGGACCGAGTGGCAAAGGGTTTGGAGAACCGAACCCCAATTTTTTCCCTCTCTCTGTCTCTCTTCAGTCTCTCAGCTGTCCAGCTGCTTTCTCTCGGGCCTATTTATTTTATCGGCCGCCTAGGTCGCCTCTATGGATGTGCCGGCCCTGGTGAGAGCCATCCCAAGAGAAGGCAAGGGGACTCACCAACGACTGCTAAGAACCGGAGCCTGCTACCGTCCACCGAATCGGGAGCGGAGCAGGAGGAAAAAATAAATAAATTACGCTAGCTGGAGGAGCCACTGTCGGTCACCAAAAGACGGACGGGTGGATAGATTCTTTCGTAAGGCTCCCGGCACGTCGTCATCAAATCTCTCATTCAGTTGAGGACCGAGTGGCAACGGGTTTGGAGAACTGAACCCCAATTTTTTCCCTCTCTCTGTCTCTTCTCAGCTATTCAGCTTCTTTCTCTCGACCCTATTTATTCTCAGGATTCGCTGGTCCTGAAGCATAACCCCGGGAGTGGGTGCCGACACGGCCTGCGAGGGGTGATGGGGGTATGTGGTGAGTGAGGCGGGGCCGAGAGCCATGAGAACGTACGAGGCGGGTGGCGTTACTGAGACAATCAGAGACACCTGGACGCATCACCTGCCTTGAGTCTCACGGAGGAGCCCTGAAAGCTATAAAGAGGAGAGACGCCAGTGCTAGATGAGAGAGGACCGGGCCCAGACATATTATGTGACTGATGCTTTTAGTTTGACGGCAGTCTCGTGAGGAGCCACTGGCGGGGAAAGAGCGGTGAGAGCCATCTCAAGAGAAGGCCGGGGGACTCACCAACGACTGCCAAGAACCAAAGCCTGCTACCGTCCACCGAATCAGGAGCGGAGCAGGAGGAAAAAAAAATCTGCTAGCTGGAAGAGCCACCGCCGGTCACCAGAAGTCATCGAATCACCCGGCACATCGTCGTCGAATCTCTCAGTCAGTTGAGGACCGAGTGGCAAATGGTTTGGGGAACCGGACCCCAACTTTTTTTCCCTTTCTCCCCGCTCCCTGTCTCTCTTCAGTCTCTCCTCAGCTGGACAGCTGCTTTCTGTCTGTCCTATTTATTCACAGGTTTCACTGATCCTGAAGCGTGGCGTACGAGGCGGGTGGCATAAGTGAGATAATCAGAGACACCTGGGCGCATTACCTGCCTTGAGTCTCACGGAGGAGCCCTGGCAGCTAAAAGGAGTAGAGGCGCCAGTGCTAGACAAGAGAGGACTAGGCCCGGACATATTATGTGACTGTTGCTTTCAGTTTGACGGCAGTCTCGTGAGGAGCTGCCGTCCGTTTGTTTTGTTTAATTTGTTATTAAATTATTTTAAAGTTCGTTGGTTCTCTGCCTCCTTCTTCCCGGCGGCCAGGTGGCCATTAACATTATTACAGTGGTGTCGGTGTCGAAACCCGAGAGAAGGAGGGACTTGTTGTCTGGATGCCCTCGCTGCAGAGAGGGAGAGTGAGTGTTCGGGAGTTAGGTGAGCGGGGAAGAAACCTGTTCGTCTGTCCCAAGGTGCCAGGGTGGTTAGTAGTGGCCATGAAGAGGTCTGCCTGCTGCCTTCTCCCAGCATAGGGAGGAGCAAGAGATGTGGGACTCACCATCGGCAAGGAAAGTGCTGTGCTGTGGGGGAGTCACCAATGTCTGCTGAGGGCCAAAGACTGCTACTGTCAACCGAATTGGGAGCGGAGCAGAAGGGAAAAAAAAATCCGCTAGCTGGAAGAGCCACCGCAGGTCACCAGAAGAAGGACGGGTGGATAGATTCCTTCGTAAGGCTCCCGGCACGTCGTCATCGAATCTCTCATTCGGTTGAGGACCAAGTGGCAACGAGTTTGGAGAATCGAACCCCAATTTTTTTTCTCCCTCTCTCTGTCTCTCAGTCTCTCATTTCTCTCGGCCCTATTTATTCTCAGGTTTTGCTGATCCTGAAGCATGACCCCGGGAGTGGGCGCCGACACAGCCTGCAAAGCTGGCAAAGCTTAATTTGTGCCGGAACACGCCGGATCTGAAATCTGATCCGGCACCTCATTTTACCGATCCGGCACCTCATTTTACCGACCCCCCTCCTCAACCATACTCCTCCCCCGTCTGCTGTTCACATCCACTTTCGTCAGCGACTCCCCAACCCTCTCCACTTTCGTCCGCGACAACACCCCGCTCTTCACTTTCGTCCTTCGTCCATGACACCCCTCTGCCGGGTAACATGCCGGATCTGTTACCCCTATCTATTCCGGGACCTCGCAATTTACAAATTAGGCACTGGTGATGGGGGTATGTGGCGAGTGAGGCAAGGCCGAGAGTCATGTGGGTGTACGAGGCGGGTGGCGTGAGTGAGATAATCAGAGACACCTGGATGCATCACCTGCCTCGAGTCTCACGGAGGAGCCCTGGAAGCTAAAAGAGGAGAGACGCCAGTGCTAAATGAGAGAGGACCGGGCCCGGACATTATGTGACCATTGCTTTCAGCTGCGTTTGTTTTATTTAATTTGTTATTAAATTATTTAAAGTGTGCCGGTTCTCCGCCTCCTTCCCGGCGGTCAGATGGCCGTTAACATTATTACATTTACAGTCACAGGTCTTAAAACACATCCAACTGAAAATCTTTCAATCTATTTTAGGGTTAAACTTTGCGATGACATCACAAATCACATGTTCTGGACTGTGATACTCATCAACTATAATCTCAACTTGACATTGCGGATTTACAAAAGGTTATTACGTTATTACATTACAATCAAAATCAGAGAAGTTAAGGAGTTGTGTATAGGTTGGACAGTATATAAACATAGTTATCACATAACATAAACAGGACATGGGATATTATTTTACAATGATTGGGAACTCTTTGAAAGGTGTAACACAGGATTTAACTATGTGTAAAGTGACCACAAATTACAATTCACTAAAGATCATTATTAGGTTTTATTTTTCATTGATTCGTTTCACTTTTTATTTTGCACCACTAAAACTAATTATTATTGCCATGTGCTACACATGAGATTGAATGTTTTTTTTTGTTTTTTTTACTTTATTATTAACATAATCTGTTTATTCTGAATTCATCGATCTAACAAATACAGATGTTTTACAAAATTTGTCCAATCTCCATGGTGAATTCTAATTATGATGTCAAGTTTGTGTATAAACGTGATATTGCAGGTCACAGCGGTAAAATAATAGTTGCATAGTAAGTTTAGATTAAGGCCCCGTTTACACTAATACGTTTTAGTTTTAAAATGCATAAGTTACTTCCGTCCACACTACCCCGGAGTTTGAGTGCCGAAGCGTTGAAGAGGGCGTTTTCACTTTAAAACACTGCTGCTCTGCGTCAGTGTGGATGGGGGGAAATGGAGACATCTAAAAACGGAGGCATGGCTGCAGACATTTGCCTATCTGATTGGGGATTTACCCTCAATATTATGTGCAAAAAGTTCAGTCTTGCGCCCTTTCCTTAAGTTCAGACTTCGCATGTTTGATATGGAAAACAAACTCCTGAGGACACGTCGGGTAAATCTTCAAAGGGAACAGTGTACTTTAACCTCATTCACATCACCCTGGTTACTTTGTTTCACTATCTTAACGATAAATTGACAACATGATATAGGGAAATGCCTATTTTCATTTTGATTTTAACTTAACAGACACTAAAAATGTTAAGGCATCGTGTAGCTACTAGGGGTGTAACGATACTCCAAACCGAACCGAAATATCGCGATACACCAACCACGATACGTATCGCAAAAACTCTCGTGGCGGACCGCGATACTGTCACGCCCCCTGCTGCCCACAGTTAAGGTTGACGTCACTTGTCTCTAATTGAACCAAAACATCTTTACTTTATCACATTTGATTAAATTGTATTAGTAATGATGAGCTTTTGTTCTAAATATTATATTCTAATGTTTTAGAATTTAGAATAGTATTTTCCAAGTGCATGTCATGTCATGTGACTTGAGTGAGCGATCACACTCCATTACTACTGTATATGCAGGACGGCTGCTTCGCATATATTGAGATTGCAGATCCCCCAAATACATTTAAGTCTCCTGTTTGGGAACATTTTGGTTTTCCAGTGGAGTACAGGAATGGAATTTGTGTCGTAGACAAAGCGCACACTATCTGTCGTAACTAACTGTTTCACGAAACTTAATAAGGAATAACATTTAAAAAATGTGGTAAATTTCACAATGTGAGGGTGTACGCAAAAGACACTGACAACAGAACTGCCAACAAAAGGAATTTAACCCCTTACCTCGCTAGAAACTGATGAAAAGAAAAAAAGGTTTTCAGCGCCGTGCGCCTTTATTCTTCCCTATACTGAACTGTAGAATAAAATATATACAAAGATGACGTTCACCTCTTACCTGATGTCTTTAACAATACATTTTCTACGTGTTTGCAAAATGGAAGTCGTAAGACATCTTCCCTATCCACCTTACTCTGAGAAGAGAGTGAACTTGAGGAGGTATAGCTCAATATGACGAGAAAGAGCTGAACAAAAAAGCAACAAACAAATCAATTGAAATAAAAGTGTACAAAAATCACAAAATTTCTCAAAGTGGGCAAAACTAATGCAAAATAATTTTGCCCAAACGAAAGTTAAGCAAAAACAACGAAATTCATAATCATGTTAGCAAAATACACGAAAAACGAGATCAAAGGAAGATGCGCTTTCCTCCGCTTTTCCTGACGTCATTTTTATATTCCCGCGCCAAGTCGCCCAGTAATGATAGATCGGTCTCCTGACCAATCAGCTGTCGTAAAGGCGGATATACAGAAATGACAGGCATGGAGCGAGAGAGAGAGAGAGAGAGAGAGAGAGAGAGAGAGAGAGGCAAAAACACAACTAAAATACGGCTACAACCCTAACATTAGTTTCAGACAAAACTGCAATGTATTTTACTGGTGAATAGGTCATGTAAAAAACACTTTACAAGCACACAATATTTATATTATTTTTTCATTAATTTAAACAGAAACCTATCTAAATGATAACTAAAATGAGCATCACTTTGTCTGTGTCTGCACAGAAATCAAGCCCCTCACCTGAGAATGTGGACATTATGGTGTTTTTAAAGAAGAACTTAAAACTTAATTGAATATTCCAAATGTCCTTGTACTAAAATATAATGGCAAAATTAATAAAGAAAAAGTTTAGTTGTTCTTGTTATTAAGTGAATCTATTGGTCCTTAGCATTACTGTTAAGATGACATCAACCCTAACCCCACAGCAAACAGAAACCGAACCGAACCGTGGCTCCAAAACCGTGAACCGAACCGAACCGTGCCTTTGGTGTATCGTTACACCCCTAGTAGCTACATATTTATATGACCACCATCTTCACTGCATGCATATTTATAACAAAACAAAGCATATAACATAACCGCCTCCTTTCATTTTCTTCAAAATATACGAAACATACACTCCCTTTTGCTGAATATCAGTTTTAATTATCAATAATGGCCATTATAAAAGGTTGTTTTGTAATAACGTACAATAAATTTATACAATATAGGAAATAAAGGCAAGCAATCAGTCAAATGTGCAGAATCAGTGTATGTGGTTACATGAATATTTTAACTTACCTTTGCGCTCAGTCAAAACGTGTAACCTGAGAACTAGTGATATATTCAAAAGACCAAAGAGTCGTCCAGAGTGTGTGTGGTCACGTGATGTGCGTTTTCAGCGGTGTAGTGTGGACAGAGAGCTGTTCAGAAAAACTAGATAAAACTCCAGTGTGGACATTGATCGTTTTCATTGTAAAACGCTGTTTTAAAACTAAAACTTATTAGTGTAAACGGGGCCTCAATTACATTGTATTATAAATGCATAAGCATAAAGGGATAGTTTGCCCAAAACTGAAAACACTGTTAATCTTTTACTCGCTTGACTTTCTTTCTTCTGGTAAACATAAAATTGCAAAGTCAGAAACATGTAGCCATTGACTTTCATAGTATTTGTTTTTCCAACTATGGATGTCAGTGGTTACAGGTTTTCAGCTTACTTCAAAATACCCTCTTTTGTACTTAACAGAAAAGGTTTGGAACCACTTGAGGGTGAGTAAATTGGCATCTTTGGGTGGACTATTGCTTCAATTTTCAAAATAGAGGCATGCAGATGTACCTGTAGAAGGAAGGTGTTCTCCTTGTCTGGCACCTCTATAGCTGTAGTGCTCCTCACGTCAACAATAGAGCAGCATGGGACAGTCAGTCTGGGCTTGGAGGACTGGAAGTATTTAAACAATAAAAGCATAATAAATATTAGATTTTTTTAGATTTGACATTAGCTAAACTTAAATCAAATGGTACTTTATTATATTTAAGTTATAATCAATGGTGGTAGCAATAATAAAAAAGTGACCTTTATGCCATACACAAGCTACTGTTTAAAAGTCTGTCGCCAGAAGGACTTTTAAAGAATGCCTTAAGAATGTTGTGAGAAAAGGAAATTTCTAATGTTACAAAATATTTCTGTTTTGTGACACATGCTGTTCTTTTCATCAACAAAACTCCTAAAAAAGTAGCAGTTTTTACCAAAAACATTAAGCAGCACAACAGTTTCTAACATGGCTAATAATAATAAGGCTAGGTGATTAATCAAAAAGTAATCGAAATTGACATTCAGAGCCTATAATCGATCAAATTTTTCCAGGTCAATTTTTTCAATTACTTTTCCTACAGCGTGTGTAGTCACATGACCCCAGCTCTGTTAACACTTAAGAGTCGAGCGCAGCGTATTGTCTGGCACAAGCTTCACACAGCTGCATACCCCTCGCAGTGACCTACGCTGTAATAAACATAACCAAAAAAATAAAAACACACTACAAATCTACGACCTCATATTTTAAACTTTAGTTGATGTGTAATGTAGCTGTGTGAACATAAACAACATCTCTGAATGTAAGACACTCAAAGTTCAATGCAAAGGGAGACATTGGCTTTTACAGTTAACTTAGCAAAGCCTGCAGCGAATGAACTTTGGGGACTACAAAAAAATACATCCGGGCTAGTGGATCACAAGGGCTTCCGGTTACGTGCATTCACCATGCACACACACACTTCGCAGCGAAGGGGCGTGGACAGAGGTGATATAATGGTATAGCAGAGAAAGCTAAAATGCCCTCCAAACGCTGCTATTTCCACAGAGCTTCTTGTGTTTCTATATTTGGCCTTCCAAAGGACACGAAACAAAGAGAGACGTGCTTACAGTTTAATTTTAATTATGTTCCAGAGAACTATAAAAAGATATAGCTAGCATTTGACAAAGGACAGCTTCCAGAATCTCTCCCAGTTCAGTGCTGGATTCGGCTAAATCTCCTCCATCAGATGAAGCTGTGGCTAATGAGCCACAACCTGTACGTATTTTCATTTGTTAAAATTGATCAACTACAGGCACAGTTTCTAGCATTAACGGTATGTTGTAATGAGGACATAAACAAAGATGTAAACAACAGGAAATGCTGTTTGGCACCTTTTACAATTTAGCTACAAATTCATATTTATTCATCAAATCGCTGTAAACACCCACAATCTTCAGCAGCGCTGCAGTGTCTCTCTATGCAGCAGCTTTCGCTGCGTTCTACATCTCAAATAACGAGCTCGCAAAAGATATGCGAACGTTTCATATTACTTACACATGCTTACAGAATATATATTAAAGACACTTGTCAGATTTTATTTTAGAGGTTCAGCTGTGTGCTCTTATTTTTTCTGTCTGATTCAGGCAGATCTATTTTTATGCACATTTTGGATGTGCGCATAAAAAACGGTTGATGGAAGCGCCAAGACGCGCATCAAATTTGAAAATGCGCATAAAAAACTTATGCGCATAACTGAGTAGGATAAACTTCTTATTCGATAAGAAAAGATGCGCATAAACTGCAATGGAACCACTTTTACCGCACAAATTCCAGTATGCGCATTAAAAAACGTCATGTGATTTTGTTATAAGAAAACATGTGATGATAAAAATGTGTGCGAATGGATAAACCAGCAGGCCGAGCACACTGTAAAACATCTGAAATGTTGTTTTGGTCATTCTAAAACGATGTAACCGTTTCAGTATTAGTGTTATTATATTATTAATGACCTCTAGAATCAAGAATGTATGTGCTCCGTGTCTCACGCCTTCAAATGCGACCGCACGTTCATTGCGTGTCAGAATTGCCTTCATATATTAAATGAAGAAAGCACTCACGCAGCTTCGCTTACCGCGGCAAATTCCATTTTTACTGTTGATATTTGGCGCCAGTCTTTTATGTGATATTCGTCTTTTATGCGATATTCCAGTTAATTCGTATTTTTGGATGGAAACATAGCTACTGACATTCTTTAAACAGCACAAAAGCGCAAGCTGGTAGGGGTGTGATGTTTTTCCTGGTGACGTAGAGACAATTTACAAATCAGGCACATTATGTTAGCTGACCAATCAGAGCCTCTTGAGGGCGGGCCTTTCAGAGGAACTAGGAAATATGACAGTCGTTTTCATGCTAGCTGAGTAGCTGTATATAATCAAAATAAGATATCTGAAAAAATAACGTGATTTTCTACAAGTGCAGCATGAGCACACATCGCTTTGCATCTTATAAACACAACCAAGCCTTAAAAATACACTGTGGACCACCTCTTTAAGCAAACTTTTTTTTGATTGTCTACAGAACAATAGACATCTATTCAATGACTAATTACCCAAACTTACCCTATTAACCTTATTAACATAGTAAAGCCTTTAAATGCACTTTAAGCTAAATACTATATATAGTAATGATAAAAAATATCTAGTAATATATTATGTACTCTCATCATGGCAAAGATAAAAGAAATCAGTTATTAGAAATGAGTTATTAAAACTATTATGTTAAGAAATGTGTTGAAAAAATCTTTCCATTTAGCAGAAATTAAAAAACAAATTCAGGAGGATTAATAATTTTGACTTCTACTGTATGTAAAACTAAAATTTATACATTTTACATGGAGAGGCTTAAATAATTTCACTAACCTTCGGCGGGATGTAAAACTCCAGGAAATACTCCAACCCTCCATCCCCTCCATCCTTATCTCGTTCTTTCAGAACTAGGCGGCACTTGTGCCAACGCGAACCCCGTCCGCCCACAGCGCCCCCTATAGCTGTGGGATGTCCAGACACAGTGCTGTCTGCGCCGTGATGCAGCAGTCCAAACGAAAAGCCTGGGAATCCGTGAGTGCTGGCGAACTCATCCGAAGAGGAGAACACGGTCACTCCTCCCTCCCGCACCAGCCTGCCTAACTTCCTGGAGGCACTGATGCTGCTGGGCGGGAGTGATGAAGGGGATAAAACCGAGGATGGAGGAGCTGCGCTGGACAGATTTGGCGGAGGAGAGCGAGACAGCCGTAGTTTCTCCAAGCGGTGACTCCATTTCTCCTTCTCGCCATCTCCGTTGCTCCTCCGCCAGTCGCGGGCCTCGGAGAGCGAAAGAGAAGTGGCGCTGCTGGAGGACGAAGGGGGCAGTGAAGAGGACGAGGAGTGAGGGAGGGAAAGGGGAAGAGAGAGAGACACCGGGAGAGAAGAGGGAACCCCCTGCGAGCCGGAGCTCCTCTTGCCATCCTGCAGGCCAGTGGTGTAGCTGTAGCTGGAGGGAAGAGGACTGGAGTTGCTGCAGTTCTGCGGGGAGTCGCTGGAGGAGCTGCGCCAATGCAAGATGCCCCTCACACTCCCCCTGACACTCCGTCCCACGCTGCGCAAAGAGAAACGCTTCTTTAACTTGTTCTTGGAGTGACCTCCAATAGGCGTCCCGTTGCCTTTTGAGTTTGCTGGTGCACTGGAGGGATTGAGGCTGAGGTCGGCTCTTTCTAAATCCTCGCCCTCATTGTCCCGTCCTATGATGTCTGTCTCTACCTCTTCCAGGGTTACAGGTCCTGCCCAGCTATCTTCCTCTTCCTCCAGGTCTTTATATCCCGACGGATTGTGTTTAAGCGCCATTCCCCTCTCCTCTCTGCGCCCGTTATTTCCACCCATAGAGGACGAGCAAGATGACGAGGAGGATGGTGGGAGAATCTGCGTGTGAGCGTACGAGTCCTGAAAGCCTCCAGAGTTCTGGAATCGTTCTGTACCGCGGCTTTCCTGGGTCAGGATTGGTTTGGGAGTGGCCCGTATGTGAATGGGCGGGCATGAGACGGCGGCGGTTTCCGCCGGTAGCAAAGACGGAGATGCAGCATCCTCTTCTAGCGAGGTAACATCCGATTGGGCGACCCAATTCACCGTACCTTCCCTACTGACACCAGTTACTTCAAGCTCGCTCTCAAAATGCCGAACAAATCTGTCTGTAAAGCGACGGCAAAAAAGAGCTGCCGAATCAGGGGAGTAAAGCGGGTTCTCCTGAAGGAAGGCCCGGAAATGTCGAGCAAAATCCCCTGCGGCTACCCGGGCGTGGAGCTCACAGAACTCGGTCCAGCTGAGGCAGGGAGACGGAGACGGCGTAGGTGTGTCAGATAACGAAGACAAGGGTTGACCTGCAGGAGTTGGAGGAGGCAAAGGTGGAGGTCTGGTGGACAGGGGCAACAGTGATGGAGATGGAGGAGAAGGCGATGGAGAAGGGGACGGCGGAAGGGGAGACGGATTAGCCGCAGCCCGTGGACTCGGAGGAGTTAATAAGGAGCCGTTCATGACTGACTAATCAATCTCAGACCAACCGATCATCAAAGACGTCAGGATGGGTGCGATCTAGGTGTGTATGGGGGGCGCGCAATCTGTTCATCAGGCTACGGTTTTATGATAGACTCGAATTCTGAAAACCTGACCAAAAATATGTGGCCTGATAAAAATGACCAGGAATCGTCTTCCCCCATTTAAAGAAAATTACTTGGCTCTGTAATTGTCTAAAGTACTTCACATTCTATACACAATAATGTGTGTATGTAGGAGTAAAACTAAAACATGTCAGGAGCAGCAGGCTGAGCTGATGATGGTAGTTTTCAGGTGGTCTCTGGTTTACGGCTCGGAGAGGATCCTGCGGTAGGGATTTGTGACCTAAAAGACAAGTAAAGAGAGATATTTAGATACAGATAAAAAAAACTGATATACAGTATTATTGCTGTTATTTTCATCTAAAAATAATAACAATACCATCTAAATGAAAACAAACTATTTCAAAGCAAATACTTTTTTTCTTAAACACAATATCCTAGCTAGGTCACCCAATTTTTTTTATTCTGTCCTAATTTATTTACTCATTCTAAGGGTGTTACAAATCTCTTTGAGGAGATAGATGGCAGGATGACAACTTTCCTTGTGTGGAAAAAAGACTCAATGAATGTGGATAGAGACAGTCTTTCTGCCATTTGTGCTCCACAATAGGGTTGTCGCGATACCATTAATTAATCTTACGATACTATACCAGCTGAAGTATAACGATACCAAGTAGTATTGCCTGTAAAATTGTCAGAAATACTGTAATTTATGTTATAATAAGCCTACTTGAATGTAATTCTTAATTTCCTTAAGGCAAAAAAGTATTATTTGCACGTCACTTCAGCTAAAATGCATTTATTCTTTTTGTTTATTTTGTAGATAACTGGTCAACAAAACTGCATTAAAATAAAGATACAAAACAAATTTATAACAAAAAGAGCTTTTTTTTTCAACAAAATTGTGCTATATGAAGTGGTCCAAAATTGTTTCCTGTTGCTTCTTTGGGTTTTTCATCTATTTTTTTCACTTTGTGAGTCGTTCTTTTAAAGAGATTGTCACAGTTGTTGTAGCTACTAAATCATATTAACAGGAAAAGAAATTAACTGATTCAGATGTGCATTCGAACTGCAGCATTAGAAATGTGAAATAGGCTACCATAAAGGGCGCGGATTCTACACAGTTTTGCAACCTTAAAGGGCTCCACAGACTATTAAAATTAAATGGTCTATTGTTGCACAAACCTGTGAGCATTTAAGTGACTTTTCCACACGCAACATTATCTACTGTAGATAAACCAGTAGTGGCGATACTACCGTTTACAAACTACAGTGGCACCGCCAGTATTTTGGAGCCATAGTATCACGATACTACCATAGTACCGGTAAACCGTGCAACCCTACTCCTCAATACAACTTAAAAATTAGGGATGTCCAGATCTGATCATGTGATCAAAAATCAGGCCCGATCACACGGTTTCAGAATCGATCGACATCGTACGTGACCTCCCGATCAGGACTCGAATATATGTGAATATTTTTATATATATATTTTCATTATTTTTTAACACATCTATAGTTATGCGGTGGCAGAGTTAGACCTCTTTCTTGAATTCACACAGAAACAGCAACGCAAGCAGCATGACATCTCTTGCACTGTTGCAGAGATGCTGTTGGTTAAATGCCAGCAAAGTAGAGCACTGAAGGAGCTTGAAGCAGAAAGCGCGAGTATGTCTGCGGTCTGGAGGTAATATGAAGTTGATGACGACAACATTGCCATAGCAAACTGTGAGATATGTGAACTTGGGATTGCCTGCCAGATATTTTAAGTTGAGGTGCTATTTGCTTTTATACTAGATTTTTTTTTTATAATTACTGTTGCTCTAAAGTCAAAAAGTGAAGAATGTATGTTATTTATTACTTGATTGTTCAAGATACCTCACAGAAGTGCTCTGTTTGTTAGAGTTGTTGAATGCTAAAATAAGGTGAATAAAAATAAAAATAAGGAACATCCTTGATCTGTTTCTTCGCTCTTCTTTATTCTTTTTTTTATGTATTATTGAAGTATCGGATCGGGTTTTGGTATCGGTAGATACCTACAATCAAATGACTCAGACTTGGACTTGAGGACAAAAAAACCTGATCGGGACATCCCTAATAAAATTATGTAGGTTTGGAAACATCATGAAAGTGAGAAAAAAAATTATCTGTAACCATCTGAAATTTTGCATTTATAATGTATGTTTAACAGAAAAATAACATCCATGCTGTTTTGTCATGATTAAATACGACGTTTTGTCTGCATTTTGTTTTATACATATAACAAAAGTTTCCTATATAGGTATGATAAGGACATTTTACAATCTTTACTAGCCGTTTTATCAACACTGACTAATATCAACCCAAGCACAAGCTTTGAAGCGCTTCCAGCTGAGAAAAATGTGACATTTACAAGCTATGTGTCATGCCTGAAGGATGTAGATGGAAGCGTTGTTTTGCTTTTGAGCTGTGAGCCTCAATCCTCCACCTGATATCCGAAGAACGTGCTGAGCGCTAATATCTCATTTATTTTATTACAGAGCCACACACAAGCCAACAAACGGAACATCTTTGAACATTTAAACACGAATTCAAACCTAAACACTGAATTGAAACCGGTTTAGACTATTTACATGACGCAGGAATGATGCTCACGAGCCCCTGCGATAACTCACCATTTTCAGGCCACGGTGTAACTCGAGGTCGGTGCAGTTGTTCGCTGTAAAGAAAACACACTACGCTTAAAGGCCAGTCGGTAGTATTTACAATTAATAGAGGCTTAATAGAAAACCACACAATGCTAAAAACACACTTCACTAGGCTAGCTGTCTAACAGGAGTTTAATTGTCATAACACGCTCTCACGCTGATAATGTCAACACACCGAGCTAATTCGGGCTAGCCTGCTAACTTTAGCGCATGAAAACACTGGCTAGTTATGCTAATCTTTTTGCAACGGGGAAAACAATGTCGCATTAACTCACCTTTTGTGCACATATGACGCGATTTGTTCGTAGGCCTTAGTGAAATCCAAATAGGTTTCAGTGCAAACGTATTTTTGAGCTAGACTGGTGCTAACAAGCTAACACAACACTGCTAATAAATTAACAAGTTTGAGCTGCTGGTCAGCTAGCTGGCTGTATTGCTAAGCAGGCAGTATGTCTGCCAATGTTTACATTAATATTCATTCCTCTCCGTCTAGCTGTCCCCTGTTGATGCTAAACTTATTGATGAATCATATCGTATCTATCTATTTATTTATAAGGGCTTTGCGACTGCTCTTGTTGCAGGTATATGAATATTTCTCTGCCTGCTGTCCCAATCAGTCTCTCGCGATATAGTGGGAGAGGGTGTAGGTTGGGGGGACAGGGAGTGTTGGAGAAGGGGGATTTTCAATGGGAGAAAAAAAACTCTGAGGAAGAGGGATGTGCGATTTTAGGAGGAGCCACATTGGACAGTTGTATGAAAAAGTAAAACAAGGATATTGCTCAGACTCACGGTTGAGTCATACATAAACATGGAGGTTGTAACACATTGAACTTAAGACAGCTTCTTGATTATTCCAGCAAGGATATGATAAATGGGATCATGGACTACAAAACCAGTCATATTTTTGGAAATTGAGATTAATACATTATATGAGAGCTGATAAATAATGTATATGCAATGTGAATATATATAATGTGAATATAATGTAAATGCAATGTATATTACTAATCAAAAATTAAGTTTTGATATATTTACAGTATAATATGAGGGTTAAACAATTAAAATATTTAGAAAATTGCAATTGGGTGTCTAAATGAAGTGCTTATATTACTAATCAAGCATTAAGTTTTGATATATTACAGTATAATATAAGAATTTAAAATTTAAATATTAAGAAAATTGCCTTTAGCTGTCTGAATGAAGTGCTTAGCACTATAAAATACTAATAAAAATTAAGTTTTGATATATTTACAGTATAATATGAGAGTTAAAAAAGTTAATATTGAGGAAATTGCACTTTTTATCTGTCTAAATGAAGTGCTTAGCAATATATATTACTAGTCAAACATTAAGTTTTGATATATTTACAGTGTAATATGAGGGTTTCAAATTAAATATAGAGAAAATTACCTTTAGCTGTCTAAATGAAGCGCTTAACAATGTATATTAATATATAAAAATTAAGTTTTGATATATTTACAATAATGTGAGCGTTGATAAATTAAAAGTTTGAGAAAATTGCACTTAGGCATCTAAATGAAGTGTTTAGCAATCTATATTACTAATCAAACTTTTTAAGTTTTGATATATTTATAGTGTAATATGAGTGTTAAAATAATTAAAATATTGTAAAAAATCGCCTTTAGCTGTCTAAATGAAGTGCTTGGCAATCTATAATACTAATCAAAAATAAGGTTTTGATATATTTACAGTATAATATAAGGGGTTTAAAAAATTAAATATTGTGAAAATCGCCTTTAGCTGTCTAAATGAAGTGCTTAGCAATGTATATTACTAATCAAACATTAAGTTTTGATATAATTACAGTATAATATGAGGGTTAAAATAATTAAAATATGAAAACATTGCACTTTGGAGTCTAAATGAAGTGCTTAGCAATGTATATTACTTATCAAAAATTAAGTTTTGATATATTTACAGTGTAATATGAGGGTTTAAAAAATATTGAGAATATTGCCTTTAGCTGTCTAAAAGTCTAAAATGTCTAAAATACTAATAAAAAGTAAGTTTTTATATATTTACAGTATAATATGAGGGTTAAAATAATTAAAATATAGAGAAAATTGCACTTGGGCATCTAAATGAAGTGCTTAGCAATATGTATTACTAATAAAAAAAATTAAGTTTTGATATATTTACAATAGAATATTTACAAATGTCTTCATGGAAACATGATCTTTACTTGATATTGTAATGACTTTTGGCATAAAATACAAAAAAATGACCATTTTAAACTAATACAATGTATTTTTTTTTTGGCTATTTAAATAAACCAGAGCAACTAGCACTGGTTTTGTGGTTTGTGATCACAAGTGATATGTGCAAAATGTAAAGTAATGTAGTTTGCAGTAAAACGCTTTACAATCATCCTCATTAAATAATAATATTTCTTAAATCACTGTGTAAATAAAGTAATTTTGATTTTAGTGAACTTATTTTGACTTTCTGCTCCCATCCATATGCTTACATCCTGGATTTTCAGAGTGTGTGGTTGTGTACTCATGGAAAATTCACAGGAAAATGTCAATGGGACACTGGGTTTATTTTTGTTTACATCAAAGAGGTAAGGAATTTGAGCTCCAAAGAACAATAAAGCACAAATAAACAATCATTAGACTTAAGTACGCCAGCTTGACTTTCTTCTCATGACACAGTAAACACTGCAGTCCCACAACAGAGAGGCACAAAAAACGTGAGTATACTGCTTTCCCACTAAATATCCTCTTATTTATGGTTTATAATGAAAAGCAATTAATGCGTGAATCTGATCATGGTCTAAGCTAGAGGTTTTCAAACTGCCCTGGAAAATGTTTGGTTAAAAACGAATTGTAAATAGTAAAAGTAAATGCAAATTAACTTATAAACAATTAAATTCACCAAATGAGATTAGACAAATGAAAACAAATAAACAAATAAAAATTTTGGTTCTTCTCTATGGTATTTCGATTAAATTACTTTATATGATCATTATAAAATTATTTATTCAAAATGATTTAACAGATTAAATCAATTAAATATAAATGATTAAAATATTAAATATAAATTTAGGGGCAACACAGTGGTGCGGTAGTGCTGTTGCCTCACAGCAAGAAGGTCAAGTTCTGTGTGGAGTTTGCATGTTCTCCTTGCGTTCGCGTGTGTTTTCTCCGGGTGCTCCCGTTTCCCCCACAAGTCCAAAGACATGCGGTACAGGTAAATTGGGTAAGCTAAAATTGTCCGTAGTGTATGTGTGTGAATGATTATGAATGGATGTTTCCCAGAGATGGGTTGCAGCTGGAAGGGCATCCGCTGCGCAAAAACGTGCTGGATAAGTTGGCGGTTCATTCCGCTGTGGCGACTCCAGATTGATAAAGGGACTAAGCCGAAAAGAAAATGAATGACTGAATGTATATAAATTTAATTTAATAATGTAACTTAATAAAAAGTCTCTTCAAAAAACTGTTTTGACCTATTTGTAATCACCTATAATCACTAGCATATATGTTTTTTTTGTAATAATTTTATATAATTTTAAATAATATATAAAATCAACATATTTGTTTAACTTTAACATATGTGCTGTATATAAATATTAACCAATCAAATGCTTAAGGAAAATAAAATAAATCAAATTGATGAAACCAAACACAGACTGAATAAGAAATATATACATTTTTAACAAACTGAATTTAAAATTGGTCACTAGTCAGACATTGCTCATAACTACAGCTCAATTAATACATAACTGTAACTGAATATGTAAAAGTTTTTGACCATGTTCTGTTTTACTCATCCTAAGCCAGGCCTGTAGGCAGAGGGGGTTCGGGTGGTTGGAAAGACCCACCCCTTGTTGACAAAGGTCCAGAATTTGTCCCATACATGAGCTGATTTGTCCTATTTTGACTACTATGGCATCATAAATTGTGAAAATAATTAATCGAAGAAGGTTTTAAGACCGAAAACAACCTGACGTAAGTGAAGTCATCTACTGTGCTGTTGTTAAATGCCAACAACATTTTACAAGTAACTTTTATTCTAAATCTTGGACATTATTCTTGAAAAAAAAGACCAATAAAAAGCTGTGAAGCTCCTAAAGTTAATTTTGAAGCTTAGAAAATAATTTTTTTAATACTATTTAGGCTATATATTGTTGTTATCCATGAATTTTCAAATGTACTTTTTACAAGAGAGGCTAGAAAAATCAGGACTCTCTACATTATTATTATTATTATGTAAAATGTTTAATTATTCAAGTGGAAAAATTTTGACAGGATAGTTGAATGCGCTGGCCAGTTTGTTATTTGCCTAATAAATGCCAGTTTAGTTTGCCTTAATAGGCAGTTTTTAATTTAAAGCAAGAACAGATTTCCCCCCTCAAATTATATATGATGTGATAAATTTGTATTTTAAAAATAGTACGTATAAATAAAAATTTTTTTTCAAAATATTTCTTTATTCTAAATCTTTAGGAAATGTATTTGGTACATCAAAATATGTATGTATGTATGTATGTATGTATGTATGTATGTATGTATGTATGTATGTATGTATGTATGTATGTATGTATGTATGTATGTATGTATCTATCTATCTATCTATCTATCTATCTATCTATCTATCTATCTATCTATCTATCTATCTATCTATCTATCTATCTATCTATCTATCTATCTCTCTCTCTCTCTATCTCTCTCTATCTCTCTATCTATCTATCTATCTATCTATCTATCTATCTATCTATCTATCTATGAAGAGTTCCGATGCAAAAACCTCTAAGTGTCGAACATTATTCTCATCCCCCTTTTTTATGTTCAAATATTTTAGTTTAAAGACTAAGAAAAATGACTTATTCTTTACCATAAAAGTGAGGTTACTAAACATAGTAAAATGCAGTAAAATGGCATCAAATACCTGACAGAATAACTAAATTTGAACTAACATAAGTTTATAAAACCGAATTCGCCATGCTGTGCATTCTTTAGTTCACTATAAAACACTTTCAAGCTCATTCGTCAAAGAATAAACCATGTGTCTCTTTAACTTGCATTTAGTGCCCTCTACCGACTATTTTGTTTTACTTGCTCAAAATTTTTAATCCCATACAGTCTGTTGATGTACAAACTATGCACATAAAACCTTATACAACAAAATAACATTTGCTATATGTCATCTGTTCTTCTTGTAATATTTCACATTTGACGTATTTCACCAGTAACCTATATAATTTATGAATGTGGTCCATATTCATGTGCATGAATTACCATTCAAAGTTATTGTTAATTCTATGCTTTGGATGACAAGGGTAAATAAATTTTACTTTGCTGGATTGATTGATTGACTGACTGACTGACTGATTGATTAATTGATTGCAGGATAGGGAAAAAAAACTCCACACAAGTGTTCCAGAACATGCTGATTTTTATGTATATACATAAAACACAATATATATATAAAAAAATTAATATTAAGGGAAAGTCTGTTTATTTCAATAGTTTGTTTCAAAGTGAAACTTGTGTGTTATATTAGTTCACTACACACATTGTGAAATATTTCAAGCCTTCACTTGATTCAGTTTTAATGATTATGGATTAAAGATGAAAAAATCCCAAATCCAGTATTTCACAAAATTAGAATATTTCATGTGACCAATAAAAAAAGGATCTTAAACATGTGTTGGTCTTCTGAAAAGTGTGTTAATGTACTGTATTATGTCCTCAGTACTTGTACTTTTTGGGCCTCCTTTTGCTAATTACAGCATCAAGGAGGCGTGGCATGGAAGTGATCAGCCTTTGACACAGTTGAGGTGTTATGGTAGCCCATGTTGCTTTGATATCGGTCTTCAGGGACAGGCATACCGTGATCATCTCCAAAAAGCTTGTTGGCAGAAGGAAGCATGAAGTGCTCTTAAACGTCCTGGAATAGAGCTGCGTTGACTGTGGACTTGAGAAAAGACAATGGACCCACACCAACATATGACATGGCTCCCCAAACCATCACTGACTCTGGAAACTTCACACTGGACGTTAAGAAGCTTGACTTTTATTTCTCTCCGCTCTTCCTCCAGACTCTGGGATTTTGATTTAAAAATGAAACATAAAATTTGGTTTCATTTGAAAAGAGGACTTGGGATCACTGGGCAACAGACCAATACTTTTTCTCTTTAGCCCAGCACAGACGCTTCTAACGTTGTTTTTGGATGCAGGTGTCTGTATGTGGTGATGACGTTCTGACACCCGCCTCAGTCAGTCGCCCTTGCTTGACAATCCTCTCAAGGCTACAGTCATGCTTCTGCACCTTTTCCAGCCACGTTTTCCCCTTTCTCTTAACACTCTATTACAGTTTTTCTCAGCCACTTTGGTGCATTTCTCACAACACTATTTACATTTGCACAACAGTTAATGCATTTCTCAAAACAATTAGTCATTTGAGCACATCATAGTAGCAGTTTCAACAAATTGCAAATACTTTTTGACATGCATCAATTGCTTTCATACAACTCTCTGCTGTTTGTAACATTATAATTTGCTTATGTCATGTCAGTCAAAATTAACTAAACTTGTGGATGCTGAATAGTCATTCCATATAAAACTAATAGTCCTCATTTCATTACTTGAGTCATTACATACAAAAATGTTGAACTAGTTGTCAAAATCTTTCAAGCTAATTTTATTTTAAAAACGTTAAATCTTTTTTTTCTGAAAATGTCTCCTAAATTGAACAATTTCATGAATGATTTACAGACCTGTGTATGTTGTAGGTTCAGTTCCAATATGTACTGCAATATTGTTTACAGTTGTGCACAACTTTACCCAAAGGGAGTTTTTGTTTGTTGTAAATAAGGGTGTATTTATTATTTTGCACAATGCTGTGAATAAATTAGAATTGCAAAGAGCAAATGCAGTAAAAATGTGAAACACACATATTCAGTGTCTTGTACTCAGATACCTCACTAAATGCGGTGATGTCTAAATTTACTGTAGTTTTCAAATGGCTGTGCAAATAGTATAATGCTGTCTTGAGCATTTTCAGAAAGTGTCACCAAAACCTGACTTTTTTGCATTGGAATAAATGTACAGAGTAAAGTGTCATAATGAAAACATGACAAAGCCATTTGACTATCTTGTTCATAAACAATGGTGTCAGGACTTTTCATTTTGATGACACTGACACTTTCATTGACATGAATACTTGCTTTTGAGGAATGAGCTCTCCATTTTGAGCAAGTGATGCGCTTTTGCAGGTTATCCACTAGGTTTTGCAGTTTGCACTAATTGTTTTGAGAAATGCATTAACTGTTGCGCAAATGTAAATAGTGTTGTGAGAAATGCACCAAAGAGACTGAGAAAAACTGTAATATACTTAGATACTGCACTTTGTGAGCATGCAGTTTCTTCCAGTCTTCCCTATGATTCTAAAACTAAGCCAGATTGAAACAATTTCAAGGCTTTACATTACAGTTTTTCTCAGTGGCTTTGGTGCATTTCTCACAACACTATTTACATTTGCACAACAGTTAATGCATTTCTCAAAACAATTAGTCATTTGTGCACATCATAGTAGCAGTTTCTCATTCCTTCCAACAAATGGCAAATGCTTTTGGACATGCATCAATTGCTTTCATACAACTGTCTGCTGTTTTATAACGTTATCATTTGCTCATTTTATGTCAGTCAAAATTACAGTTTTTCTCAGCCGCTTTGGTGCATTTCTCACAACACTATTTACATTTGCACAACAGTTAATGCATTTCTCAAAACAATTACAAACTGCAAAACCTAGTTGATAACCTGCAAAAGCGCGTCACTTGCTCAAAATGTATAGCTCATTCCTCAAAAGCAAGTATTGATGTCAATGAAATTGTCAGTGTCATCAAGATGAAAAGTTCTGGCACCATTGTTTATGAACAAGATAGTCAAATGGCTTTGCCATGTTTTCATTATGACAGTTTACTCTGTACATGTTTTCCAATGCAAAAAAGTCAGATTTTGGTGACACTTCCTGAAAATGCTCAAGGCAGCACTATATACTATTTGCACAGCCATTTGAAAACTACAGTAAAGTTAGACATCACTGCATTTAGTGAGGTATCTGAGTACAAGACACTGAATATGTATGTTCCACATTTTTACTGCATTTGCTCTTTGCAGTTCTAGTTTATTCACAGCATTGTGCAAAAGAATAAATACACCCTTATTTACAACAAACATAAACTTCCTTTGGGCACAACTAAACAATATTGCAGTACATATTGGAACTGAACCTACAACATACACAGGTCTGTAAATCATTCATCAAATTGTTCAATTTAGAAGACATTTTCGAGGGAAAAAGATTTAAAGATTTTTATAAAATTTGCTTGATAGATTTTGACAACTAGTTCAACATTTTTGTATGTAATGACTCAAGTAATGAAATGAGGACTATTAGTTTTATATGGAATGACTATTCAGCATTCACAAGTTTAGTTCATTTTGACTGACATGACATAAGCAAATGATAATGTTATAAAACAGCAGAGAGTTGTATGAAAGCAATTGATGCATGTCCAAAAGCATTTGCAATTTGTTGAAAAGAATGAGAAACTGCTACTCTGATGTGCACAAATGACTAATTGTTTTGAGAAATGCATTAACTGTTGTGCAAATGTAAATAGTGTTGTGAGAAATGCACCAAAGCCACTGAGCAAAACTGTAAAACTTGTGAATGCTGAATAGTCATTCCAAAACTAATAGTCCTCATTTCATTACTTGAGTCATTACATACAAAAATGTTAAACTAGTTGTCAAAATCTGTCAAGCAAGTTTTATAAAAATATTTAAATCTTTATTTTTCTGAAAATGTCTTCTAAATTGAACAATTTGATGAATGATTTACAGATCTGTGTATGTTGTAGGTTCAGTTCCAATATGTACTGCAATATTGTTTACAGTTGTGCACAGCTCTACCCAAAGGAAGTTTATGTTTGTTGTAAATAAGGGTGTATTTATTCTTTTGCACAATGCTGTGAATAAACTAGAATTGCAAAGAGAAAATGCAGTAAAAATGTGAAACATACATATTCAGTGTCTTGTACTCAGATACCTCACTAAATGCAGTGATGTCTAAATTTACTGTGGTTTTCAAATGGCTGTGCAAATAGTATATAGTGCTGTCTTGAGCATTTTCAGGAAGTGTCACCAAAATCTGACTTTTTTTGCATTGGAAAACATGTACAGAGTAAACTGTCATAATGAAAACATGACAAAACCATTTGACTATCTTGTTCATAAATAATGGTGTCAGGACTTCATTTTGATGACACTGACACTTTCATTGACATCAATACTTGCTTTTGAGGAATGAGCTCTTCATTTTGAGCAAGTGACGCGCTTTTGCAGGTTATACACTAGGTTTTGCAGTTTGTAATTGTTTTGAGAAATGCATTAACTGTTGTGCAAATGTAAATAGTGTTGTGAGAAATGCACCAAAGCGGCTGAGAAAAACTGTAATTAGCTGACTAGATTGAAACACATTTGGCACATACCTGTAGACCAAACTAGTGCAGTTGCTGAATGCTTCCACAGATCAAACTTTACGGCAAAGTGAACAAAAGTGACGGCGGTTTTCTCAAATAAAACTCATATCTGTAAAAGAAATTGTTGTAGCTTACATTTACTGTAGCATTAAACGTAAGTATATTTTAATTGTTTCTTTGTTTTCATTTCAGTTAATCTAATTTTAAATGTGCATAAAGATAGATAGATAGATAGATAGATAGATAGATAGATAGATAGATAGATAGATAGATAGATAGATAGATAGATAGATAGATAGATAGATAGATAGATAGATAGATAGATAGATAGATAGATAGATAGATAGATAGAAATAGATTCAGATAGATAGATAAAAATAGATAGATAGATAGATAGATAGATAGATAGATAGATAGATAGATAGATAGATAGATAGATAGATAGATAGATAGATGGATGGATGGATGGATGGATGGATGGATGGATGGATGGATGGATGGATGGATGGATGGATGGATGGATGGATGGATGGATAGATAGATAGATAGATAGATAGATAGATAGATAGATAGATAGATAGATAGATAGATAGATAGATAGATAGATAGAAATAGATTCAGATAGATAGATAGAAATAGATTCAGATACAAAATCTGCCAAAGAGGAACAGAACTGGCTGCAGAAATCCCACGAAATTCCCTTCCCATCATGGTCTCCCTCCGCAGACCCCCGCGCATCCTCTTCACGCCCCTCTCCAGTGGTGACGCGCGCGGCTCATTTCCGGCGACCGCAGTCTGTTGTTGAATGTACCGTTCTGTCCAGATTCGGGATGGTACTCATCAAGCAATAGTGAGTGGCCTTTACAGCACACACCAGCAGGATTCAGTACGGCTAGTTCTCACAGCTCGCGTCTGTCGTTTTCTGCACCTATTTCTAGACGGCACGTTAAGCGGTGAATTATGAGCCCGTGATTTGTATGTTCTGGTCAGCGCTAGCCGCTTAGCCTGCCTGATACAGCATTATAGTGTGTTTTATAGACCGCGTCTCCAACAACGCCGCTATTTAGGAACTTGAGATAGTATATGTGTGTATCGAGTATTTAATAAGAGTAACACTGATTTAAATAAACGCCGGTTTCTGACACAATATAACGGCTAACGACACGCCCGTTATACAGGCGCAGCGCGATGCGGTGTCCATAATATGAAACCATAATAATGATTATTAGCAGCTTTTTAACCTCTCTTCACTTCTCTTTCCAGCCAGGTGCTGTTGCCATGTTCAGTAGAAGAGGTAAGAGACAAAAATACTGTTATTACACTGTCGTCAACCGGCAATTGACGTAAAGTTGGTTTTATATTTAACATTTGGACTTTTATCCTAATATAATTTATATACAAGTATTATTTGCTAATTCTAAATAGGGAATTCATATTAGCATCTAATGAAATCAAAGTACAACGCTGTTTACAGTCAATTAAATAGTGCTAATGTTGTTTTGAGGCTGTAAGGGCATCCGCTGCGTAAAACATATGTTGGATAAGTTGGCGGTTCATCCCGCTGTGGTGACCCCTGATAAACAAAGGGACTAAGCTACGGAAAATTAATGAATAATGTTGCTTTAAAGTCATACTTGACCTTGATTTCAGACCAAATATTCAAAGTAGCGTCACAAATTGCCACTGTTTATAAAATGAATGAATGTCCAAATATAAAACCAACTGTTATAAACCGGCAGCCATGTCTTCATTAATAATCACTGGTGCTCTCTGTGTTCCTTCTATTGCTTAAGTAAATATTTGGACAGCTCCCTTCGCTTTAATGGAGTCAGCAGCACCTCTTCTGCATTAGCATTGCTTGTGTCTATTGTGTGGCTGGACAGTTGACATTGGTCATTTATGTAACACAATCCCGCCCCAGTACCAGGTTGGCCAACTGTACTCGGTTGCAGAGGCCAGTAAGAACAACACAGGGGGAGGAGAAGGGATTGAAGTTCTCCGAAATGAACCTTACGAGAAGGAGGGCGAGAAGGGCCAGTACACTCACAAGATTTACCACATACACAGGTGAGAATGAATGCGCGTGGCTTTGATCACTGGAAGGGTGAAGCTGCTTTTTGTGCTTATCAGCGAGATAAGATTGTGTTCGCAGAATTTATGCCAGTGGTACTTGCTGCTGCTTTGGTTAGGTGTTGTGAAATAAATATATATATATTCGGTTTGAGGAAATCGATTGCTACAATCCATTTGAGTTAAATTAATCTATATGAGAACTGTGAACTTACTCCATTTAAGTTGAAGTATTGAGGTATTTAATTAACTCATTACCTTCAACACTGAGTTCAAAACTCTTTTTAAATGAGTTAACGTTCAGTAAATTTTGAGTTAACTACACTCATTTCATTTGATAAACTTGACTGTTGGGTTTTACACTGTAAATTAATAAGGACTGTTGAGTTGACTTTGTGTTCAATATATTATTTCTGTGTTGTTTAAATATTCTAATGAGTCATGTAGGCATAGGCCGGTATAAATTTCTGACAGTATGATAACCTTGGATAAAAGTATTAAGGTTTCACAGTATCATGGTATTGTGATTACTTTTTCTTTTTAAATGTCTTGGTAAAATAAACCCATCAACTTACCCCCCCCCCCCCCCCCCCCCCCCCCCATTAAAAACAGTATATTTTATTTTAGGAAACATTTATAATATTTTGGAACAGTAAACATGTCAGGATAAAGAATTCAAATAAATTGTTGACTTCTGCTTTCTTCATTAGTTTTAAAAACACAGATTTCTTTAGTACACATAAAAAAACACATCTTAAAAACCCTTACACATACCTTAGGAACGGTATAACAGTTTGGCGGTTTTAAAACCTTGACTTTTCCAAACCGCGGTAAACCTTGAAACCAGTTATTGTCCAATGCCTAGAGCAGGGGTGCCCAAACTTTTTCGTAGGGATGGGCGATATGGCCTAAAATCCATATTGCGATATACATTGCAGCCTCTTGCGATAACGATATATATTGCGATATATAAATTATAATAGAACCATTTCAGAACAGGTTACATAGACCCTTAGGAAAGCCAAACTGCTATTTTTTGTTAAAGAAATAAAGAAACGTTGCATGTCATTTTGAGAACATTTATTGTGCAAAAGAAAAATTGTAATTAAACAACACAATGTTGCAGATAAATACACTAAATGTAGTGCCTTTTAGAAAGAAAGACTTTTCTTTTAAGTCCTTGGTTCCTAAATGCCAAGTTGCAGAGAACAAAAAAACTGGTGTTTAGTTAAGGAACTTACACTGTACTGAAAATACTTCCAGTATTAAAAAGTCAAATAAAATTGTGTATTGCAGATACTTTAAATAAAAACATATTTCTAACCTGCAGCCTAAGGTAACACATTTGATTTTGAATATTTTGTTCTCCTAATGAAATTAAAACTGGTGTCTTGATCTGCTCTTTCTCTCTCTCCCTCTCTCTCTGTCTGCTGTAGTTTTGGGGCTGCTGAGAGATTGAGACGCACCAGACAAAGTTTGCTTATAAAGTAATGCAAAAATGAATACAATTAATATCGAAAGCGAAAGCAGATTCTCGCACATGTCCAGGGAAAAGAGAATATATTGTCACCCCAAATAATAAGCTGAATTAGTCTACGCGCTCTTCTCAAAGCTGCTATAAAAGCAGGACAACAGTTCTGTATCCAGCGCGTCTCTGTGGGTCTGCATGCAGAGCATGTGAGTCTGTGGCAGAGTGTTCTCAGTTTCTCGCGAACACAGAACCGGGCCGCCCCAATAATATATCGGCCGCCCAGGTAAAATCTGTGTGGGAAGCGCTGTGTGGGAATCTGTGTGACAAGCCACGACATGCCATGCATGAGGCTCGCAAGTTGTGCGACACGTCGCCATTCGGTGCCATGCGTTGCTTAGTGCTGTTGTTAAGCGCGTCAGCATGTGTTACAGTCACAATAGATTTCCAACGTAATACACCATAAGTTAGTGTGAAGAGCATGTTGTTTTACCGTGGCCGAGTGAATTAAGTTATCAATCGAGCTTATTAAAAAAGAAAATTGCACAAGTGCGTCTATTTTTTTGTCGCACTGTCGAGCCCTGTCCGTGTTTATTCAAGATGATGCGTTGCAGCCGGCTGCAGCTCGTTGCTCTTAATTTCGCGGGTAGATTGCGTCATCAAACATGCATTATCGCGATAGTGCAATAGAATTAGAATCTCTATCGTAGGCCAATTTTGTATCGTTTATATCGCATATCGTTTATATCGCCCATTACTACTTTTTCGTATGAAGGGCCAGAAAACAAATATCATTGATAACCGTGGGCCGAAGATATATATATATATATATATATATATATATATATATATATATATATATATATATATATATATATATATATATATATATATATATATATATATATATATATATATATATATATATATATATACCAAACTATTTTACATTAAAGTTGCCATGGGTAATTTCCTAATTCATATTATTTTTTCATAAAATTAACAAATAAACAGAAAACTTTACTTTGAATCTATTAACTAATGCAGTATAACTTTTTAATTCCAGTAAAAAAACATAAACACTCATATTTATAACACAGTGGAGTTCAATGCTGAATGCACTAGTCAAGCAGAATCTGCCTTTGCCTTTATTCACTCACCAAAGTGTCTGCATTGCCTTTTATGCGTCATATGTAGGTTACATTTTAAACTAAATCTGATTAATTTACACCATTTAAATTGAAACATTTAATTTTAGATAGCTTTTTTGTAGCTTAACAATAAAACAAAGAAATAAAAGAGTAAAATTAAATTCGAAATGACAATCTCTCAACCATTCTCAGATGGGATGGCGAGCCAAATCAAAGGTTACCATAGGCCATCTTTGGCCTGCGGACCCTAGTTTAAGCATCTCTGGCGTAGAGTCATTTGACAGTGTTCAAAAGAACCCCTGTTACCCAGTGTTCGCCGAAATGCATAGGTGCAGATTTATGGATTAGCCATGTTGATAAAGGCTTTTAAAATAATTTTCACATTTCTTTCGAGTGCCTTGTACTTGTAATTTCTCTGTTTATCTTTTATGAATCCTTTACCCAAAGAGCACAGACGCATTATTACTCCTGAAGCACTTTTTTTTGGTCATTGAACTTTTTTATTTTGAACTTATACAGTTGAAGTCAGAATTATTAGCCCCCCTGTTTATTTTTTTCCCCAATTTTTAACAGAGCACATTTTTTTCGACACATTTCTAATCATCATAGTTTTAATAACTCATTTCTAATCACTGATTTATTTTATCTTTGCCATGATGACAGTAAATAATATTTTACTAGATATTTTTCAAGACACTTCTATACAGCTTAAAGTGACATTTAAATGCTTAACTAGGTTAATTAGGGTAACTAGGCAGGATAGGGTAATTAGGCAAGTTAGTGTATAATGATGGTTTGTTCTGTAGACTAGCGAGAAAAAAAAAAAAACCTTATAAAGGGGCTAATAATTTTGACCTTCAAATGGTTTTTAAAAAATTAAAAACTGCTTTTATTCTAGCCGAAATAAAACAAATAAGATTAAAAAAAAAAATAAAAAAATCAAAGGGTGTTTAGTAATTCTGATTTAACTGTATACTCCACACAACAAAAAGTCACAATACAAAATCAACATTCAGGAAAATAATGTAAACAAATTATATTAAAAATTAAAACAAAACAACAATTATAATATAAATATAAAATATTAAATAATACAACAGACAGCCAAAATGACAACCCTTCAATTTTTCCTTTACATGGTCTCCAAATACTCTAAAAAGCTACCTCATTTCTGATTGAAAGTATCGGTGGAGTCTTGAAGTCTTGCCAACATGGGTTCATATGATGCAGTAGCAGTCATGAGCTCAATCTAATCCCTAAAAGAGGGAGTATCTGAATTTTTCCAATTTCGCAGCATCAGTTTCACAGCCATAATACATCCTGCAATAACTGGCCAGCCTGTGCTTTAGATCCCTGAAGCACTTTTTGTTTGATTTTTAATTGTGCTTGCTTGTTTATCAAACAAAAGTATCAGGGATGAGTAAAATGCATCATATTTGGGTAAAATTCTGAAAAAATATTCAAATACTTGAACTTACAAATAGCTTAAATTCAATGTGGTTGCTTGATTCATTTGCCAATTTCATCATCGAGATGAGTGTAACCTTGCTTAATGTTTCAAATATTGATTTGTCTTTTTACAGCAAGGTTCCCGGTTTTATTCAGATGTTTGCCCCCGAAGGAGCCTTGGTTTTTCATGAGAAAGCCTGGAACGCCTACCCATACTGTCGCACTAGTTAGTGAACACTAATTACTTTGTGCATGTGTGAATACGTAATTTCAGTAACTGAATGTGATTGAATGATTCAGTTTTTAAAAGAAAATCTATTGTTTTCTTTCCCACAACCAAATCGATCACGGAACGCTGCAGTTGTTACAGTAAGTGGATTTTTGAGATCATCACACTCTCTGATCATAGCAGCTCTTTCTTGCTGAATCAGAGTTTAGTCAGCATGCCTCACTGCTTGTCTAACTACTGTACCAAAAAACAATGGATTCAGTTTGTCACGCTCTCCTTTTTGCTTTTCAGAATGAATACATGAAAGATGATTTCTTCATTAAGATTGAAACCTGGCATAAACCAGACATAGGAACAACTGAGAATGTGAGTTTTTTTTTTTGCTATAATATTTTTTATTTTCAGTTTCTACACATTGAAATGCAACAATTTACATTATTTTTGTTTTTCAACAATAACCTTGGTGCATTTACAAATAATACAAGGGATATGTATATACAGAATTAGGGCTGGGCGATTTGACCTAAAATCAAAATCTTGATTAGTTCAACATTTTAACTCGATTATGATTAATGAACAATTATTTTATTTATTTTTAAAATAGTTTTGGCCTCATAGTTCACTGACAAGTTTATTACATATGCTCACATAGTACAAATGAGAGATTTTTGAATGAAGAGTGGATTACTTGATTTTAAGTTAATTGAAGGAAACACACACTATCTACTATCTATGAATATTTATTGAACTTTTATTCAGCGGCGTAAATTTGAGCGAGCAATAAGTTTTGTGCACAAACAGAGGAAATTGGCGAGTGAGCAAAGACGTTCTCACACTCTTATTGCATAGTTTAGTTTATTTATTTATAAAGCGCAATACAACAACCATTGTGCTGTACAAACCTAAAAGCAAATGACCAAAAATAGACAGCAACAAATAAAACAACATAGAATACATCCAACATGACACACAGCATCAACGATAAATAACAAGACAACAGATAGGTACAATAGGATCAATTTTCTCCCAATTAAAAAGCTCTTTCTAGGAGGTGTAGTTTAAGTTTCCCTCTGAACAAAGATTCATTAGAAATTGTTCTAATGGATATAGGTAGCCCGTTACACATTTTAGGAACTACTACAGCGAAAGCTCGATCTCCTTTTGTCTTCAATTTGGTTCTGGGAACTACTAGCTTTTTCTGGCTCGATAACCTTAAAAATCTGACAGATATTTTAACAGTAATAAGATTAGAGAGATAAGTCAAAGCCTGGCCATTTAATACCTTAAAAACATACATAAAAATTTAAATCTTAATTCTGAAACATATCGGCAACCAATTTAGGGAGCACAGGATAGGAATAATGTGTACATGAATGCACTCTCAGCTTGAAATACTGCGCTCACAACATTTGTCATTGAAATAACGCCATAGAGATCAGATCTGACTGCAAAGTGCTGAAAGGGAAAAGTAATCATAAAAATCAACCTGGAAAAATTTGATTGATTGTAGATTCCGAATTTCGATTACTTTTCGATTAATCTTCCAGCCCTAGTGTGTGTATATACAGTTGAAGTCAGAATTATTAGCCCCCCTGAATTATTAGTTCCCCTATTTTTTTTTTTTTTACTAATTTCTGTTTAGCGGAGTGAAGATCTTTTCAACACGTTTCTGAACATAATAGTTTTAGTAATTCATTTCTAATAACTGATTTATTTAATCTTTGTCATGACGACAGTGAATAATATTTTACTCGATATTTTTCAAGATACTTCTATACAGCTTAAAGTGACATTTAAAGGCTTAACTAGGTTAATTAAGTTAACTAGGCAGGTTAGGGTAATTAGGCAAGTTATTGTATAATGATGGTTTGTTCTGTATACTATCGAAAAAAAAATTAGCTTAAAGGGGCTAATAATTTTGTCCCTAAAATGGATTTTAAAAAATTCAAAACTGCTTTTATTCTAGCCAAAATAAAACAAATAAGACTTTCTCCAGAAGTAAAAATAGTATCAGACTTACTGTGAAAATTTCCTTGCTCTGTCAAACATCATTTGGGAAATATTAAAAAAAACAAAAAAATTCAATGGGGGGGCTAATAATTCTGACGTTAACTGTATGTATATATATATATATTTATATATATATATATATATATATATTTATATATATATATATATATATATATATATATATATATATATATATATATATATATATATATATATATATATATATATATATATATATATATAAAAACTAAACAAAAACAAATAACCAAACAAAAAATAAAAATGCTCCTCCTTTTTTGGTTAATGGTAATCTATTAAAAAATGACTATTGAAATCATACTGAGTACAAGGTACAGCAAATGTGTATTGAGGAGTGTATCAATACAGAACTGTGTGACTGGAACTACATTGTCGACACAAAAATGATTCATCAACATCTTCCTCTGTTAATTCCACACCTTTATAACTGATGAAAAGACTCAAATACATGCTGTTTAGCTTTTAGTATGCGAGTTATCTTTTCTAATGGCAGCGTGAAGAATGCAAAATGGAACAAATTCTTTATGTGATGTCAGTGCAAATGTGATTAGTTCTGAAAAAAAGAAAGTTCTGATTAACAATAAAACAAACCAAAGACACGGTTGGTGGAAAAAAAAGAGCAAATAATTCCTAAAAAAAATCATTAGAAGCCATCAATTAAGATGGATGGTTTGTGAACATGCGGACATGTGCCTTAGTTATTAAATTTAACTGCTGTTTCTATGGTGACAACTGCTTGCTTATGTCTTCTAGAAAAGAGGCTTGACTTCAGTTTTTTGCTCATACAGAGGTTTTTATTTCAGATTCAGGACTTTTTTGTAAGTAAATGCTGCTTAACTTTTATTGTAATGTTTCTCTCATGCAGCCTCATGGTCTTCCTCCTGAGGAGTGGGAGGACATTGAGATCGTTCCCATTGATATAGCCGATCGCTCTCAGGTGGATGATGTGGTGAGTTCGATTAGTAAAAATTAGATACTCAGTTATTCCATACCATATGAGCACAGTATTATTTTAATATTCTTCATTCATTTCCGTTTATATTTAGGCTTTAAGCAGATGCTTTTATCTAAAGCGAAGCCATTCATCATAAAGAAGCAGATAATCATGAGAAGTACTAGTTTCAGACAATGTGGAGGAAAAAGCCAGAATAAGTAGTTTGTTTGTTTTGGTTGCACTTTTAATTTCTAAAATAATACTTGTTATATTCAAATTCTATTTGTCACATCAACAGTCATAGACTGTGTGATATGCAGTGAAATAAAAGCAAATATAAAATATTTGAAGACTTTTAGAGATATAGCATGTGGCTGTAAAAAAAAGTACACGGTATAAAAATATGAAAGTGCTATCTGTAGCTTTAAACATTAAAAGGATAGTTCACACAAAAAATGAAAATTTTCTCTTTAAGTGTTTTCATGTCTTTATGAGCTTGTCTGATGTATGTATATATCGATATGTATATCTTTATATCTGATGAACACATAAGTTATTTTGAAAAATGCTGGAGAACCAGTACCCATTGACTTCCATACTATTAGTTTTTCCTACTATGGAAGTCAATGGTTACCAGCCTCCAGCTTTTTTCAAGATAACTTCTTTTGTGTTCGACAGAGGAAAGAAACTCAAACAGGTTTGTGACAAGTGAGTAGTGAGCAAACGATGAAAGACTTTAGTTTTGGGTGAAAACTACATAGAATCCTACTTCGTTCCATGATGACAGTATTGCTTAATTATTTTATTATTCTTTATTTATTTACGTTTATATTTAGTCATTAAGCAAATGCTTTTATCCAAAGTCACTTGCAAATGCGGGGAATGCAACAAGCTGCTCGTCATAAAGAAGCAGATAATCATGGGAAGAGCTAGTTTCAGCCAATGTGGGAAAAAAGCTAGTATAGGTAGTTTGTTTGTGTTCTATTTCTTTTATTTTAGTTGCACTTGCAGTTAAGAGAGAGATGAGTTTTTACCATTATACTTATTTTACTAACATATTAAAGGATTAGTTCACTTAAGTGAACATGTACTCTCCGACAAGGGTTTCCATACTTTTATGAGTTTGAACACAAAAGAAGTTATTCTGAAAAATTATAAAGACCCACTGTATAACCATTGACTTCCATAGTAGTAAAACAAATACTATGGAAGTCAATGGTTACCGGTCTCGAGCATTTTTCAGATTAACTTTTGTGTTTAACAGAAGAAAGAAACTCAAACAGGTTTGTGACAAGTGAGTTGTGAGCAAAAAATTACAGACTTTTAGTTTTGGGTGAACTATCCCTTTAACACACTGTTCTCTTTTGACCTTATGTTATAAGTTTTCTCTTATAACATGCCATTTATGTGGAAAAGAAATCAAGTATTGTCACGACTCTTTAGCACAGCTCGGCTAGTAGAATTACTGTTATTATCGATCGAATCTGCATCCATCTATTGCTCTCTCATTTTCTTGAAGAGGAGAGACATTAAAACTTTGGGTTAAAATGTTATTAAATATATGAATATATATAAGTACTCCCCTCTTCATTTAATTTATCCCTCAGGACTATAAGGCAGAAGAGGATCCTGCCATCTACCACTCAGAGAAAACTGGGAGAGGACCTCTGGGACCTGAATGGAAGGTGCTCAAACACACAACAACACAAATGTACACACATACACTTGAAGGCAAAGATATTAGCCCTTATATGAAATTAATTATTTTTCAAATATTTTTTTTCACGATTAGCAGTACATAATATTTAACAGTTATTTTTGGTAGATACTAGTATTCATCTTAAAGTGCAATTTAAAGGCTTAACTAGGTTAATGAGATATACACATGGGGACACTTTATTTTGATTAAGCCCACTCAGGTGTTTCCGGTGAACTGTTATGCTGTTATAAACTTTCTGTGTTTAATATCTGGTTTGTTTAAAATCAGTGATCTTCACTGCCTGATTAAGATACAGTATAAAGTTGTGCTGCATTAAATTCCATTGTGACGTGCCATGTCTTTAAAATATGGACATTTATTTTACCGCATTTATTTTTACATTTTCAGTAGATTTTCAGCTTGTGTCTGCTGCTCCTAACAGCACTTGCATATAAACAACCTTTCATTTTGTTTTACGTTCGAACAACTAAAAGAAGATTTTAGTCTATTATATTTTATTTAATAATATTTAAATTAAATTACGTTATCGATGCTGTAAAAAAAAGCTTATGTAATTGATAAGTCACATCAACATTTCACCGGATGTTTATCGGTGGTTGAAAAACACTTGCCGTGCAATATAGACCATTAGGTTAACTAGGCAAGTTAAATTAATTGGGCAAGTCATTGGACAGCAGTGGTTTGTTCTGTAGCATATTATATTAAAAAATATTTCTCAAGGGGCAAATAATTTTGACCTTGGCGGTTTATTTTTATTTATAAAATCCTAAAAGAAATGAGACTTTCTCCAAAGTAAAGATATAATAGGAAAAACTGAAAAATCTGTTCTTTTATATCTAAAAAAGAATCAAAAGTTCACCGGAGGGTTATTTTTTTCTTTAACTGTATATTTATACTAAATAAGGGTGAAAAATGATGTTGGCGGGCAGTGCATCTCAATACACTAACCAGTTTAGTGGGTTATTATGATTCATAAATGATTTTGTATCTAGGCATGGGACGATAACTGTTTTCAAGTTATACCGCGATTTGGAAAAGTCAAGGTTTTAAAACCGCCAAAATATTCTGCTGTACAGTTCCTAAGGTATGTGTAAGATTAATTTTTTTAGGACAACAGTATCTCCAGCAGAAGAGATATCCAAAAATGCCGTTTTAAATTGTAAATAAATCTGTGTTTTTGAAACTAATGAAGACAGCAGAAGTCAATGATTCATTTTAACTATTTAGCCGGACATGTTTACTGTTCCAAAATATTATAAATGTTTCTCAAAATAGAATATATTGTGTTCAAAGGGGGAAAAGTTTTTGTTTTTTACCCAGATATTTAAACAGAATATGTTTTAGAAGAGTAGTCACAATACTGTGAAAACGTGATATTTTTATCCAAGGTTATCATACCGTCAGAATCTTATACCGGCCCATGCCTATTTGTATCACTTCGCATGTAATTGCTAAAAATTCCCTCCCCTAATGAGAACCTCAGCTGCGAAAAAAGAATGTGACTAATGTTTAATAAAGGTGTGGTTAAATTGACCAATTGCACTTATTTATGTATCGCCTACCCATCACATCACATCAGTTCTGATATACACACATTTCAGGCTTCATTCCTGTGTGGAAATAAATCTGATATAAATGGGATACATGCATTTCGTCAACAGTGTAAGCATGTAGACGAGATTTTCACCTGTTAATGCTAGTCATGACAATTGTTAGCAAATGTCAAAAACTCTGGCGCTAAAGACCAATGAAGAAAAAAAGAGGTTTTTTTTTTGTCCCAGTGTGTTATCTTCTATGTCAGGACCAGTCAAAGCAGACTATAGTATCTTGTTTGCTATTGACTCTCACTAAGCATTTGCTGTCAATAATGATGCACATACTGAAGTAACTCATAAATATGACATAGATAAATAGCATATTTAATTACAAATAAAAAGTTAGATTTACTTTGAATTTGTCCACCTAAAATACACTTTTAGCACATAGAAAGATTGGGTTTGTCATAGTACTTCAGTGTAGGAAAAAACGTCATTGTGTAGTAAACTTTACACTGCCGTTAAAGTGAAAGTACAACATCTAAAAATGGAAAAAAAGGAAGTAGTTCACCTAAAAATAAAAGTGTACTCTTCAATTACTCACTCTCAAGTGGTTTTCAAACATTTATGTGTTTCTTTTTTAGTTTCTTTTTTTCTGTTGATTACAAAAGAAGATATTTTGAGGAATGTTGGAAACCAGTAACCATTGATCTGCATATTAGGAAAAACAAATGTTATATAAGTCAGTGGTTACTGGTTTCTAACATTTTTTAAAATATTATCTTTTGTGTTCAACAGAATAAAGACAAACAGGTTTTGTGACAATGGAAGGGGGAGTAAATGATGACAGAATTTTCATTTTTGGGTGACTTATCCCTTAAATGATGTTGTGTCTTATGAATTAAGAGGGAGGGGTATTGATGAAACCCATATACACCAGTAATCATAAGAGATGCATTTAAATGTATGTTAACACTGTTTGGAAACAATGAATTAACCTAAAGAGCGATTATCTACAAAAAATCAAGCCATCCCTTTGTGTTTTGCAGAAAGAGCTTCATAATGGTAACTGTCCTTATATGACGGCGTATAAGCTAGTGACGGTTCATTTTCGCTGGTGGGGTCTGCAGGGACGCGTGGAGAACTTCATTCATAAGGTGAGCCAGCGCTACTGAAAAGGACTATTCAGCCAAAAATGAAACATTTGCAATATTTTGCTCATCCTCCACTAGTTTCAAACCGGAGTTTCTTTGTTTTTTTGAGCACAAAGGAAGATATCCAGTACTAAAGAATGATGTGGGAAAAAAACGATCATTGAATACCATTGTACTTTTGTTCCACCTATGGTTGTCAATGTCTGCTGTTATACTTGACCTAATATATAGTAACAATCTATAAACTTATCAGGGCTGCCAACTCTCACAATTCGACGTGAGACTCACACAATTGACAGTATTCACACGATCTCATGCCACACATCTATTTTCTGACGCAGAAAATGCAAAAATATTTTTTTCCGTTAAAATGAAGACAGTTTTAAAGACCTTTGTCTTTATATAAAGATGTTATTCTCTATGTGCAACTGAACCAATGGGGGTGAAAGCAGTGTAATCAAAAACAAACTGACGCATGCATGCAAAAAAACATACCCGCGCGCCTCCTGCACCAGAATCAGAAAGAGCTTTATTGCCAGGTATGTTCACACATACAAGGAATTTGTTTTCGTGACAGAGCTTCTACAGTGCAACAGAATTACAGAGACAGCACTAAATAACAGATAATAGATATATTTTAAAAATAGAAGTAGTGAATGCAAATCTACAAATTGACAAGTGTATGTACAGCTATATTACTATATACAACATTATATGTGCAGCTGTTATGTGCAAATTGGAATGTAAAGTGTGTTGTTAAATAAGTGTATATGTGTATAAAAAGTGTATAGCAAGCAGTGATGTTGGTTCCACAATTATTATCATCAAGTGTTCATGAGGTGGATTGCCTGAGGGAAGAAACTGTTTCTGTGTCGGGCTGTTCTGGTGCGCAGTGCTCTGTAGCGTCGACCAGAAGGTAAAAGTTCAAAAAGGCAGTGTGCTGGGTGTGAGCAGTCCAGAGGGATTTTGGCAGCCCTACTCGTTCTGGATAAGTAGAGTTCTTGAAAAGTAGGGAGGGTTGTACCAATGATTCGCTCAGCAGTCCGAGCTATTCGGCGTAGTCTTCGGAGGTCGGATTTGGTAGCTAAGCTAAACCACAGTTATTGACATGCAGATGATTCAGTGATGGAGGTGTAGAACAGCTGTGTAGAACAGTGTTTCAGCATCTCCTTTGGGAGGTTGAACTTCCTCAGCTGACGAAGAAAGTAGAGCCTCAGTTGAGCTTTTTTGACAATGGAGTCAATGTGAGTGCCCCACTTCAGGTCCTGAGAGATGGTGGTGCCCGGGAATGACTCCACTGCTGCCACAATGCTGTCTATGATGCTCAGTGGGGGGAGAGCAGGGGGGGGTTCTCCTGAAGTCCACTATCATCTCCACTGTTTTGAGCGTGTTAAGCTCCAGATTGTTGTGACTGCACCAGACAGCCAACTCCTTAACCTCCTGTCTGTAAGCAGACTCCTGCTTGACGCTGGCACTGCCCGCGTTTCCGCTCCCGGTATGAATCTCGGTTATGAACATGCAAAACGTGATGAAACAATACGGTCAATGAATTCGTCCACCTGTATCCTTGATATCTTTCCAACTGCTGTCTTGAAGAACTGGCTACCTGTTTTTGTTCCCCATATCACAGCCATTATTAATGTCTCTCTTAGTTCAGGGACTATTTCTCCGGCTTTGAAAAGGGCTGCG